>CM044001.1:126428486-126660986 GCA_024085815.1 Flaveria linearis
GGAACTGACCCTGAACCCGAACCCTGAACCCTGAACCTGACACCTGAACCCTGAACCTGAACCCTGACCCGACCTGAACCCGAACCCTGAACCCTGAACCCTGAACCCTGAACCCTGAACCCTGAACCTGAACCCTGAACGAACCCTGAACCCTGAACCCTGAACCCTGAACCTGAACCCTGAACCCTGAACCCTGAACCCTGAACCCTGAACCCTGAACCCTGAACCTGAACCCTGAACCCTGAACCCTGAACCCTGAACCGAACCTGAACCCTGAACCCTGAACCCTGAACCCTGAAACCCTGAACCTGAACCCTGAACCTGAACCCTGAACCCTGAACCCTGAACCTGAACCCTGAACCGAACCTGAACCCTGAACCCTGAACCCTGAACCTGAACCCTGAACCCTGAACCCTGAACCCTGAACCCTGAACCCGAACCCTGAACCCTGAACCCTGAACCCTGAACCCTGAACCCTGAACCCTAACCCTGAACCCTGAACCTGAACCCTGAACCCTGAACCCTGAAAACCTGAACCCTGAACCTGAACCCTGAAACCTGAACCCTCGAACCTGAACCCTGAACCCTGAACCCTGAACGAAACCTGAACCGTAAACCCTAAACCCTAAGCCGTAAACCGTAAACCTAAAACCCTAAGCCGTAAACCCTAAACCTAAACCCTAAACCCTAAACCGTATACCCTAAACCTAAACCCTAAACCCTAAACCCTAAACCTAAACCCTAAAACCCTAAACCCTAACCCTAAACCTAAACCTAAACCCTAAACCTAAACCCTAAACCCTAAACCCTAAACCCTAAACCCTAAACCCTAAAACCCTAAACCCTAAACCCTAAACCCTAAACCCTAAACCCTAAACCCTAAACCCTAAACACTAAACCCTAAACCCTAAACCCATTTGTGCGAGTGTGGGTGTGTTGCGTGTGTGGGTGTGGGGTGTGTGTGTTTATGGTTATGTGTGTGTGGTGGGTGTGTGCTATGTAGGTGTGTGGTATGCGTATTGGGAGTCTGTGTGCGTTTGGGGGTGGTGTGTGCGAGTTTGTGTGTGGTATGTATGTGTATGGGTGTGTGGGTGTGTGTGTATGGGTGGTGTGTGTAGGGGTGGGGTGTGTGGGTATATGGGTATGTGAGTGTTGTAGGGGTGTGGTATGTGTGGGGGTGTGTGTGTTGGTGTGAGGGTATGAGGGTTTGTGGGGGTATGTGTGTGTATGTATGTGGGTGGGTGTATGGTGTGTAGGGGTATGTATGCGTGTGCATGGGTGGGTGTGTGTAGGTGGGGGTGCGGCGTGTGAGTGTGTGCAGGTGCTGTGGTGTATAGGTATGTGGGTGTATGCATGTGGGAGTATGTGGGTGTGTACGTGTGGGAGTGTGTGTGTGTGTTTAAGGGTGTGTGGGTGTGTGTGTGGGTGTATGTTTTTGTGTCTGGGTGTGGTGTGGTGTGTGAGAGTATGTGTGTGTATATGTGGGGGTGTGGTGGGTGGTGGAGGTTTGTGGGTGTGGTGTGGTGCGGGCTGGGTGTGTGTGGGTGTGTGTGTGACTGTGGGTGTGTGGGTGTGTAGAGGGAGGTGGGGGTGTGGGTGTGTATGTGGGTGGGTGTGGGTGTGGGTGTGGGTGTGCGGGTGTGTGTGTGGTGTGTGTGAGTGGGTTTATGGGGGGGGTGTGGGTGTATGTGTGTGGGAGTGTGGGTATGTGTTGTGGGGTGTGGGGGTGTGTGTCTGGGTGTATGTGTGGATAAGTGGGTATGTGAGATTGTGTGTGTGTATATGTAGGTGTGGTGTGTATGGGTGTGTGAATTTGTATGGGTGTGGATGTGGGTGTGGCTGTGTGTGGGTGTGTGTGAGTATGGGGTGTATGTGTGGGGGGTGGGGTGTGGGTGTGTGTGTGTGTGTGAGTGGGGTTTGTGGGGTGTGTGGGGTATGTGTGTGTGGGAGTATGGGTTGTGTTTGTGGGGGTGTGTGTGTCTTAGGTGTGTGTGAGGGTATGTGTGTGGTGTGGTGGTGTGAGAGTGGTGTGTGTGGGGTGTGGGTGTGGGTGTGTGCCTGTGTTTTGGGTGTGTGTAGGGTGTTTATTGTGTGTGTGTGTGGGTGTGTGCATGGTGGGTGTGGGTGTGGTGTGTTGTAGGAATGTGTTTGTGTGTGTGTGGGGTGTGGGTTGTGTGGGTGTGATTTGGTGTTGGTGTGTGTGGGTGTGTGGGGTGTGTGTGAGTGGTGTGTGTGTGGTGTGGAGGTGGTGTGTGGGGGGGGGGTGTGGGTGTGTGGGTGTGTATGTAGTGGGTATGTGTGTGTTTGTGGGGTGTGTGTAGGTGTGTATAGTGGGTTTGTGGATGTGTGGGTATGTGTGTGTGTGGGTGTATGTGTGTGGAGTGTGGGTATGTGTTTGTGGGTGTGTGGGGTGGTGGTGGGTGTGTGTGTGGGTGTGTGTGTGTGTGTGGGTGAGTGGGTGTGTGAGATTATGTGTTGTATGTGTGGGGGTGTGTAGTGGGGTGTGTGAGGTTGTTTGGGGGGATGTGGGTGTGGGTGTGGATGTGGGTGTGGGTGTGGGAGTGGGTATGGGTATGGGTGTGTGTGGGTGTGTGTGAGTGGGGGTGTGTGTGTGTGGGCGGGGGGGTGGGGGGTGTGTGTGGTGGGTGTGTGTGGGTGTGTGTGTGTGAGTGGGTTGTGTGTGTGTATGTGTGTGTGGGAGTGTGGGTCTGTGTTTGTGGGGTGTGTGTGTTGGTGTGTGTGAGGGTATGTGTGTATAGGTGTGTGAGAGAGGTGTGTGTGTGGGTGTGGGTGTGTGTGTATGTTTGGGTGTGCATAGGGGTATGTATTGTGTGTGTGTGGGTGTGTGCATGTGTGGGTGGGGTGTGTGTGTTTGTTGGAATGTGTTTGTGTGTTGGGGTATGTGGGGGTGTGGGTGTATGGGTGTGGGGTGTGGGGTGTGAGGTGTGGGTGTGTGGGTGTGTAGGTGTGGGGTGTGGGGTGTGTGTGTGTGTCTTGGGTGTGTGTGTAGGGTGTGTATGGGTGTGTGGTGGGTATGTGTGTGTGTTATGGGTGGGTGTGTGTGTATGTGTGTGTGTGTGGGGGGGGGGGGGTGTGTGGGTGTGCTAGTGTTTGGGGTGTGTGTCTGTGGTGTGTGTGTGTGGTGTTATGGGTGTGTAGGGGTGTGTGTGTGGGTGGGGGTGTGGTGTGCGTATGTGTGTAGGTACGTGGGTGTGTGCGTGTGGGAGTGTGTGGGTGGTGTCGTGTGGGGTGTGTGTGTGGGGTGTGTGTGTGTGTAGGTGTATGGGGGGGTGTGTGTGGGGGGATATGGGTGTGTGAGTGTGTGTGTGTGGGGGTGTGTGTGTGGGTATGGATGGGGTGGGTGTGTTGTGGGTGTGTGTGGGTGTGGGTGTGTGTGGGTGTGGGTGTGTGTGTGGGGGGGGTGGGGTGTGTGGGTGTGTGGTGTGTGTGTATGGGTGTGTGGGCGTGTGTGTGTATGGGTGTGTGTGTGTGTATGTGTTTGTGGGAGTGTGGGTGTGTTGGTGTGTGGTTGTGTGTGTGTCTGTGTGTCTGGGTGTGTATGTGTCTATGTGTGTGTCTCTTGTGTGGGTGTGTGTGTTGTGTGGGTGTGTCTGTTTCTCTTTGTGTGTTTGTGTGTCTGTGTGTTTCTATTTGTGTTTGTCCATGTTTGTCTCTCTCTCTCTCTATGTGTGTGTGTGTGTGTGTTTGTGTCTCTCTATGTGTGTGTGGCGCGGTCTGTGTCTCGTTGTGTATGTGCACAGGTGCAAGTGTGTGTGTTTATGGTGTATGAGTGTGTGTCTCTAAGTGTGTTTGTCTGTGTTTGTGCGTCTCTGTGTGTGTGGAGAGGGTGTGGGTGTGGGTGTGTGCGTGTGGAGTGTGGTGGTATGTTTGTGTGGGAGTGTGGCTTGTGGTGTTGTGGTTGTTGTGTGTGTGTTTGGTTGTTGTGTGTTGTCATCATCATCGTCGCTGTTGTTGTTGTGGTTGTTGTGGTTGGGATTGTTGGTGTGGCTCTTGTTGTCATGGTTGTTGTCATCGTGGTTGTCGTCGTCGTGGTTGTCATCGTCGTGGTTGTCGTCGTTGTGTGTGTCTGTCGGTGGTGGTTGGCATTGTGCTTGTAGTCGTCGTGGTTGTTGTCGTCGTGGTTGTTGTCGTCGTGGTTGTTGGTGTTGTGGTTGTTGTCATCACGGTTATTGTCTTCGTTGTTGTCGTCGTTGTCGTTGTTGTTATTGTTGTGATTGTGGGTTGTTGTGGTTGGGATTGTCGTCGTGGTTGTTGTTGTCGTCGTTTGTTGTCGTCATAGTTGTTGTCGTAATGGTTTGTTGTTGTCGTCATGGTTGTTGTCGTCGTGGTTGTTAGGTGATGGTGATGGTTATTGTTGCTGTCGTCGTGGTTGTTGTCATCATGGTTTTCATCGTCGAGGTTGCCTTCGTCGTGGTTGGTTTCATCGTGGTTGTTGTCATCGTGCTTGTTGTCATCGTGGTTGTCGTCATCGTTTGTTATCGTTGTAGTTGTTGTCATCAGGTTGTGTGTCGTCGTGGTTGTTGTCTTCATGGTTCTCGTCGTTATTGTTGTTGTCGTCGTGCTTTTTGTCTTCGTGGTTGTTTTCTACGTGGGTTGGAGTCGTGGTTGTTATGCTCGTGGTTGTTGTCGTCGTAGTTGTTGTCATCATGGTTGTCGTCATCGTCGTCTTCGTGTTGTTGTTGTGATTGGGGTTGTTGTAGTGGGATGTGGGCGTGGTTGTTGTTGTCTGTGTTGTGTTATTCTGTTTATTGGCGTCGTGGTTGTTGTCGTCGTGGTTGTTGTCGTGGTGGTGGTGGTTGTTGTTGTTGCGTTTGTTATTGTGGTTGTCGTTGTTGTTGTTATGGCTGTTGTTGTTGTTATGGTCGTTTTATTTGGTTGTTGTCGTCTTGGTGTTGTCATCATGGTTGTTGTCATCGTCTCGTTGTTGTTTTTATTGTTGTTGTAGTTGTCGATGTGTTGTTGTTGCGGTGGTGGTTGTTGTCGTTATGGTTGTTGTTGTTGTCATGGTTGTTGTTGTTATGGATGTTGTTGATGTCGTTGTTGTTGTTGTGGTTCTTGTTATTTTTGCTGTTGTTGTCGTTCTTGTCATGCTTTGTTGTTGTTGTTATTGTGGTAGTGGTTGTTGTTGTTGTTATAATTGTTGTTGTGTGTTGTTGTTATTGTGTTATTATTGTTGTTGTTGTTGTTCTTGTCATTATTGTTGTTGTTGTTGAATGTTTTGGTGTGGTTGTGTTGTTGTTATGGTTGTTGTGGTGGTCGTGTGGTGTTGTTGTTGTGTTGTGTGTGGTTATTGTGTGGTTGTCGTTGTCATTATTGTTGTTGTGGTGGCGGTGGTGGTTGGTATTGGTTGATGTGTTGTTGTTGTTGTCATTGTGTGTTGGTCGTTGTCATTGTGTTGTTGTTGTTGTGTCGTCGTTGTGTGTGTCTTGTCATTGTTGTGGTTGTTCTGGTTGTGGTTATGGTTGTACTTGTGGTTGGGGTTGTGGTTGTGGTTGTTGCGTGGTTTGGTTGTTGTCGTGGTTGTTGTTGATGCCATTGTTATTGTTCTTGCCATTATAATGGTTATTGGTGTTGTGATTGTTGTTGTCGTGGTTGTTGTTGTTGTGGTGTTTGTAATCATCGTGTTTTTGTAGTCGTCGTGGTTTTCGTCTTCATAGTTAACATCAACATAGTTATCGTCGTCATGGTTGTCATCGTCGTCGTGGTTGTCTTCGTCGTGGTTGTTGTGTCGTCGTGGTTGTTTGCGTCGTGGTGTTGTGCATCGTGGTTTCGGTGTCATGGTTGTTGGCCTCCTTGTTATGTGCCTCGGGTTGTTTTGGTCACGGTTGTTGTCGGCGTGGTTGTTGTCATCGTGGTTGTTGTCGTCATGGTTGTTTTCGTCATGGTTGTTGTCGTCGTGATTGTTGTCGTCGTGGTGTTAACGACGTGGTTGTTGGCGTCATGGTTGTTCTCATCAGGTTGTTGTTGTCAGGGTTGTTGTCATCATCGTTGTTAATGTTGTTGTTGTTGTTGTGGTTGTTGTTATGATTGTAGCTAATGTGGTTGGGATCGTTGTCGTGATTGTTGTGTCGTGGTTGTTTTCATCACGGTTGTTATTGTCGTGGATGTTTTCGTCGTGTTGTTGTTGTCGTGATTGTTGTCATCGGGTTGTTGTCATCATGGTTGTTGTCGAGTGGTCGTTGTCGTCGTGGTTGTTGTCGTCGTGGTTGTTGTGTCGTGGTTGTTGTCGTTGTGGTTATTGTCGTCGTTGTTGTAATCGGCGTCGTCGTCGTTGTGTTATAATCGTTGTTGTTGTTGTTGTTGTTATTGTTTTGTTTATGGTGTTTTTGTTGTTGTTGCTGTAGTTGTGGTTATTGGGGGGGTGGTTGTTGTGGTGTTGTGTTGTTGTTCTTGTCATTGGTAATCTTGTCGGTTGTTGTTTATTGTCGTTGTTGTGGTTATTGTTGTTATGGTGTTGTTGTTATTATGGGTGTGTGGTTGTTATTATTGTTTTGTTGTTCTCGTCAATGTCATTGTGTTGTGTGGTGGTGGTGGTGTATTATGGTTGTTATTATGGTTGTTGATGTTATTGTTGTTGCATTGTTGTGTTATGGGCGTTATTGTTGTTGTTGTCATTGTGTGTGTCTTCTCGTTGTTATTATTGTTGTTGTCGTGGTTGTTTTCATGGTGTTATGGTTGTGGTTGCTGTTGTCATTGTGATTAGGATTGTTGTCATAGTTGTTGTCTTGGTTGTGTTGTCTTCGTTTGTTGTCATCATGGTTGGTGTCGTCGTGGTTGTGGTTATCGTCATGGTGTGTGTCATCGTGGTTGTTGTCGTCCTGGTTATGGTTGTCATCATGGTTGTTGTCGTCATAGTGTTTTATCGTGGTTGTTGTGTGTTGTTGTTGTTGTTGCTATTGTTGTTGTTTTACGGTTGTGGATATTGTGATTGTGATTGTTGGGTTGTTGTTATGGTGGTTATGGTTGTTCTGGTGTGGTTGTTGTCTGGTGTGTTGGTTGTTGTCGTGGTTGTGGTTGGTGTCGTGGTTGTGGTTGTTGACCTTGTAGCGATTGGCCTCGTGGTGGTTGTTGTTGTTGTTGTTGTCATCGTCGTTGTCGCTGTTGTTGTTGTGGTTGTTGTGGTTGGGATTGTTGGTGTGGTTGTTGTGTCATGGTTGTTTTGTTATCGTGGTTATTGCCATCATGGTTGTCGGTCGATTGTTTTCGTTGTCGTGGCTGTTGTCATCGTGGTTGTCATCGTGCTGTTGTCGTCGTGGGTGTGTCATCATGGTTATTGGCGTTGTGGTTGTTGTCCTCGTGGTTGTTGTCTTCGTGGTTGTTGTCGTCGTCGTCATTGTTTTTATTGTTGTGATTGTGGTTGTTGTGGTTGGGATTGTGGTCGTGGTGTTGTTGTCTTGGTTGTTTTTGTTGTCGCTTATTGTCGTCGTAGTGTTGTCGTCATGGTTGTTGTCGTCATGGTTATTGTTGTCGTCGTGGTTGTTGTGGTGGTGGTGGTGGTGTTTTTTTTACTGTCGTCGTGGTGGTTGCGTCATGGTTTTCATCATCGTGGTTTTCATCGTCGTGGTGGTGTCGTCGTAGTTGTTGTCATCGTGCTTGTTGTCGTCGTAGTTGTTGTCGTCATTTGTTATCGTCGTAGTTGTTGTCAGCATGGTTGTTGTTGTTGTCGTCATGGTGTTGTCTTCATGGTTCTGGTCATCGTTGTTGTGTCATGTGCTTTTTGTCTTCGTGGTTGTTGTCGTCGTGGTCATTGGCGTCGTGGTTATTGGGCTCATGGTTGTTGTCATCGTGGTTATTGTCATCATGGTTGTCGTCATATCGTATTCGTTGTTGTTTTCATCATCGTCTTCGTTGTTGTTTTTGTGATTGTGGTTGTTGTGGATGGTATTGTGGTCGTGGTTGTTATGTCTTGGTTGTTGTTGTCGTCGTTTGTTGGCGTTGTGGTTGTTATCGTCGTGGTTGTTGTTATGGTGGTGGGGGTTGTTGTTGTGATTTTCTTGTTGTTGTTGTCGTTGTGTGTGGCTATTGTTGTTGTTATGGTCGTTGAATTTGGTTGTTGTCGTCGTGGTTGTTGTCATCGTGGTTGTTGTCATCGTGATTGTTGTCATCGTCTTCGTCATTGTTTTGTTGTTGTTCTTCTTGTTGTTGTTGTCATTATGGTTGTTACGGTGGTGGTTGTTGTCGTTATGGTTGTGGTTGTTGTTGTTGTATGGTTGTTGTTGTTGTAGTTGTTGTTGTTGGTGTCATCGTTGTTGTTGGGTTGTTGTTATTTTTGCTGTTGTTGTTGTTCTTGTCATGTCTATGTGTTGTGTTGTTGTTATGGTGTGGGATGTTGTGGTGGTGTTGTTGTGTTGTGGTTGTGTTTTTGTTACCATTGTTGTTGTTGTTATTGTTGTGTTGTTGTCTTGTCATTATTGTTGTTGTTGTTGAGTTTTGTTATGGTTGTTGTTGTTGTATGTTGTTGTGGTAGTCGTTGTGGTAGTTGTTGTTAGTGTTGTTCTTGTCATGTGTTTCTTTTCGCTATTTTTCTCGTCGTTCTTGTTGTTGTTTTTGTTTTGTGTTGTTGTGGTGGTTTTTGTTGTGTTGTTATAGTTGTCATTGTTGTTGCTATGGTGTTGTTATTGTTGTGGTTGTTGTGGTGGTTGCTGTTGTTGTTATTGTTGTTTTTGTTGTGTTATTGTTGTGGTTGTTGTTACTGTTGTGGTTATTGTTGTGTTGTTGTTATCGTTCTTATTATGTTGATATGGTGGTCGTGGTTTTGTTGTGGTTGTTGATGTTGTTGTTGTTGTTCTGGTTGTTGTAGTTGTTGTTGTCTTCGTTGTTGTTCTTGTCACCATCGTTGTTATTGTTGCTGTGGGTGTAGTCGTCGTCGTTGTTGTTGTGGCTGTGGTTGTTGTTCGTGGTTCTTGATGTTGGGTTGTTGGTCATGGTCTTGTTATCTTGTTGTGTGTTGTGTGTTGTGTTGTTGTTGTTGTTTTTTGGCTGTTGTCATTGTTGTTATGATTGTGGTTGGGATCGTTGTCATTGTTGTTGTATGTTGGTTATTGTGGTAGTGGTTGTTGTTGTTGTTGTTCTTGTCGTTATTTTTCTTTTCATTGTAGTTCTTATAGTTGTTGTTGTTGTTGTTGTTGTGTTGTTGTTATTGTTGTTGTTGTTTTTATAGTTGTCGTCGTTGTTGTTGTTATAGTTGTTGTTGTGTTGTTAATATTGTTCTTGCTATTATTGTGGTTGGCTTGTGGTTGTTGTGGTGGTGGTTGTTGTTGTTATTATTGTTTTTTGTTGTTGTTATTGTTATTGTTGTGGTTGTTGTTGTTATTGTTCTTTTTGTTGTTGTTATTGTTGTGGGTTGTTGTTGTTGTTTTTGTTGTTGTTCGTTCTCATTGTTGTTGTTATGGTGGTGGTGGATGTTGTTGTGGTTATTGATGTTGCTTGTGTTGTCGTTGTTGTTGTTATGGTCGTTGTTGTCGTCGTTGTTGTTCTTGTCATCATTGTTGTTGTGGTTACTGTGGTTGTATTCGTGTTGTTGTTGTGGTTGTGGTTGTTATTGTGTTGGTTGTGGTTTTTGTTTTTGTTGTTATTGTTGTTGTTCTTGTTATTGTTCTTGTTATTGATGTTGTTATTGTTGATAGTGTTATTGTTGTTATTGTTGTTTTTGTTGTCGTTGTTGTCATTGTTATCATTGACGTGTTTGCTGTTGATGTTGTTGTTATTGTCGTTGTCATCGTCGTTGTTGTTGTTGTTGTCGTTGTCGTTGTTGTTCTTGTCATTGTTTTCGTTGTTGTTGTTGTTGTTGTTGTTGTGGTTTTTGTGGTGGTGGATGTTATTGTTGTGGTTGTCGTTGTCGTTGTTGTGGTTGTTGTTGTCGTGGTTATTATTGTTGTTGTTGTTCTTGTCATTGTTATTGTTGTGGTTGTGGTTATGGTTGTTGTTGTCATTTCCATTGTTGTTTTTGTTGTTGTTGTTGTGGTTGTGGTTTTTGTGGTCGTTCTTGTTATTGTTGCCTTTATCATTGTGGTTGTGTTTGTTGATGTTGTCATTGTTTTCGCTGTCGTTTTTGTTGTTGTTGTTGTTGTGGTTGTGGTTATTGAGGTGGTGGTTATTATTGTTGCGGTTCTCGTTGTTGTTGTTGTAGTTGTTGTTAACGTTCTTATTGTTGTTGTTGTTGTTGTTGTTGTTGTGTTAACGTTGTTGTTGTTGTTGTTGTTGTGCTTGTCGTAGTTGTTGTTGTTGTTCTTGTTCTTGTTTTCGTTGTTGTTCTAGTCATTGTTGTTGTTGTGGTTGTAGTCACTCTTGTTGTTGTTGTCGTTATTGTTCCTGTCGTTGTTGTTGTTGTGGTGGTGGTTGTTGTTGTTGTTGTTGTTATGGTTGTGGGTGTTATGCTGGTTGTAGTTATTGTTCTGGTTGTGGTTGTTGTTTTTTGTTATGGATGTTGTTGTTGTTTTTGTTATCGTGGTTCTGGTTGTTACTGTTGTGGTTATGATTGTCGTTTTGTTGTGTTATTGTTGTTGTTCGTGTTCTTGTTCTTGTTATTGTTGTTGTTGTTGTTGTTGGTTTTTGTTGTTGTTGTTGCATTGACGTGTTTGTTGTTGATGTTGTTCTTGTTGTTGTTGTTGTCGTTGTTTTTGTTTTTCTTATCGTCGCTATTGTTGTTGTTCTTGCTGTTGTTCTTGTTGTTGTTGTTGTGGTTGTTATGGTGCTGGATGTTGTTGTTGTGATTGTTGTTGTTGTTGTTGTGTTGTTGTCGTTGTCGTTGTTGTTCTTGTCGTCATTGCTGTTGTTGTTCTTGTTGTTGTTCTTGTTGTGGTGGATGTTGTCATTGTGATTATTGTTGTTGTGGTTGTTGTTGTTGTTGTTGCGGTGGTGGTTGTTATTGTTATTTATGTATACCAGTCGCATGTTCTCCATGCGACTGGGCCATGCGATTGGACTATCATGCGAATGGGTACTCAAACGTACGATTGAACCTCCTTCCGTACGACTAGACACTATGCGACTGGGCTATATGCGACTAACTCTTACCGTACGACTGAACTACTCTGCGATTGAACTCATGCGACCGAACCCTCAGTCGCATCACCTATCGTGCGATTGAGGCTCAATCGGGCGTCTGAGCCTCAGTCGGGCGATTGGACATCAACTAACACTCATTCGGCCGAATGGCCCTTCAGTCGCATAACCCTAACTGGGCAGCGACTGGAGTTCTTCACGAACTGCAGTCGCGAACTCCCGTCCCCACAGTCACCATAAACCCATTTTCAGCCCAATTCGACCCTCCCAAAGCCTCAGGGATTCCTACTAGGACCTCATACAAGCATATTCTAGTCCTAATTCATACCAAAACACATTACTCAGAATTTACCCAAATGGGTCAAACTTTCACTATTTCAAAAATAGGGTTATATGTGATTCCAGCCCCAAAATCGTTAGAAAACATGTAAAGGAGGGGTTCTAGAACTCACATTATCAGGTAGGAGTTGATGAGCTTCGATTTGGCTAGCCTTCGACAGATTCGGAGCTCGGACAGCACTTCCCCCTTTCTTCTTCGTTCTCGGTCTCTCTCGCTCTCTTCCCGACTGAAATGTGAGGGTGTTGAGGAGGAGAATGGAGCTGCTCCCCTTTTATACCCATAGCTCATTCGCATCTGGTCCAGGGGCGACTGGACCTTCAGTCGCATCAACACTATGCGATTGGACCCCAATCGCACGCGTTCCATGCGCTCATACTTCATTCGGGCGGTTGAACTCCAATCGGGCGGTTGAGCTTCAATCGGCCGAATAGCCATGCGGTTGAACCTCCAGTCGCATAAATCACAGGCGACTGAGGCTCAGTCGCATAGCCTACCAAAAAGTCAAACTTCCGGGTGTTACAACACATACACATCCATATGGGTTCAACACCCAACACTTCAAAAACGGTTTTTTATGTGTTCCAGCCCTAATATCAGTTGAAAACATGTAAAAGGGAGGTCCTAGAACTCACCATAGCAGCCTCCTCAGGTAGAGCTTCCCACAAACCCGCTTGACTTCGGATTTTGCACCTTGATTCGCAAGAAACCAAGTTTCCCCTTTTTCTCTCTTCTTCCTCTCCTTGGCCGAATGGAGAATGTGGAAGCCAAAGCTATAAGAAATGGGTGTTACAAATAATCTCCCAGATCAACACATATCGGGGAATCACCACCAGAACTATTGCACCCAATAACGATGAAGGCAACAATGAGGAAGCCAAAGCTATAAGAAATGGGTGCTCCTACAAGACATCATAGCCTACAAGCCGAAGGACTTCTATGGCACTGAGGGTGAAATTAAAACATATAGGTTGCTGGAAGAAATCAAAGCTGTGTTTGGATATCAGTGAAGGCAAGATTGAGCATATGGTGAGATTTGCTTCACAATCTCTCAAGGTACCAACATGGAATGGTGGAAAACCATTATAACAACAACCACAACCACAACTAACAACACAACAACACACACACACACAACAAAACAATGACGACAAGAACAACAACGACAACAAAATATAGCAATAATAAAAACAACACCACACAACAAAGACTAAAACAACAACGACACCTGTAAGAACAACAACAACCACAACAATAATAATAATAACAACAACAACAACAACCACAGCCACCACCACAACAACAACAACCACCACAACAACTACTACAACCACAACAACAACAGTAACACCAAGAATGATTATGACGACAACAAGAACAAGAACCACGATGATGATGACGACAATAACAACCACAACCACAACAACAACCACCAACACAATAACAATAGTGACAACAACAACAACAACAACGAAAATGAAAACGAAAACGTCAACGACAACAACAACAACAATAACAATAATGCCAACAACAATGACAACAACAACCATAACCACAACCACAACAACAACAACAATAACATAAAAATAACCATAACAACAACAACAATAACAACCATAACAACAACAACAACGACAACAACAAGAACAACAACAGCAATAATGACAACAACAACAATGGAAAAAACAACAACAACAACCATAACAACAACGATAACAATAAAATAACAACCACAACAACAACAACGACGACAAAAAGAACAACAACAACAACCATAACAACAACAGCAACGGCGACGAAAAGAACAACAACAATATGAACAAAAAGAACAATATATGCAACCACAACCACCACCACAACAACCACAACAACAACAACCACAACAATAATAACAACAACAACAACATGAAGAACAACCAAAATCACAACAACAACAACAAACACCACAACAAGCACAACCGCAACCACAACAACAACAACAAAGACAACTATAGCAACGATAACAACAAAAAAACAACAACAATAACAACAACAACAACAACAACAAAAACGACAAGAAAACAACAACAACAACAACAACAACAACAACAAACACTACCAGCACCATAACAACCACAACAACAACCACAACAAGAACAACAATAACAACTATGAGAACAATAACAACGACAACAACAACAATGATAACAACAACAACAATAACCACAACAACCATAATCACAACAATAACAACCTCCACCACAACAACTACAACCACCACCATAACAACTACAACCACTTCAATATCAACAACAACAACAACGACAATGACAAAGACAATGACAACAATAACAACAATAATAACAACAACCACAACCATAATAACAACAACCACAACCACAACAAAAACTACCATAACGATAACAATAACAACAACAACCACAATAAGCACAGCCACAACCTTAACAATAACAACAATAACAACAGCAACAACAACAACCACATCAACCACAACCATAACCCCAACTACAACAACAAGAACAACAACAACAACAACAACCATAAACCTCCAGTAGTGGCTGAAGAAGTGCTTGGAATGTGAGGTCCTTTAATAATATATCTTCATCCTAAGGCTAATTCCTAATGCCTTTATCATCTTAATGCATAATTTAGCTTCTTGCATGAAAACATTTTATATTGATTAACCTTCTAATCAGGAATGTAATGTGACTCATGCATAAAAGCTTTACTATCTAGCTTATTACCTTTGGTTAAAGCAATCTTAAATTTAAAGATTTTCATAACAAACATCACAATGAATCTAACCATGACCAAAACCATAAACCTTGTTTTAGAATGTAATTAGTAAATGGGTTGTGTCAAAAGTTTAAAACTTTTTATGTTTACTTGCTTGGGACCTTTATTATCAAAAATTTTAAGATTTTTTAGTTTTTCTAAATATTCCCCCATCCCCATACTTGGGACACATTTGTCCCTAAGTGTGTGATAATACTCATGGCATCCACTAATATCATCCAATCCATCCATCCCCCCGTTTCACCATGCTTCGTTCCGATGCATCTAAGTGAGGTTAAAACAAACCTTGGATGTCCCAATGCTTCCCCACACTTGATTTGTGCCATAGTGAAAACTAACCAAACATTTAACATCTAAAAAAATAAACTAAGGAAAATAATAAAAAAATCCTAACTCACTTTCGTAGTAATCACGGTTGCATTTAGCATATGCAACAAGCCTTTTAACCCCTTGGTAGACCCGAGTGGACGAGTTGTAGTCTCGTGAGGGTTTATAGTGAACACACCCACAAAGTTAACGGATTTCCTTCCGTA
Source organism: Flaveria linearis (assembly GCA_024085815.1). NCBI lineage: Eukaryota > Viridiplantae > Streptophyta > Magnoliopsida > Asterales > Asteraceae > Flaveria > Flaveria linearis. Next base: position 126,443,178 of record CM044001.1, read on the forward strand.
AGCGCTAAGTTTTAGGTCTTCAGCCAGACCATACCTGAATCACTAAGGTGGTCAAAATGCACATTTGCCTACCGAGTTTCCAATAAACACTCAAAAGTTGATATGCCAGCTCCATAGTTGCTTCCCATTTATAGGCAAGTAAATTAAGAAATTGTTATGTATCCACTTTATAATAAATAGCCCAACATCATGCATTCCTACTTTCCTAATCTTTGTCCTCACACCCTCTTCTCCAACTTTGTTTGTTGGTATAGTCGATAGATGAAGTTGGTGAGGACAAACTTGGATTACATCAATCACTGACTTACCAAAAGTTCTTGCATCTTGAACTGAGGCTGTATACTTATTTTCTTTCTCTAGAGAATCCATCAGTTCTTCTTCCACAACAAAATCATAGCCATCAACCATCACTCGTTCTTCACATGGCTCTTCACCAAACGAGGGAATTTATGTGGTATTGATATCCAGGCCCCATCCTTAACTTTTATAGATGGTGAGATGGACTCTTTTAATTCTATTTTCAGTAATAATAAGTCACGCTTGATAGTTAAGTAGTAAAGTCGTTCCTAATTGAAAGATGATGTTGTGATAACAACTTATCGATCTTGGGGAATATGAACTCCAATTGAGCAATACTTTCTTCCTCCTCAGATTGAAAATGATTTTGAAATGGCATAACATTCTGGATAACATTCTCTTCTTTAGGAAATTGACATTGATTCTTTATAATTCTCCTGATAACTTGAAGTTTGTGCCATCTTTGGCTCATAAATGTAGCAATCCAAATCTTGTCCAAAGTTAAAGTTCTTCTCTGACTGATAATAGCCTTAATAATATGGAGAAGATGCCTCATAGTATGGATAAGATGATGGTACATTATCATAATAAACATCCAACATATATAACTTTCTTCTCGCATCCTCACACGTTTGCAAGTACTCAGGACAATCATCTTGTGTGTGAACTGGACTTCCGCAACCGGTACATGAATAATAAACTCGATTCATGGTGAGGTTTAACTTCTTGAGAGTAGACTGCAAGACATAAAACAGCTAGCGTAGCACCCAACAAAAAAAATAGAAGAAAATAAAACAAAACAAATTGCAAAAAATAACACTTTGCGCACTAATTCCCCGACAACGGTGCAATTTTGATCCGGTTGTCGAGACTCGGTCAAAAACAAGTTATTATATCGGTCTTAGCTACATTTATTGTGTAAGGGTAAGTAAGATCGTCCCCTCAGGGATTATGTGGAAAGTGTTAACAAATGCGACTCAATTAACTTAAAGACTCAAACTTTAGAACTAAAAATTGGAACTTTGAATGAATTAATGAACACAATTGCATAAAGCAAGAAACTTTAAGAAAAATTTAATTAAATAATAAGAAACAATCACTTTCGGGTTTTCAATTCTGCAAGATTAACAATTGGTACTTTTTATTTAGGGTATGTAAGAAACAATACTTCAAGATCTTAGATTTTGATTAAAGTGACGACAAAGGAACAAGCTTTTAATATTCGTTCGTTTACAATGTTACAAATTTACCTATATCAATTGTCTACTTTTCTTAATAAGTTCACAATGCAAGAAAACTGAAAACTGATAATCAAGCAAACAATTTTATTTATAAGTAAATCGTTTAAATTAACCAAACATAATGTTTCATTCAATAGATCAATGTACAATCCAAAAACCTAATCAAACCATACCAACCATTTCACTTGACAAGAATCATACTTCCGAAAGCCATCACAAAAAAACTAACCACGCATCATCTTCATTATGCCTTCGATCTTGAATTGGATAATGTTTGTGGATGATTTTGGGAGCCTTGTAACACCAAAAATCACCTAAAGTTCATCACTTTTCATCTCCAAGAATTTCTCGATCAAATTAGGATTGATTTGGCTTAAATAAACTTGAAAATCCATAAAATCTGGATGCTGTAGTCTACCGGCGTATCATACGCCCACCATGGGTGTATCATACGCGCATATTAGCCCCCATACGCCCATCTTTCTGTTATTTTGTCCAAATACGCTAGTTCATATGCCCATCATACGCCAACGACGTATGATACGCCCATGGTCGGTGTTTCATATGTCGGACCCCAGTAAAATTTTGATTTTCACATGTAACTTTTCACGAGCTTTTCATTGATAGATCGTGGGCCCCTTAACTCTTTTCCTAGCCCAAGTTATGCCCATTTTAAGTTACCATGATCTTGAACCTTTAGTTTTTGCATTTCTTCACTTCTTGGCCTCCGATTTCCATCCCACTTCTTCCATACTCTTCATGTTTCACCAAAATTACTTTCGGTTTCCCATTTTGTATCTTTTGGTATTTGCGCATTTGGTCCTTGTGGTTTCATCCTTTGTTTTATTCACCTCAAAATAAGCTTCTTTAAGCTCCAATTCCCTACACATCAAAACAAACTCAAAGTAACTTCGTTTTAATCATAAACTCAATGTAAATTCCATATTTAAACACTTTTAATCCATGAATATCCATACGCGATCGTAGTGTAATCGTTGTTATCAATATTGTTATCATCGTTATGGTTGTTGTTGTTATGGTTGTCGTCGTCTTAGTTGTTGTCCTCGTGGTTGTCGTTATTGTCTTTGTTGTTGCCATCATTGTTGTTGTTATCATCGTGGTTATCATCATTATCATAGTCTATGCTATGGTTTTTTTCGTTGTGCTGGTTGTCGTGGTTATGGTTGTCGTAGTCATCATGGCTGTTGTTTTGGTTGTTGTCATTTTTGCTATTGTCAATATTGTTAATGTAGTTGTCATTATTATGGTTCTTGTATTCGCTATTCTTGTCATCGTCATCACTGTTGTAATTGTCGTTGTTGTTTTAGTTTTCGTTGTTATTGATATTGGCGTTGTAGATATCATTCGTTGTCATTTTCGTTTTTGTTTTCTTTGTCGTCGTTGCTATTGTCATCTTCGTTGTAGTTTATGTTGTTATTGTTGTCGTCGTTGTTGTTGTCGTTACGGTTGTTATCATTGTGGTGTAGTCATTATCATTGTTGTTTTTATGGTTGTCGTCGTGGTATTGATTGTTCTTGTTCTGGTGTAGTTGTTATCATCGCTGTTAATGGTGTTCATCGTTGTGTTTGTTTTCATCATGGTTGTTGTTGTCGTTATTGTTATCATCATTTTTGATGTCGTGTTTGTGGGTGTGGTTGTCATTTTTGTTATCCTCATTTTTGTTGTCATGTTATTGGGTGTTGTCGTCGTTGTCCTTGTAGTTGTCGTGGTTGTGGTTATCATAGTCATCTTCTTCGCTATCGTTGTTGTCGCGGTCATGGGTCCTCATCGACGTTGTCCTTGTTGTGGTCGTTGTTGATGTTGTTGTTGTTGGCGACGATGTTAATGTGGTTGTCACTGTTGTATTCATCATTTTTGTAGCTATCATCGTTATCGTTATCGTTGTTCATGTGATTCATTGTTATTGTCATTGTCATTGTTGTTGTCGATATTAGCGTCGTTGTTGTTGTGGTCAATAATGTTGTTGTTATCCTTGTCTTCATTATGGTTTTTAATGTCTTCATTGTTGTTTTTGTTGTTGTTTTTATTGTTGCTTTTGTGGTTGTCATCATTGTGGTAGTCGTCGTGACTTGGTTGTCATAGTCGTCATCATCATGGTTATCATCATCATACGTATTGTGTTTATATATGATATGTTAAATTATTTTTAACTGTTTCTAATCCCATATTCACTATGGATGATGTACTAACAGCTTATGTGCTTTATATTTTTCTATTTAAAATTGGTTACAAATAGTTCCAAAGTATAATAAATTTATACCTATTAAAGCCGGAGGAAGTGCTTCCTGTTAGGTAGACAACCCACTAGGAAGAGAGGGTCGCTTTCATTGTCTTCATTATTGTTTTCATTGATAGGATTAATGTGGTTGTCATTGTGGTGGTTGTAGTTGCACCTTTTGATGTTGTAGTTGTTGGCGTTGTTGTTGATGATGTCATTTTTTATGTCGTTCGTTGTCATTATTATTATTGTTATTTCTATTGACATCATTGTTTTTTGTCCTTGTCTTCTTTGAGGTTTTTGTCTTCGTTATGGTTGTCGTCGTCGTGGTTATCGTTGTTTTTCATCATGGTGGTTGTTGCCGTCGTGTTTGTCGTCATCGTTGTAGTTGTTATCTTTATGGTTGTCATCGTATTGGTAGTCGACGGTGTGGTTGTCATCATTATGGTGGATGCCATGACTGTGGTTGTCATAGTCATCTTTATCGTCATGGTAGTCGTCATCGTAGTTTTCGTTGTTATGAATATCGTCGGTGTTGTTAATATGTGTGTCATTGTTGTGGTTGTTTGTTTTATTCTTCGTTGTTGTAGTTGTTGTCGTTATTGTTGTTGTTGTTATCATTGTTGTCATTGTCTTCATTGTTGTTGTTGTTGTTGTTATCCTTGTCATCGTTGTGGTGATCATCCTCGTACTTGCTTTTGTGGTGTTTGACGTTGTTGTGGTTTTTGTAGTGTAGTGCTTCTCGTCATTATTGTTGTTTTTTGTTGTTTTCATTAGGGTTTTCATCATTGATGTTGTCCTCTTTGTGCTTGTCATGGTGGAGTTTCTCATTATTGTCATTGTGGTGGTTGTCGTCTTCTTCATTTATGTCCTCGTGGTTTCCATTGTCATTGTTATTGTTGCCGACATTGTTGTTGTTGTCATTGTGGTAGTCGATGTTGTGGTTTTCGTCATGGATGCAGTTGTCTTAGTCGTCGTTGTCATCATCGTGGTCTTTGTTGTTGTGGTTTTCATTTTATTGTTGTTGTTGACGTGGTTTTTGTTGTGCTTGGCTTTGTTGTCGTCATCGTTGTTGTAGTTGTTATTAGTGTTGATGTTGTCGTTGTCATTGTCGATGTTGTTCGTTGTCATTTTCCTCTTTATTATTTTTGTTGTTGTTGTTGCTGCTATTGTTGACGATGTTTTTTATTTTGTCATTGTTGTTGTTGTTGTTATTGTTGTTGTCGTCGTCTTTGTGGTTGTCGTCAACATGGTTGTTGTCGTCGTGATGTAGTCATTGTTGTCATTGTTGTTGTTGTTATGGTTGTCATCGTTGTGCTTGTTGTCATCGTGGTTATCGTTATCTTCATTATTATCGTGATGTTGTTGTCATCGTTATTGTTGTTGTCGTGATGGTTGTTATCGGCGTCATTGTGTTTTTCATTGTGGTTGTAGTTGTTAATAGTCAATGTTATGGTTTTTGTGATTGTGGTCATCACAGTCATCTTCGGCATTGTCTTCATGATCATGGCTGACGTTTTTGTGGTTGTCATCATCGTGGTTGTTGTCAACGTGATAGTCATTGTGGTACAGTTTAGGTTTTAGTCAATTGTTGGTCCTCTCGATCGAGATAACAGTGCAATTGATTAATAAACATAAACAAATCCCACTGAGAACACAAATATCAATGATACTTATGAACAATATCGATCAAAAACTATAAAATAGAGATGAACAATGATGAACATCTCATGAACACTCACCAAACCCTTGTTTGATATTTGATGATTTGAATCTGATATTACGAAGTGAAAACCCCTAAAAAAAATTGGCTCATTCAAGCTTCCAACCCTTATAACAACTTAACTATTTATAGTGAATATAATATTCACTAATGACACATTAAGCCCCTATACTTGAACTAATTAGGGAAAATACAAATAAAACATAAAAATGACTAAAACAAGATTAAATATATTTTGTTCACACAAAATATATTTATTAAAAATAAAACTCCTAGTAACATATATCAACGTCTCGTCTTGGTTCTTCGTCTCGAACGCGACTGTTTGACTTTTCTGATGACTTTGACCGTGACGTTGACTTTTGTTAACTTTGATATATGTTATATCAAAGTTCAATTTGATAGCCCTGCAAGATATGACTTTTGTTGACTTAAAATGATTGTGATCAAAGTTCACAATCAGACTTAATGACGCCGATGACAACCATCACGACAGCAACACTCAACCATCACGCCGCTGACTTTTGATGACTTTTGTTATCAAAGTTCAATTAGACTCAAAAGAATGATTGTAATGAACACCTCATGAACACTCAAAAATTGAACACTCAAAAGTTCAATTTTACGTTGACTTTAGACTCATTGATTTTAAGTTCTTTGTTTATTCGATTTAACTCTTTTTCATTTTCTATCAATAACCTGTTAGCTTTATAAGCACCAAATAGACGAATTTTGCAGGGAGGAGAACACGTCTTGAACTATCTCATAGGGGAGTCCCATAACTATCTTTTCCGCAGCAAATGCTTTTTCACATTAACAAACGGGAGTGCATTTTGTACTCTTCCTCCTCAGCAGCTCTCTTCTTACCTTCCTCAGCTTCATCTCCCTTCGGCTTTCCTTCATCCTGAACCTCCAGCTTCACTTCATTTGTTTCACTATCCTGTTGTTTCTGAACTTTATACCAGCTTGCATAGGCACCAACATCACCAACACTCTCATCTTTAGTATCATACTTGAATTCTTTGAAAGGATGAAATCATTAACAGAATCCTCATCCTTGTTTACCACATCAGCCATCAATGCACGATTCACTTCTTTTTCAGACTCTATATTGATCTTAGTACTTGAATATACACCTCCATACGTGCATTGATTGTACTCTCTTCTTTTCATATCCAATTCAAATGACTTCACCTTGTTGATAACATTCAAGAGTTTGTAGTCAGCAAATGTATTTCCTGCTTTAACAATCTAACTTGTGGACTCCACTGTGGAGGAAGAGAGTCCAGAAGTTTTATGACTTGCTCATGGCTCCCTAGCTGGTCATCATATTTCTTAAGATTGCTTGTCACCATCAGGAATTGATCAGTAAAATCAAATATCTTTTCATCTTTCATGGCAGCAAAAGAATCAAACCGACTTTGTGCCAATATTAGATTATCAGATTTGAAGGAATTAAAGACTTCTGAAAAAGCCATTTTTCACACTAAATTGTTTCTTCCTCGAAAAAAATGTCAACTGAATGGTTTCTAAGCAACTGGGATCAACAAATTCGTTGATAATTTCATTGATAATTTCACTCAAAAACTAACAAATTCGCAGCTAATTTCGCTGGCACTTTCGCTCTAAATTCGCTGGTAATTTCGACAGCAGTTTCGCCCAGCAATGACATACAGATGCTAGTTTCGCTGGATATTTTCGCCCAAAACTAGTTGAACTATCATTCAAAAATTAATTTGACGGAAAATTTCGTTGGGTTTGTCACACAAACGCCATGAACTTTCGTCCAATGTATGTAAATTCGCAGCAATAATTTCGCTGGACGAGCTGTCAATTCGTCCAAGTATCTGAACAGCCTTTTTCAGCACAAAATCAGCTCAAACTCATCTAAATCTCAAAGGATTTGAGATCTGATGATCACAATAGCTTCCCACACTAAAATCGAGAATCCTCAATCAATTTCCATATCCAAAACACGCAGATCAGATCAAAAATGAATGGAACAGTGACTTGAACTTGAACTCAAACAAAAATAGAATAATCAAGAGCACAATGGCTCTGATACCAAATTGTTGGTCCTCTCGATCGAGATAACAGTGCAATTGATTAATAAACATAAACAAATCCCACTAAGAACACAAATATCAATGATATTTATGAACAATATAGATCAAACACTATAAAATAGAGATGAACAATGATGATGTAACATCCGGTTTCTAAATCCGGACTTGCAATCATATTATAATTATGTTTAATTAAATTAAGTTGAGTTATTTGAGAAGATTGGTGTTCAATCACATGAGTTGTATGCGAATGAACCTTAGTTGCACTTCATACGTACGAATGAGACTCAGTCGCACGGATAGTAGGCGTATGAGCTTCAGTCGCACGATTCAGTTGTGCGAATGGTTCAGTCGTGCAACTGAAGGTGAGGCGGTTAAGTTGTGTGTATGGATCAGTAGGGCGGTGCAGAGGGTTCAAGAGCAGATTTCTATCTGCATTTACTCCATCTTCTTGTTCCCTTTACACTCAAATGCCCCTGCTCCCACGAAATTGACCAAGAAACTCCGTTTTGGTAAGATTTGAATGTCACGGATCAATCCTACTATGATTGTAAGCTGTGTATATGGTTAAATTTGATCCAATAACCTGTTTAAATCAGTAAATTGGTCTGGTTTCTTTCTAAGTTAAAATCTGGGAATTCGGATCTGAGTTTTTGTGTAGTTTTGATGAAATAATGATCCGAAACCATTGTAAACGATGTGTATATGATCTGTTTTGAATATGACATGATTTGGATGTTTAAAACTCAAATTTTGAGTAAGTTTGGATAAAAAAACGTCAAGAACACAGCTGCTGATCCGTTCCATACGAATGGGCTCTGTCGCATGCCTCAGTCGTGCGATTGAAAGTTTAGTCGTGCGACTGAGTGCGAATAGAGGTTTAGTCGTGCGACTGAGAACCCAATCGCCTGGTTAGAAGATCGAATGAAGACGAGTGATCACTATGCACGAATGAGGACTCAATCGTGCGAATGAATGGTCAGCCGTACGACTGAAGGTTCAGTCGCATTGATGTTCATCCGCATAGGTCCAGTCACATGGGTGCTCATTAGCATAAGTGTTCAATCGCATAAAGATCCAGTTTGAGAATAGTTTAATGAATCAAGGTTTATTACTTTAGATATACCTTGATTAGAGGAAGGACTAGTTACCTCGTGTACGTGGATTGTGTAGATTGTTGTGAGGAAATTGATAAGGTGAGTTCTAAGCCCTTTTCAAATGTTTGGTTTTAACATTCCGGCTAGCACACACATAATGATGAATGAATTAAATGTTTTAGCACCAGAACTGTGATAATGATGTTTATATGTTACTAACAGCTCGTGTGGCTGTTAGGGTAGTGTTTGGGGTAATGAAGATATCTGAACATTGTTAATCATTACGTGATGGTGATAATTTCAATGGGTCAGGTAGGGTGTAAAGAATGGTCATCTGAACATTGTTAATCATTACGTGATGGTGATGATTCCAATGGGTCAGATGGGATGTAATGATAAACGAAAATGTATTAAAACTGCTGCTAAAGAAAGAATGTGTGGTGTGTAAAGTAATGTGATAATATTGGCAATAAATAAAAGAAATGTTTTAAAGAGATAATGTGATGTAAATCTCAACAGGCCAGTTAGGGTAAGATGACTGGGTGTGTAACTGTACAGTTAGTTAGGAGTGATGACGATCACTCTGCTTTGTGAACATCTTGTGGTGACAACCCTAGATGATTAATTGGCATCCTACTGGATGAGAGATAATAATTACAGTTTGTGGATGTGGGAAACTGAAAGTTTCTGGATGTGGGAAACTGACCGTTGCTAGATGTGGGCAACTAACAGTTGCTAGATGTGGGCAACTGGAGTCCAGTGGGACGAGTCCGGTGGGACAATGTAATGATAAAAGTTGATCTTGTTGTATTGCCAATATAAATATGACTGTGGTGTGAGTAAAGATGCTATTAATGTTTTAATGAAAATTTAGAACTCACCAGTTTATCTGATGTTTTGAGTGTGTTGTGTGTGCTAGGTAAGGAAGGGTCCTCTAATAATAGAGGAAAGCAAGTATCAGCTGAACAAAGATGCTATCCCGGAGTAGCTGCTCGCATAGGGTGTAGGACCTGTTAATAATGTAAATAAGGAAATGTATAATTAAATACAACTATATGTAGAAGTGTTTTAAAAGTTGGGTTAATATGTAATGTTGTTTAGTCTTCCGCTGTAAGTAGAAAGCTCTGATTCGTGTTTAAAATATTAATCCAACTGTGTGACGTGCCTTCGGTGCCCTGCCGGGTTTAGGGCGTCACAGGTTGGTATCAGAGCAGTAGTTAAAGGGATCTAGTGTCATAATAACTAGACTTTAACTAGAAAATAGATATGCCAGCAGGGATAGCTAGATAGAATAGTTTATTAAAACGAGAGAAGGTGATGGGACTATCATGAGAAGGAATAACGAGAATAGTAAAAGTAAAGTAAACAATTAATAGTACTTGGCCAACATTATTAATATTTTACTTTACTTATAGTATTCTGGTTATATACTTACATGCGAGTACCAAATAATCCTGACCTCGTTTTAATAGGTTATGGCTGATAGGGAGAGTGAAAGAATGCAAGGTGAAACCTCAGAAAGAAATGTTGATGAGAGCACAGAGGTGCTTAGTATGATGAGACAGCAATTCCGTGATGCAATTGCTGAGGAGGTTCGTAAAGCCTTGAATGTAGCTAGACCTGATGAGAATAGAAATGTTGATAAAGCTGAGAGGTCTAGTGAGAAAAAGGGAGTTACGTATAGTCAGTTTAAAGAATGTAATCCTCCACAGTTTTCTAGGGCTATGGATGTGGTAGCCACTTATAAATGGCTTCTTGAAATAGAAGCCGTGATCAAGTTGAGTGAGTGTAGGGAGGATCGAAAGGTGAAGTTTGCAGCCCACTCGTTTGTAGGTGAGGCTCTGTATTGGTGGGATACGATTATCCAAACGTTAGGCGAGGAGGCTACTGACAAAATGTTATGGCCTGAATTTAGAAAGTTAGTGTCGGATAAGTTTTGTCCGAAGGGTGAGATGGATCGAATAGAGATGAGTTTCCTGCAGTTTCAGGCAGGTAATATGTCCCATAGGGAATACACGTCTAAGTTTGAAGAAATGGCTCGGTTGGTGCCTCATTTGGTGGTTCCTGAAGAGAAGAAAATCTTGAGGTACACTCAGGGGTTGCCTTAGGAAGTTAGAAAGTTGGTTAGATCATCTACTCCGAGTAGTTACCAGTTGACGGTAAACTTAGCTGCAGATATGTATCAAGAAGTTTATGGTAGTGATGTTGCTCCTGACGAAAGTAAAAGGAAACGTGAAGAACCTGCAGTACAGAGAAGATTGGAGAATCTAAGTTTTCAGAAGAAGGGTAAGTTTGGAAGGGGTCAATTCCAAAGGAATGTCAGAAATGAGCTACCACGTTGCGGGAAATGTGGCAGGCTGCATAAGGGTGAATGTATGATTGGTATTAGGACTTGTTTTAGATGTGGAAAGATGGGAAATTATGCTAATGAATGTAGCGAAGGTCCTCGTAGATGTTATGAGTGTGGAGAAACGGGTCATATTCGGAGTGAATGTTCAAGATCGGCCGTTAGAAAGCCTGAACCGGTTAATTCGATGAAAGGGTCAGGAGAAGGGTCGAGTGTGGCTAAGGGGCGAGCATATTCTATGTCAGCTAGTGAGGCTAAAGCTTTGCCAGATATAGTCTTAGGTACGTTTCTAGTTAATGGAATTCCAGCTAACGTGTTATTTGATTCTGGTGCAAGTGGAAGTTTCGTATCTGTTGATTTTTGTCCTATGCTTGCGTGTGAAATTTGACCATTAGAGGTAGCTTTCGTAGTTGAAACTTCTAATGATAGGTCTGTGATGATTAGTAGTATAATTGATGGTTGCTTTATTGAACTAGAAGGATATAGATTGCTTGTTAAACTATATCCTATGATACTAGGAGGGTTTGATGTAGTTTTGGGTATGGATTGGTTGGTTAAACATGAAGCCCATATCATATGTAATAAGAAGCTAATTCAGTTAAGAGCACCAGATGGGAAAACGATTAATGTATATGGTCATAGAGAGGAGTCAACCGTGAAAATAATATCTATGATGAAAGCTGATAAGTTAATGAGCCGCGGGTGTGCATCTTATTTAATATATGTAATTGATTCTCAAAAGCCTGTAAGAAAGATAGAGGATATCCCTGTGGTTAGAGATTTTGTAGATGTGTTCCCAGAAGAATTACCGGGTATTCCTCCAGATCGTGAAGTTGAGTTTAGAATTGATTTGATTCTGGGTGCTAAGCCAGTTGCCAAGTCACCTTATAGACTAGCTCCATCGGAATTGGAGGAATTAATGAAGCAGACTGAAGATTTGCTAGAAAGAGGTTTCATTAGACCCAGCTCTTCCCCGTGGGGTGCTCCAGTATTGTTTGTGAAGAAGAAAGATGGGAGTATGCGTATGTGTATTGATTACCGAGAGTTAAACAAGTTGACAATAAAGAATAAGTATCCACTCCCACGAATAGATGATTTGTTTGATCAGTTACAGGGAGCCAGTTGGTTTTCTAAAATAGACCTTCGTTCGGGTTATCATCAGCTGAAAGTTAAAGAAGAAGATGTACCTAAAACATCGTTTCGTACACGTTATGGTCATTATGAATTTTTGGTTATGTCTTTTGGGTTGACGAATGCACCTGCTGCTTTATAGATTTGATGAATAGAGTGTGCAAGCCAATGTTAGATCGATCAGTAATTGTGTTTATGTAAGGCCCCGTTCCCGGGCACCTCACAGTTGGTCATTCACAGCACAAAACATACATATTAAAATTTTAAGCAGCGGAATTATTTTAACAAAAACCATCCATTCGTTATGAATACTGTTGTTAAGCAATACATTTTAGTTCATAAGTCACAAAATAATTAGTCGAATGAATTACAAAACAACAGTATCGTCAAAACATAATTGGATGTCAGTCTTGTCTTGCCGAGTAGCCATCTCAGTGTGCCATCCTCAGCAACCTGTTACCTGCCAACTAGAAAATACATAAAAGTCAGCGTTGCTGAGTGAGTTCTAGTTTTGTAATAAAACATACTTTTCTTTCGGAAAATCTTTCTTTACTTATATGCGGTCACACAAGTACGTACCCAGATAATATTATTATTATCTTCGTCATTCATTTATTAACTTTCGTTCGTGTGCCGTTCATCGTTAAAATTCATATTCTTTCGTATTCTTTCTTTCATATTAGTTCTTTCATTCGTACGTATCTTACTTTCATTCATTCATACATTACATACGTTCATACATTCATGTCATTCATACATTCATTGCATATGTACGATCATTTCTTTCATTCATACGTTCATTACATTCTTTCGTACGTTCATTCATTTCATTCATACATTCACATTACATTCTTTCGTACGTTCATTTCATTACTTCTGGTAACATATACAATACCCCGAACATTGTGCACGAAGCTGGTGCTGGACCTGTGGTGATCAACCACGAACATTGTGCACGAAGCTGATCCAGTCACCTGAGGTAAGTACATGCACCACTTATTTTTCATTCTATCGTACGTTAGCCAAGTCTGTTGCAGCACACGGCTGCTCACCTCAGTGGCAAATCTCATGATTGCCTGCTAACCGAGTCTGTTGCAACACGTAGTTGCTCACCTCATTATCAATCTCAAAGATTGACCCTGTGTGCATCCTTCGGGGTAGCGAACCCGCACCACAGTTGAGCTAACACCTGCCAGGGGTGTGCACCTCCATTCATTTGCTTGCAAGCCTTTCGTTCATTCATTTACGTTCCATTCGTCTTTATCATTAATCTTTCACTTTATTAATGATAATACTTTCTTCGTTAATTTTTTAACATTCTTCATCATGTCATTCCATACATAACAATATTTAAATAATAATATTGTTAACAATAATAAAATACTGATAATAGTATCAGTAATAATAAGGGTTAATCATTTATCATCATTACATGCATAAAACATCATCATTAATTAACCCTAGTCATTAATCATGCGAAACCCTACTGCACAAACTCCAAGAAAATTCTGTTAAAAATTCTAAGTGTTTGGGCGTAAGAGCCCTGTTCAGGCGTTTCACCACTGTCGGACTTACCAGCTTACACTTAGAAAATTTTTCAACTCTGGGCGTATGAGCACTGCTGGTCGTATGAGCCATGTTGGGCGTATGAGCCCTGTTGGACTTCTCACATTACACTTAGAAAAATTTTCTGGTCATACGACCACTTTCAGACTTTTCATCTCCCATACTTAGTAAATTTTCAGACTTATGAGCACTGTTTGGGACTCATGACCTTATTTGGAATATTTTCTAAGGCAAAACCTCGGGCGTATGAGTACTATTGGACTCATTATCTTGAACTTAGTTTTTCTAAGTTCCACATTTCAGACACGTGACTACTATTTGGGCTTGTCAGGCGTATTAGCAGCCTGTTCATGTTTCTAATTCATTTTCCAGTCACCAAACATCATAATACCTAGTTCTAAACATGTACACCCGATTCCAGGCATAAACTTAACATAAACATAAACATACGTTCATCCCAGAACATACTCTATACACATACACATGTACATATCATACGGGTATCATACCCAAATTTATAAAAACATACATACATGCATTTTCCAGCCCCAAATCATTTAAAAACGGGTAAAAATGGGTCTAGAAACTCACCTTAATTTTCCTCCGAATTTACACTCTTCTCCCGAGCTTCTTCAACCAATTCCAACACTTGAAACCTTCTTAACACGCATTTGAACACATAGAAACACACATAAGCATTTAACCGAGGCTAATCTAGCCAAGAACAACTTAAAAACATTAAACCTTACCTTAAACTCGAATTCTTCTTCTTGTTCTTCAAAAACCCGAGAGTTTCTCTGCTTTCTCTCTCTAAAATCCGAACAAGAAAAGAGCGGGCAGTGGGTATGGGCGACCATCTCGTCTTTTACACCAACTTTTCAAGATTTTATCATTTTAACACTTTTGGTCCCTCAACTTTGGAGTTGACTTTCTTTTCCCCCATTTTCTTTCTCTTTTATTCTTTTGTTCATCTTAAATAAACTTACGGGTGTTACAAGTCCACCCCCCTTATATAGGTTTCGTCCCCGAAACCTGTTATTCCTCAAACAGATGTGGGTAATATTGTCTCATCTCTTCTTCGGTCTCCCACGTTGACTCGGATCTCTTCCTGTGCTTCCACTGTACACGCACAAGAGGAACCACTTTATTCCTTAACTTCTTTTCTTTACGATCAATGATTGCCACTGGTTGCTCTACATAGTTGAGCCGCTCATCCACCTCGATATCCTCCAGTGGTACAACCATGTCTTCATCAGCTAAGCACTTTCTCAGATGAGATACATGGAATGTGGGATGAATTCCACTCAACTCATCTGGCAATTCAAGTCGATAGGCTGCCTCTCCTACTCGTGCGATGATTCGGAAAGGTCCTATATATCTTGGGCTTAGCTTACCTCGTTTCCTGAATCGGATAATGCCTTTCCAGGGCGAGACCTTCAACATGACTCGGTCACCAACCTTGAACTCTATCGGTCTTCGCCTCTTGTCAGCATACGACTTTTGCCTATCTTTCGCCGCCTTCATGAAGGCTTTGATCTTTTCTAACTTCTCGGTCGTTGCTTCAACTACCTCGACACCTCCCAGTTCCTTCTGCCCAATGTCTCCCCAACATACGGGCGTCCTACATCTCCTACCGTATAGCATCTCGTAAGGTGGCATGCCAATACTGGCGTGATAACTGTTGTTGTACGAGAATTCTGCTAATGGCAGGTGGTCGTCCCAACTTCCTCCAAAATCAATCACGCACGCCCGAAGCATGTCTTCGAGTGTTTGGATCGTCCTCTCAGACTGACCGTCTGTCTGAGGGTGATATGCTGTACTAATGTGTAGCCTCGTCCCCATTGCATCATGAAACCTCTTCCAAAACTTGGAGGTAAACCGGGTGTCGCGATCAGATACAATAGACACCGGCACACCATGACGAGCTACAATTTCTTTGATGAACAGATCCGCCAATCTTTCGGATGAGTATGTTTCGCGGATCGGTAGGAAGTGGGCACTATTTGTCAAGCGGTCAACTATCACCCATATGGCATCATACCCTTTCGGGTACGTGGTAGCTTCGTAATGAAGTCCATGGTGATGTGCTCCCACTTCCACTCGGGTATATCCAACGGCTGGATCTTCCCGTAAGGTTTCTGGTGTTCTGCCTTTACTTGTAAACAAGTTAGGCACTTACTCACGTACTCCACTACGTCACGTTTCATACCCGGCCACCAGAAATCCTTCTTCATATCGTGGTACATTTTGGTAGCACCGGGATGAATGGAGTATCGAGTCTTATGGGCCTCATCCATAATCTTTCCACGTAGATCCCCGTATCGAGGAGTCCACATTCGCCCAAATCGGGTCTTAACACCAAGAGTGTTCTCACCCAATTCCGTAACTAGACCTCTCATCCTTTCGGAGTTAAGACGATCTTCTTTCAAAGCCTCATCTTGAAACTCCTTAACCTGTGTCATCACATCGGGGGTCATGATTAACTGATAAGCCTTCACCCGAATCGGCTCAGGCCTTTTTTTTCGGATGAGCGCATCTGCCACCACGTAGGCCTTGCCCGGATGGTAATGGATTTCGCAATCATAATCCTTTATTAGTTCCAACCATCGCCTCTGCCTCATGTTCAGATCTTTCTGCTCGAAGAAGTACTTCAAGCTTTTGTCGTCGGTGAAGATTGTGCACTTCGTCCCGTATAGATAGTGCCGCCAAATCTTCAACGCGAAGACCACCGCAGCTAGTTCTAGATCGTGCGTGGGATAGTTGACTTCGTGGGTCTTCAGTTGTCGAGATGCGTAGGCTATCACCCTTCCACGTTGCATCAATACGCAACCTAGCCCAGAATAAGATGCATCCGAATAGACCACTAGGTCTTTATTTCCCTCGGGCAATGTCAAGACAGGAGCTTGTGTCAGTCTCGTCTTCAACTCCTCAAAGGCAGTCTCCTGCTCTCGACCCCACACGAATTTTACGTCCTTGCGGGTCAATTTTGTCAAAGGTGAGGCTATCTTGGAGAAGTCTTGAATAAATCTCCTGTAATAACTCGCCAATCCCAAGAAACTACGAATCTCGGATGGTGTCTTTGGTGATTTCCATTGCATCACAGCCTCAACCTTTGCTGGGTCCACCATGATTCTCTCTGCATTTACCACGTGACCCAGAAATTGCACCTCGCGTAGCCAGAAAGCACATTTGGAGAACTTAGCATACAGTTTCTCCCTTCTCAAGTCTCCAATACTTCCCGAATGTGACCAGCATGCTCTTCTTCGCTCCTCGAATAAATCAGGATATCATCGATGAACACAATCACTGATTTATCTAACATTGGCCGACACACTCGGTTCATCAAATCCATAAAAGCAGCTGTCGCATTGGTCAACCCGAAAGACATGACGAGAAACTCGTAGTGACCGTAGCGCGTCCGAAAAGCTGTTTTAGGAATGTCCTGCTCCTTTACCTTCAATTGATGGTAACCAGTTCGAAGATCTATCCTCGAGAACCAACTGGCACCCTGGAGTTGGTCGAACAAGTCATCGATCCTCGGTAACGGATACCGATTCTTTATTGTCAACTTGTTCAATTCACGGTAGTCGATACACATTCTCATGCTACCGTCCTTCTTTTTCACAAATAAGACCGGAGCACCCCAAGGAGAGATACTCGGTCTAATGAAGCCATTGTCAAGCTACTCTTGCAGTTGCTCCATCAGCTCCTTCATCTCAGTCGGAGCCAATCGATACGGTGCTTTAGCAACAGGTTGGGCACTGGGTATCAAGTCGATCTGAAATTCGATTTCGCGGTTAGGTGGCAATCCCGATAAGTCTTCCGGGAACACATCTGGAAACTCACACACAACCGGAACATCGGATAGTTGTGGTGTTGGCGTTTCCACATCCTTTACGTAACATAAGTAGGCGCTGCACCCACGCCTCATACACTTGCCTGCCACTGCCATCGAAATCACCTTCGGAATCATCGTTACCCGATCACCGTATATCGTTACCAGACTTCCGTCAGATGCGTTAGTCCAACCATCTTCTTTCGACATACGATATTCGCTTCGTAGGTTGCCAACCAATCCATTCCTAACACCACATCAAATCCACCTAGGGGCATCACATGTAATCTAGCAGCAAACCTATGGCCTTCTAACTCTATGACACAGTCCTCTATCACATCAGTAACTCTAGTGGACTTACCAATAGCGGTTTCTACTTCAAAGGGCTCATCAATGCATTTACTACTAACAGGCAATTTAGCACAGAAAGTAGCAGAAATGAAACTCCTACTAGCACCAGAATCAAATAACACAGAAGCAAGAGTTTGATTTACTAGAAACGTACCTGACACAACATCGGGGTCCGTCCTAGCCTCCTCTCTGGTCATGGTGAAAGCTCTGGCACTTGTCTTCTGCCCCTCAGTCCCGGCCATCTTCTTTCCCCCGGAACTCTCGGCCCTCGGCTTCCTGCAATCCTTACTCATATGACCCACTTCACCGCAGTTGAAACACCTCGCAGTCTTACAGTCTCTAGCCATATGACCGGATTTCCCACACTTGAAACAGACGTTTAACCCCCACCTACATTCACCACCGTGCTCCTTACCACACTTGTCACATCTTTTGGGTCCCGAGCTTGGTGACCCCACCCTACGATCATCCCTTCTCGCCTTCTTGTTATTCGGGGTAAAGCCACCACGCCCGAACCGTTTCCCGTTCCAATTCCGGTTAGCACCACCGGCTTTCTTCGCCTCCACCACCACCACTTCCTTCTCGTCATAGAGCCTCCCAGCTAAGTCTACTGCCGACCTAAAGGTGCTCGGTCGGGCAGTAATCAAGTGCCTGCGGATGTCGGCTGGCAGTCCCTGAATGTACCGGTTAATCTTTCGAGATACTGGTGTCACCTGATCCGGCACCAGCCTCGCCATCTCATTGAATTTGGTAGTGTATTGCTGGTGTGTCATGGTTCCCGCCTCGAGTTGCAGGAAATCCCTCTCAACCTTATCGAGTTCTCTGTGAGGACAAAATTCCTCAATTATCAACTTCTTCAATTCTGTCCACCTCATTTTCCCGATGGCCCTGGAACCCTCAGCTTGGACAATATTGTCCCACCAGCATAGTGCTGAGTCAGTAAAGGAGTGGGTGGAAAACTTCACCTTCTGATCCTCACGGCACTCGCTGATCTCGAGTCTCGCTTCCATCTCCCTTACCCATCGGTGAGCGGTTGCAGCAGTGCCATTGCCATCGAAAGTCGGGGGCTTGCACCTCTGAAATGCCCCGTAACTGCACCCTTTGGTCGTCACCCCTACTACATCATCCCTTCCTCATCAGATACTACTATCTCAGGATCCGGTCGTTCCTCTTCTCCCTTGCTTTCCTTTCCAGTCGACCCTCTCCTGTCCTCCTTCTCCTTCCTCTCCTCGTTCCTCATAGCTCGAATAACATCGGTCACTACAGATGGCATAACTGCCTGTAGGACCTGGTGTACTTCGTCAGCAATCGCCTCCCTAGCTGAGGCATTCAGACTAGCATTCTCATTTCCTTCAGTCCGATCAGGAACCTCAGGGTTCACGGGAGTCGTCTCAGGAGCTTTAGCACCGCTCCTAGTCGTACGCGGACGACCTCTACCTCTAGCAGCCTTAGAAGGTTTCTTCCCAGCCATTTTTCCTATGCGCTATAAGATTCAAACACTAAAACAGTCATTCAAGGAAACAGCTCAGTTTATGTCAAGTATAGTAAGTCCCTAATTACAGTGGCCAGTTGTGATTAGCCACTTACTTTACTCTTCACACCCCAAGCACTTCCTATCTTGACTACATCAGTATCTAAATCTACTAAGAACACATAAATCACATAGCACACGCATATAATACCGATTAACTTTTAAGAAAAACAATACCTGATGGCACATGGCTACTCGGGCTTACATCCCTCTTCCTGTCCCATTTTCAGTTTAAGTTAAGGTTTATTTTTAAAAATATTTTACCCATTTCACTTAAACCTGGCTCTGATACCAACTTGTAAGGCCCCGTTCCCGGGCATCTCACAGTTGGTCATTCACAGCATAAAACATACATATTAAAATTTTAAGCAGCGAAATTATTTTAACAAAAACCATCCATTCGTTATAAACACTGTTGTTAAGTAATACATTTTAGTTCATAAGTCACAAAATAATTAGTCGAATGAATTACAAAACAACAGTATCGTCAAAAAATAATTGGATGTCAGTCTTGTCTTGCCGAGTAGCCATCTCAGTGTGCCATCCTCAGCAACCTGTTACCTGCCAACTGGAAAATACATAAAAGTCAGCGTTGCTGAGTGAGTTCTAGTTTTGTAATAAAACATACTTTTCTTTCGGAAAATCTTTCTTTACTTATATGCGGTCACACAAGTACGTACCCAGATAATATTATTATTATCTTCGTCGTTCATTTATTAACTTTCGTTCGTGTGCCGTTCATCGTTAACATTCATATTCTTTTGTATTCTTTCTTTCATATTAGTTCTTTCATTCGTACGTATCTTACTTTCATTCATTCATACATTACATACGTTCATACATTCATGTCATTCATACATTCATTGCATACGTACGATCATTTCTTTCATTCATACGTTCATTTCTTTCGTACGTTCATTCATTTCATTCATACATTAACATTACATTTTTTCGTACGTTCATTTCATTACTTCTGGTAACATATACAATACCCCGAACATTGTGCACGAAGCTGGTGCTGGACCGGTGGTGATCAACCACGAACATTGTGCACGAAGCTGATCCAGTCACCTGAGGTAAGTACATGCACCACTTATTTTTCATTCTATCGTACGTTAGCCAAGTCTGTTGCAGCACATGGCTGCTCACCTCAGTGGCAAATCTCATGATTGCCTGCTAACCGAGTCTGTTGCAACACGTAGTTGCTCACCTCATTATCAATCTCAAAGATTGAACCTATGTGCATCCTTCGGGGTAGCGAACCCGCACCACAGTTGAGCTAACACCTGCAAGGGGTGTGCACGTCCATTCATTTGCTTGCAAGCCTTTCGTTCATTCATTTACGTTCCATTCGTTTTTATCATCAATCTTTCACTTTATTAATGATAATACTTTCTTCGTTAAATTTTAAACATTCTTCATCATGTCATTCCATACATAACAATATTTAAATAATAATATTGTTAACAATAATAAAATACTGATAATAGTATCAGTAATAATAAGGGTTAATCATTTATCATCATTACATACATAAAACATCATCATTAATTAACCCTAGTCATTAATCATGCGAAACCCTATTGCACAAACTCCAAGAAAATTCTAAGCACTGTTTGGGACTCATGACCTTATTTGGAATATTTTCTAAGGCAAAACCTCGGGCGTATGAGTACTATTGGACTCATTATCTTGAACTTAGTTTTTCTAAGTTCCACATTTCAGACACGTGACTACTATTTGGGCTTGTCAGGCGTATTAGCAGCCTGTTCATGTTTCTAATTCATTTTCCAGTCACCAAACATCATAATACCTAGTTCTAAACATGTACACCCGATTCCAGGCATAAACTTAACATAAACATAAACATACGTTCATCCCAGAACATACTCTATACACATACACATGTACATATCATACGGGTATCATACCCAAATTTATAAAAACATACATACATGCATTTTCCAGCCCCAAATCATTTAAAAACGGGTAAAAAGGGGTCTAGAAACTCACCTTAATTGTCCTCCGAATTTACACTCTTCTCCCGAGCTTCTTCAACCAATTCCAACACTTGAAACCTTCTTAACACGCATTTGAACACATAGAAACACACATAAGCATTTAACCGGGGCTAATCTAGCCAAGAACAACTTAAAAACATTAAACCTTACCTTAAACTCGAATTCTTCTTCTTGTTCTTCAAAAACCCGAGAGTTTCTCTGCTTTCTCTCTCTAAAATCCGAACAAGAAAAGAGTGGGCAGTGGGTATGGGCGACCATCTCGTCTTTTACACCAACTTTTCACGATTTTATCATTTTTAACACTTTTGGTCCCTCAACTTTGGAGTTGACTTTCTTTTCCCCCATTTTCTTTCTCTTTTATTCTTTTATTCATCTTAAATAAACTTACGGGTGTTACAGTTTATTGATGATATACTGATCTATTCAAAGAATGAGGGAGATCACGCCTGCCATCTTCATGAAGTGTTGGAAAGGTTGAGAAGAAAAGCTTTTTGCAAAGTTTTCTAAGTGTGAATTTTGGTTGCGGGAAGTACAGTTTTTAGGACATGTGATCAATGCAGAAGGTATTTTAGTAGATCCTGCCATGATTGAAACAGTAACGAAGTGGAGTCCTCCAAAGACGCCATCTAAGATCCGCAGTTTCTTGGGTCTGGCTGGTTATTATAGAAGATTTATTCAAGATTTTGCCAAAATTGCATCCCCGTTAACAAAGTTGACAAGAAAGAATGAGGAATACGTATGGGGACCAGAACAAGAAAATGCATTTCAAGAATTGAAGCAGAAATTAACCCAATCACCAGTGTTATCGTTGCCAGATGGAAATGAAGATTTGGTAATTTATTCAGATGCTTCGTATCAAGGTTTAGGATGTGTATTGATGCAGAGGGGACGAGTGATAGCTTATGCTTCCAGACAGTTGAAAAAACATGAAAAGAATTATCCGACGCATGATCTGGAATTAGCAGCGGTGGTGTTTGCCTTGAAGATATGGAGGCATTACTTATATGGGACGAAATGTACGATTTATACAGACCATAAGAGTTTGAAATATTTCTTCGATCAGAAAGAATTAAACATGCGCCAGCGGAGATGGTTAGAATTGGTAAAAGACTATGATTGTGAAATACTTTACCATCTTGGTAAAGCAAATCTGGTCGCTGACGCGTTAAGCAGAAAAAGTGAACACCCTCCGATTCGAGTTAAGTCATATAAGTTAGTGATAACTCCAGATTTTATGCATCAGTTACGAGAAGCTCAATTAGAAGCATTAAAGGAAGAGAACGTGAAGCAGGAATGAATGAAGGGTCAAACAAAGGATCTAGAAGAAAATAGTTTTGGGGTTAAGACAAAATGTGGTCGTATGTGGGTTCCGATTAAGATGCGAGAGTTGGTGCTTGATGAAGCTCATAAATCCAGATATTCTATACACCCTGGTGCTACTAAAATGTATAAAGACCTAAAACAAGAATATTGGTGGCCCAGCATGAAGTTTAATGTGATGCAATATATGAATAGGCGTTTGACGTGTCTTCAGGTCAAAGCTGAGCATCCAAAGCCATATGGTAAGCTTCAACCTTTAGAGATTCCAAAATGGAAGTGGGAGGAGTTGACAATGGATTTTATAACCAAGCTTCTGCATACAGCTAAGGGTTACGATACCATTTGGGTCATAGTAGATAGATTGACACGTAGTGGGCATTTCTTACCAATCAAGGAAACGTACAACTCTGAGAAGTTAGCAGAATTGTTTATTCGAGAGATTATTGCTCGTCATGGAGTACCATTATCTACTGTGTCGGATAGAGATACATGTTTTACTTTGAGGTTTTGGAGAAAATTTCATGATGATATGGGTACTCGTTTATTACACAGCATATCTTTTCACCCAGAAACTGATGGGTTGACTGAAAGGACTATCCAAACAGTTGAAGATATGTTACGAGCTTGTGTTATAGATTTCGGTGGTAGCTGGGATAGTCATCTGCCATTAGTTGAATTCTCCTACAATAACAGTTATCATTCTACGATTGGGAGAGCCCCTTATGAGATGTTATATGGCAGAAAGTGCAGGAGTCCGATATGTTGGGGAGAAGTTGGGCAGAAAGAGTTGGGCAGTTTGGAAATTGTACAGGCTACAAATGAGAAACTAGATCAGATCAAAGCTCGGTTTAAAGCGGCTCAGGATCGACAAAAGTCTTATGAAGATAAAAGGCGAAGGCATATAGAGTTTGAAGTAGGAGATAGAGTTATGTTGAAAGTATCTCCTTGGAAGGGAATTATTAGATTCAGAAAGAGGGGAAAGTTAAGTCCTCGTTTTATAGGACCGTTTAGAATTATAGAACGGATTGGGGAAGTGGCCTATAAACTAGAATTACCTAATCAGTTGCAAGGAATCCACCCAACCTTTCACGTGTCACAGTTGCGCAAGTGTTTAGCCGACGAAAGTGCATATGTACCTTTAGATGATATAGAGGTAGATGATAAGTTGAACTATGTTGAGAAACCCACTGCTATAATAGACAGAAAGATGAAAAGATTGAGGAATAAAACCATTGAGTTAGTTAAAGTACAATGGTCGAATAGAAAGGGGTCTGATTTCACTTGGGAATCAGAAGATGAGACGAAAAGAGATTATCCCCAGTTATTTGAATAGTTGGTTTCGGGGACGAAACTTATTTAAGGGGGAGAGAGTTGTAACATCCGGTTTCTAAATCCGGACTTGTAATCATATTATAATTATGTTTAATTAAATTAAGTTGAGTTATTTGAGAAGATTGGTGTTCAATCACATGAGTTGTATGCGAATGAACCTCAGTCGCACTTCATACGTACGAATGAGACTCAGTCGCACGGATAGTAGGCGTATGAGCTTCAGTCGCACGATTCAGTTGTGCGAATGGTTCAGTCGTGTGACTGAAGGTGCTAGTTTCGCCCAGCAATGACACACAGATGCTAGTTTCGGAGGATATTTTCACCCAAAACTAGTTGAACTATCATTCAAAAATTAATTTGACAGCAAATTTCGTTGGGTTTGTCACACAAACGCCATGAACTTTCATCCAATGTATGTACTTTTGCTAGGACGAAGAAAGCAGATCCAAAAACCAAGAATTGCTTAGTTTCGTTGAAGGAACCTTAGTTTCGTCGGGCGAGACTATATAGTTTCGCTGATTGAAGCTATAATTTCGCTGGACGAGCTGCCAATTCGTCCAAGTATCTGAACAGCCTTTTTCAGCACAAAATCAGCTCAAACTCATCTAAATCTCAAAGGATTTGAGATCTGATGATCACAATAGCTTCCCACACTAAAATCGAGAAATCCTCAATCAATTTCCATATCCAAAACACGCAGATCAGATCGAAAATGAATGGAACCGTGACTTGAACTTGAACTCAAACAAAAATAGAATAATCAAGAGCACAATGGCTCTGATACCAAATTGTTGGTCCTCTCGATCGAGATAACAGTGCAATTGATTAATAAACATAAACAAATCCCACTAAGAACATAAATATCAATGATATTTATGAACAATATAGATCAAACACTATAAAATAGAGATGAACAATGATGATGTAACATCCGGTTTCTAAATCTGGACTTGTAATCATATTATAATTATGTTTAATTAAATTAAGTTGAGTTATTTGAGAAGATTGGTGTTCAATCACATGAGTTGTATGCGAATGAACCTCAGTCGCACTTCATACGTACGAATGAGACTCAGTCGCACGGATAGTAGACGTATGAGCTTCAGTCGCACGATTCAGTTGTGCGAATGGTTCAGTCGTGCGACTGAAGGTGAGGCGGTTAAGTTGTGTGTATGGATAAGTAGGGCGGTGCAGAGGGTTCAAGAGCAGATTTCTATCTGCATTTACTCCATCTTCTTGTTCCCTTTACACTCAAATGCCCCTGTTCCCATGAAATTGACCAAGATAACTCCGTTTTGGTAAGATTTAAATGTAACGGATCAATCCTACTATGATTGTAAGCTGTGTATATGGTTAAATTTGATCCAATAACCTGTTTAAATCAGTAAATTGGTCTGGTTTCTTTCTAAATTAAAATCTGGGAATTCGGATATGAGTTTTTGTGTAGTTTTGATGAAATAATGATCTGAAACCATTGTAAACAATGTGTATATGATCTGTTTTGAATATGACATGATTTGGATGGTTAAAACTCAAATTTTGAGTAAGTTTGGATAAAAAAACGTCAAGAACACAGCTGCTGATCCGTTCCAGACGAATGGGCTCAGTCGTGCGATTGAAAGTTTAGTCGTGCGACTGAGTGCGAATAGAGATTTAGTCGTGCGATTGAGAACCCAGTCGCCTGGTTAGAAGATCGAATGAAGACGAGTGATCACTATGCACGAATGAGGACTCAATCGTGCGAATGAATGGTCAGCCGTACGACTGAAGGTTCAGTCGCATTGATGTTCATCCGCATAGGTCCAGTCGCATGGGTGCTCATTCGCATAAGTGTTCAATCGCATAAAGATCCAGTTTGAGAATAGTTTACTGAATCAAGGTTTATTACTTTAGATATACCTTGATTAGAGGAAGGACTAGTTACCTCGTGTACGTGGATTGTGTAGATTGTTGTGAGGAAATTGATAAGGTGAGTTCTAAGCCCTTTTCAAATGTTTGGTTTTAACATTCGGGCTAGCACACATATAATGATGAATGAATTAAATGTTTTAGCATCAGAACTGTGATAATGATGTTTATATGTTACTAACAGCTCGTGTGGCTGTTAGGGAAGTGTTGGGGGTAATGAAGATATCTGAACATTGTTAATCATTACGTGATGGTGATAATTTCAATGGGTCAGGTAGGGTGTAAAGAATGGTCATCTGAACATTGTTAATCATTACGTGATGGTGATGATTCCAATAGGTCAGATGGGATGTAATGATAAATGAAAATGTATTAAAACTGCTGCTAAAAGAAAGAATGTGTGGTGTGTAAAGTAATGTGATAATATTGGCAATAAATAAAAGAAATGTTTTAAAGTGATAATATGATGTAAATCTCAACAGGCCAGTTAAGGTAAGATGCCTGGGTGTGTAACTGTACAGTTAGTTAGGAGTGATGATGATCACTCAGCTTTGTGAACATCTTGTGGTGACGACCCTAGATGATTAATTGACATCCTACTGGATGAGAGATAATAATTACAGTTTCTGGATATGGGAAACTGACAGTTTCTGGATATGGGAAACTGACAGTTTCTGGATGTGGGAAACTGACCGTTGCTAGATGTGGGCAACTAACAGTTGCTAGATGTGGGCAACTGGAGTCCAGTGGGATGAGTCCGGTGGGACAATGTAATGATAAAAGTTGGTCTTGTTGTATTGCCAAATATAAATATGATTGTGGTGTGAGTAAAGATGCTATTAATGTTTTAATGAAAATTTAGAACTCACCAGTTTATCTGATGTTTTGAGTGTGTTGTGTGTGCTAGGTAAGGAAGGGTCCTCTAATAATAGAGGAAAGCAAGTATGAGCTGAACAAGGATGCTATCCCGGAGTAGCTGCTGGCATAGGGTGTAGGACCTGTTAATAATGTAAATAGGGAAATGTATAATTAAATACAACTATATGTAGAAATGTTTTAAAAGTTGGGTTAATATGTAATGTTATTTAGTCTTCCGCTGTAAGTAGAAAGCTCTGATTCGTGTTTAAAATATTAATCCAACTGCGTGACGTGCCTCCGGTGCCCTGCCGGGTTTAGGGCGTCACAGATGAACACCTCATGAACACTCAACAAACCCTTGTTTGATCTTTGATGATTTGAATATGATATTAAAAAGTGGAAACCCTCAAATCAATTGGCTCATTCAAGCTTCCAACCCTAATAACAACTTAACTATTTATAGTGAATATAATATTCACTAATGACACATTAAGCCCCTATATTTGAACTAATTAGGGAAAATACAAATAAAATATAAAAATGACTAAAACAAGATTAAATATATTTTGACACAAAATATATTTATTAACAATAAAACTCCTAGTCAAATATATCTTCAACGTCTCGTCTTGGTTCTTCGTCTCGAACGCGACAGTTTGACTTTTCTGATGACTTTGACCGTGACGCTGACTTTTGTTGACTTTGACTTTGTTGATACTTCAATGTTATTTGTGATGTCGTTGTTGTTGTTAATGGCGTTCATTGTCATTATCTTTGTCATTTTTGTTGTTGTCATCTTCTTTGTCGTCATTATGATTGTTGTCTTTATAGTTGTTTTCTTTATAGTTGTTAGTGTGGTCGTTTTTGTCATTGTGCTTGTCATTGTCATGGTTATCATCATTGTGAATGTCATTGTTGTGGTGGTTTCTGTTGTTTTGGTCATCGTCATTTTCATCGTCGAAATGGTTGTCATTATCGTGGTGTTTGTCTTTGTTGTAGTTGATGTTATACTTTTCATCATTTTGGTAGTCGGAATTGTGGTAGTCGTTATGGTGGTTGTCGTTGTTGTAGTTGTAACAGTCAATGTTGTTATCTTCATCATTGTTGCTCTCAGGGATGTTGTCATCATCATGGTTGTTGTTGTTGTTGTGGTTGTCATCATTGTGGTGTTTGTCATTATTATGGTTGTCATCGATGTTGTTAATGTGGGTCTAGTTGTCGTATTCATCGTTGTTGTAGTTTTTGTCATGGACGTTGTTGTCATCGCAGTTTTTATCATTGTCGATGTTGTTCGTTGTTCTCGTCTTCGTCATCGTTGATGTCATGGTTTTTGTTGTCGTCGTCGTTATTGTCTTTGTTGTTGTAGTTGTTGTTGTTCTCTCTATTTTTATCGTTCTTGTTGTCATGGTTGTCGTTGTCATTGTCCTTATTGTCTTTGTTGTTGTGGTTGTTGCTATTGTCATTCTTGTTTTTTCATTGTTGTTGTTGTCGTTGTTGTTGTCGTTGTTGTTGTCGTTGTTGTTGTGGTTCTTGTCAGCGTTGTTATTGGCGGCATACTGGTGTAGTCGTTGTTGTCATTGTTGTTATCGTCATTGTGTTATAGTCTTTTTTGTCATTGTTGTTTCTGTCATTGTGGTTTTCATTGTTTCGGTTGTCGTCATTGTTGTTTTTGTGGACGTTATGTTTTAGGGTTTTGGGTTGTTGTTGTCGTTGTTGTCATTGTAGTATTTATGGTGGTTTTCAAGGTTATGTTTGTAGTTATCGTTGCGGTGGTTGCCATGGTTGTATTTGTCATTGTCGTCATGGTGGTTGTCTAAGTCATGGTTGTTGTTGTTGTTGCTTTTGTAGTAGTTGACATTGTTGTTGTCGTTGTCATTGTCGTAGTGTTGTCGCTTGTTGTTTCGTCATCGCTGTGGTGAAGGCTTTGTTATCATTGTTATTTTCGTCATTATGGTTGTTGTTGTTATGGTTGTCATTGTTTCCATGGTTGTCTTCATAGTCACAGTTGTCGTCAATGATGTTTACGTCGTCGTCATCATTTTTATAACCATTGTGCTTGTCGTCGTTGTCGTTTTTGTTATCATAGTGGTTGTCATAATCGTCGTCGTTGTGGTTGTCATTGTCATTATCGTTATTGTCGTCATCGTTGATGTTGTTGATGTGGTTTTCATTGTTGTGGTTTTTGTTGTTGTATTATCCGTCTTTGTTATTGTCGTTATCATTTTGTTATCGTCGCTTTCGATGTCATTCCTTTCCATTGTCTTTCTCGGCTTCGTTATTGTACTCGTTGTTGGTATCGTCATTTTTGTTGATGAATGTGTGTCATTGTCAATGTCATTCAATGTCATTTGTTGTCATGGTTGTTGTCATTGTAGTTGTTATCATGGTCATTTTTTGTCATTGTGCTTGTCGTTGTCGTGGTTTAGGGTTTAGGGATGTTGTCTACATTCGTCGTTGTGTTTTTCATTGTCGTCATGGTTGTTTTTGTTGTTGTTGTAGTTTTTATTGTAGTTGTTATTCTTGTTGTCATTGTCTTTGTTGTAGTGGTTATGGTAGTTGTAGTTTCATCATCGTAGTGATTGTCGTCATTGTGGTGTAGTCATTGTTAGCATTATGTTGTTATTGCGGCTGTTGTTATGGTTGTCATCATTGTCGACGTTGTCTTCATAGTTGTGGTTGACATCATTGATGTTTTCATCATCATGGTTGGTAGTGCGGTTGTCGTTATTGTGGTTGTCATAGTCATAATTTTTTTCATGATTGTGGTTGCCATCATCGCTATTGTTTTCATTGTGGTAGTCGAAATTGTGGTGGTTATCATAGTTTTGGTTGTCATAGCCGTCATGGTTATGGTTGTCGTAGTCGTCATCGTTTTGGTTTTCGTCATCTTGGTTACTATTGTGGTTATGGTCATTGTTTTGGTTGTCGTCGTTGTTGTTGTCATCAATGTTATTAATGTGCCGTCATTGTTGTGCTTGTTAATGTATTCGCCGTCCTTGTTGTTGTCGATGTTGTTGGTTGTTGTCGTTCTCGTCGTCGTCATTGTTCTTATCATGATTGTTGTTGTTGTCGTTATCGCTATTGTTGTGGTTATCATAGTGGTCGTCGTCGTTTTTGTCATCGTTGTTTTTGTTGTCGTTGTGGTTGTTGTCATTATGGTTCTCATTGTTGTGGTTGTTGTCGTCGTTGTGGTACGGTTTAAGTTTTAAGGTTGTTGTAATTGTGTTAGTCGATGTTGTGGTTATTATCATGGTTGTGCTTGTCGTTTTCATCATGGTGGTTGTCTTAGTCATGGTTGTTATGGTTGTTGTTGTAGTTATTGCTATTCTTTTTGGCGTTTTCATCATTGTAGTTGTCGTCATCGTAGTGATCGCAGTCGCGGTAGTTTTTGTCCTTGTTATCATTGTTTTTGTCGTTGCTATGATTGTCATTTTTATAATGGTTGTCACCATTCTGGTCTTCGTCCTTATTGCTATTTTTGTGGTGGTTACCGCCGACGTCGTTGTTTTCATGATTGTGGTTTTCGTCGACGTGGGTGTTGTTCCGTTGGTTTTCATCGTCGTTGTTGTTATCGTCGTTAGTTATTAACTTTGTATTTGTCTTCGTTGTGGTTGTTGTGGTTGTCGTCGATGTTGTCGTCAATGTTATGTTCTTGTTGTTGTATTCGTCGTTGTGTCGTCATCATTGTCGTTATTGTAGATGTTATATTTGTTGATATCATTGTCATTGTTTCGTTTTTGTTGTTCTAATTGTGGTTGTCGTTGTCATCATTATTGTTTTCTTGTTTTCATTGTTGTTGTCATTGTAGTTGTTGTCTTCGTTATGGTCATCGACATCGTAGTGGTGATAGTCGTTGTCATTGTTGCTGTCATGTTCATGGTTGTCGTTGTTGTGGTTGTCATTGTTTTGGTAGTTGTGGTAGTCATCGCCATTGTTGTTCTCTTTGAAGTGGTAGTAGTTATGGTACAGGTTAGAGTTTAATAGTTGTTGCGGTACGGTTTAGGGTTTAGAGTCGTTGTCGTTATGGTAGTTGATGTTGTGGTGGTTGTACTTGTCATTGTTGTTGTGGTGGTTTTCTTTGTCATGGTTGTTATTGTTGTAGTAGTTGTTGTCTTGTCATGGTCATGGTTGTCATCGTCATAGTGATTGCAGTTGTTGTGATTTTCATTTTTGTTATCATTGTTGTTGTCGTTGTGGTTGTCATTGTTATGGTGGTTGTCGTTGTTCTGGTTGTCATTGTGGTTATCGTCGACGTGGGTGTTGTCCTCTTGGTTTTCGTCATCGTTGTAGTTGTTGTCATGGTTGTTGTTGTCATAGTCATCGTCATCGTGTTTACTATGGTGGTTGTCATTGTTGCGGTCTTTGTGGTACGATTTAGGGTTTCGGGTTGTAATTTTTTATCTTCGTTGTGGTAGCCAACATTATAGTGGTTGTCGTACCACAAGGGTCGCAACAATGGGTTTAGGGTTGTATTTGTTTTTGTCATCGTTGTGGTGGTTGTCATGGTGGTGGTTGTCATGGTGGTGGTTGTCATGGTCGTAGTTGTTGCTATTGTATTATATGTTGTTGTTATTGTTATATTTTTTTGTAGTTGTTGTTGTCATTGTTGTTTTCGTCCTTGTTATCTTCATCATCATTGTCATCATCATGGTTGTTGATGTTGTTGTCGGAGTCATGGTTGTTGTTTGTGTTGTTTGTGTTGTTATTGTTGTAATTGTTATTCATGTTCTTTTTCATTGTTGTTGTTATCATCATTGTTGTTATTGTTGTTGTCTTCATACTTTTTGTCGTCGACATCATAGTTGCCGTCATTGTGGTTGTTGTCGACATAGCTTTCGTCCTCTTTGTTTTCATTGTCTGTGGTGGTCGACATTGTGGTGGTTGTTGTGGTGATCATTGTCATCATCGTGGTTGTGATTGTTGGTCGTTGTTATTGTCATTGTTGTGGCTTTCATCGTTGTTGTTGTTGTCAATGCTGTGGATGTTGTATTCGTCGTTGTTGTTGTCATCATCATCGTTCTCTTTGTCATTGTTGTTGTCGTTATCGTTGTCATTATTTTCGTTGTTATTGTTGTTATCGATGTCATTCTTTTTTTCATTGTTGTTGTTATCGTTGTGGTTGCAGCTGTCTTCATCGTCAATGTGTTGTAGTTGTAGTTGTTGTCTTCTTTGTGGTGCTTGTCATCTTCGTGATGGTGGTAGTTGTTGTCATAATTCTGATTGATGCTGTTGTGGTTATCCTTGTTGTGGTGGTTGTCATTGTTGTGGTTATCTTCATTATGGTTTTCATCGCTGTTGTTATCATCAAAATGACAGTCGTTATAGTACGGTTTATGGTTTCGGGTTGTTTTCGTTGTTTTTATCATCATTGTTGTTGTTGTCGTTATGGTTGTCATCATTGTAGTAGCCAACATTCTTGTGGTTGTCATGGTTGTACTTTCCTTTGTCGTGGTGGTGGTTATCTTAGTCGAAGCTGTCGTCGTCGTTGTTGTTGTTGCATTATTTGTTGTTATTGGTATTGTCGTTGTTCATATTGTTGTTCTTTTTGTAGTGATTGTTGTTATTTTTGTAGTAATTGTTTCCGTCATCGTTGTTATTTTTGTAGTAATTGTTTTCGTCATCATTGTTATTTTTGTAGTAACTATTTTTGTCATCGTTGTTGTTGTTATCGTGTTTGTCATTGTCTTGATTGTTGTTGTTATTGTTGTAATTGTTATTGTTGTTTTTGTTGTTGTCATTGTTTTGGTTATCGTTGTAGTCATGGTTGTCGTATTATTATTGTCGTCATCATGGTTGTCGTTGTGGTGGTTGTCGTCGACTTGGGTTTCATTCTCTTGGTTTTCGTCATCATCTTTGGTAGTCATCATTGTGATGGTTTTCATAGTCTTTGTTTCGTTATTTGTAAGCGTCGTTGTGGTTGTTATTGTTGTTGTAGTCATCGTCGTCGTGGTTGTCATTGTTGTGGTTGTTGTTGTCATCGTTGTTCTGGTCATCAATGTTATGGTTGTTGTATTCATCATTGTTGTCGTCATTGTTGTTGTTGTCGTTTTCGTTGATGTGGTTGTCGTCATCGTTATTGTGTTGTCATCAATTTTTTGGTCGTCGTAGTTGTCTTTATTGTGATGGTTGGCGTCGTTGTAATGATGGTAGTCGTGGTTGTCAATGTTGTTGTCATCGTTCTGCTTGTCGTCGTCATGGTTTTCATCATTGTGGTTGTCCTTGTTGTGGTGGTTGTCGTTCTTGTGGTTGTGGTCGTTGTTGTTGATGTCAATGTTATGGTTTTCATCATTGTGGTTGTCCTTGTTATGGTCCCCGACATTATGGTGGTTGTCGTGGTTCTGTTTATCGTTGTCATCGTGGTGGTTTCCTTAGTCGTAGTTGTCGTCGTCGTTGGTGTTGTTGCTCTTGTATTATAAGTTGTTATTGTTGTTGTCGTTGTTCTTATTGTTGTTTTTGTTGTTATTATCGTTGTTATTGTTATTTTTGTGGTAATTTTTTTTATCGCCGTTTTTTTCGTCATCGTGGTTGTCATCATCGTGGTTGTTTTCGTCGTCGTCGTTGTTATTGTTGTAATTGTTCTTGTCATCTTCGTTGTTGTCGTTGTTCTGGTTGACGTAGTAGTCGTGGTTGTCGTCGTGGTTGTCATCGTTATTGTTGTCGTCGTCATGGATGTCATTGTGGTGGTTGTCATCGACGTGGGTTGCATCCTCTTGGTTTTCGTTATCGTCATTGTCGTCGTTGGTAGTCATCATTTTGGTGGTTGTGGTTGTCATAGTCGTTATTGTCATCATTGGTACGCGCCGTTGTGGTGGTTATGGTTGTTGTAGTCATCGTCGTCGTGGTTGTCATTATTGTGGTCGTTGTCATTGTCGTTGTTGTGGTTGTCGTTGTTCTGGTCATGAATGTTATGGTTGTTGTATTCGTCGTTGTTGTCGTAATCATTGTTCTCGTTGTTATGGTTTTTGTCATCGTCGTCGTTGCTTTTGTCACCATTGTATTGTCGTCAATGTTTTTGCCGTTGTAGTTATTGTCTTCATTGTGATGGTTATCGTCGTCGTAATGATGGTAGTCATTGTCAATGTTGTTGTCATTGTTCTGCTTGTCATCGTCATGGTTTTTGTCATTGTGTTTGTCCTTGTTGTGCTAATTTTCGTTCTTGTGGTTGTGATCGTTGTTGTTGATGTCAACGTGGTTATCATCATTGTGGTAGCCTACATTATGGTGTCTGTCGTGGTTCTGCTTACCGTTGTCATCATGGTGGATGTCTTAGTCGTAGTTGTTGTCGTTATAGATGTTTTTAGGATTGTTGTTGTTGTTATTGTTGTTTTTGTAATAGTCATTTACCCTTGTTTGGAACTAAATTTATTTTTGAAAACAAAACATGTACTTGCTTTATGTGGTCCTATGAGAGCACGTCCCCCTTGTAATATTTTGAATCCACCTTTGATTTTAGGAAATGTCAGATCTAAATTTCAACCTTACTACGAATAACAAATCTTATTGGTTGTCCACCGACGGTTTTCGTGTTACGTTCGTAGTCGGTTTGAGTTTAAAAGTTTTGGTAATGGCGACCTACCTGTAAATCATGGGCCAGTTTATGTTAGGTATGGAACTATCAGATTATCCATAACCATAAACTCATGTACACTCTGTTACAAACCAAACGGAAAAACTCAACCCAAAAGACTAGTCTGATGGGTGAGGGAACCCATTTGGCCTATAAATCCCACATCAATTGCCCATACAACCAGTGTGGGACAAGTCTCATACCTTACAACAGTTTCGGTCCATAACATTCGCCCCTATTTAAGGACCAACGTCCTCGTTGGTCACGACCACGTTGGTCACGGCTAGCTCTCTCCAGGCCACCACTCCGTGGGCCACCACTCCGAGGTTGGCTCTGATACCAATGTTACAAACCAAACAGAAGAACTCAACACAAAAGACTAGTCTGATGGGTGAGGGAACACATTTGGCCTATAAATCCCACATCAATTGCCCATACAACCGATGTGGGACAAGTTCCATACCTTACAATGGTTTCGGTCCATAACACACTCATGTATACACGATCAAAAAAGATAAACGCAAGGATTTATAGTTCGATTTATGTGACATACATCCACTTGCTACAACTAAGGTTTGTTATGTGTTCAAAGAATTACAAGGACCATGTCATCCCAATCTAGACTTATTATTCAAAAAAAGATTCATCCAACAGAAAGAGACAATACATATTCACGATTCTAGAAAATCCTATCATCGCACATGGGCTATCCCAAACTCTCTCGTAACCATTGGAAAACCACAGTTTAATGCCATATAAGAAACAACATAATTTGCATACATTCATAATCTCCTCCTTGACAGTAAAACCAGATGGCTGCTACATATAAACCTTCTCCTCGAAAACAACATTACGAAAGGTGTTCTTAACATCAAGCTCGTGAAACGACCAATGATTAATGATGGCCGGAGCAATACAAATAAACACAAACATGCATTTTAGCAACCGAGTAGAAAGTGTCATTAGAGCATTCACAACATGTCCCTCATTTTTATGAGTGTGTGCCATATATTATAGAGGATGGTTGTGAGAGAAAATATTAATGTTCATTTCTATATCTAGGGAAACACTATTCAACTCCTAGAAAATATTTAGTATCTTTGAAAGTTTTATGAGTGGAGAATGGAGAAAAGTAATGATAAATGTGTTAAAAATGTAATTTAATTAAAAATGAAAGAGAAAAGTTGGTGTTTTTTATGTAACTAAAAGGATGGGGATAGAAAAACTGATGTGAATGCTCTTATAATCAGTATCATAAGTCTAAGAATAACCCTTTGCAACTAAAAGGGCTTTCGGTCGTTGTAAAGAACCATCAAGGTTGTGTTTACTAGAGAACACCCAACGACAACCAATAATACGCTTACCATTAGAAAGCATCTTAAGATCTCATGTATGATTGTGTCGGAGGGCCCTAATCTCGTCTTCAATAGCTTGTTGCCATCCCGAGTGAGCAACAACCGTCCTCTGAGCATGAACCATCCTCACATCATGATTTAACTTAGTCTTTTTATTATTTCTTAGTCATGTCTATTAGCAGACAAGAAGATTGCATATTTAAAGCTGAAATAACAAACAGTTGTACATGTCTACTAAAAAAAAAAGATTTGATTAGGAATAACACAAGGCAACAAACTGATTGATTCAAATGTCCCACCTCTTTTTCACACGGAACATCAAGGCTGACGATCTTATATCATCTTTTGGTACTTGCAGCATCAATTGCACCTTCATCTTCATTGGTGCTGTTTTTGCTTTCCCATC
The DNA here is from genome assembly GCA_024085815.1 of Flaveria linearis. Lineage (NCBI taxonomy): Eukaryota > Viridiplantae > Streptophyta > Magnoliopsida > Asterales > Asteraceae > Flaveria > Flaveria linearis. The sequence continues at coordinate 126,479,369 of CM044001.1, forward strand.
TTCATCACCAACCTACAGTGTAAGTATTGTGAAGCCACAACTTCAATTCAACTATCATCTAATATATGTGTCTATCGTTTGTGCAAGTACTTCTGAGTTGGATGAGCTTACCCACACAGATGCCCAACCTAATCGTATTTCTGAGTCATAACCAGCTTTGACTTTGTACTCTTTGCCAATCGTGTGTTTAAAGACGGCACTCCAGTAGTTTGTATCAAAGTTGTACAAATAGCTGAAAATAAATACCAGCAAGATTACTAGCGCCACACAGTTGTTTTGTTTGTTACTCTGATACTATATAATACAGGAGAGGTATCAAATTCCATTAAAGTATAGGAAGGAATATGGACCATTAATAGACACTTTCCATGTTTAAGATTAACATGATGACCATTTAGTAATTAATTGCAAATTAAGTATGACCGGAAGGGGCAAAAGTGGAAATGCATTTGTAAACTTCGCTGTTGTAATAAGTTTTGACCAAGCAGGTACCCCCCCCCCCCCCCCCGGGTTACAGCAGGACGTCTAACCCATCATTATAGCGTGTCCAACTTACATGTATATGTGTCACATCCATGTTCCTTTCTATCCTTTTTACACGAAAATGTCATTGTAGTTCAACCCCCCCCCCTTTCTTTCCTTCTCTTTTTCTGTCTATCTACTTATTCATATTCACCCTTGCTTTTAAATTCAAGTATCTAGACCCACTTAACTCCTTTAAACAAAATCTAGTTTTCAAATTAACTTTTAACTCCTTAATTAACTTGAAGAAAAGGTAGACTGTAATTAGTTTCTCAAATTACCAAACGTATTAGCACATGAATTCAAATATAGTTCTTGAAATAAAATAAGAGTGATAACAGACTTGGAAATCTAATTCTATTTCTGGAATAAAAAATTCAAGAAGTGGTAGACTAGGAGTGTAGTGTGGACCACCGCAAAAGGTAACAAATTAATATTTCTTAAATGTGAGATACGAAGTGTGTTGAGGTGTGAAGGCCTTTGAGCTTTTAAATGGAGTTACGGGCCTGGACCATTGAAGTTCCTTGAAACCCTAATCATCTTGTCCCTTGAGCTTAATAAATATACCTAGTTGCAGAGAGTGGACGTAGGTCATCTTGACCGAACCACTATAATTCTCATGTTCTTATTGTTTTTCGTGGGTGTTCGTGTAATTGTGTGTGTTTCCGCTGCGTAAGATACCTAACAAAGAGCCCAAGATTTGAACATGGATATTATGCAAGTGTAGAAACGCCTAAACCACTAAGCCAAAGCTGGGTTTTGTTTATATCCTGAAAACGTTTAAATTTGTTTTAATCCCACCGAACTTTGAAAATAAGTTAATAGTATAATTATCATCAGGCTTGATGAGAGAAACACATCAATAAGAACAGTTTGAAGAACTATAGCCATGGGCTCACCTCAACTTGTCAGAAGGACTAAAGCGACGCTTGAATGACAAGGAAACTGCATTTGAAGGCAGAGAAATGGTTGGAATGAAGGTTGTTTGTTCATCCTGCAGCAAACAACTCATGACATAATGCAACAAAGGGCTCTAGATGCTATGTAAATAAAAACTGTGAGAAGCACCTTGAAGGAGTATCTTAGATTCAAAATATCATCTCTGTAGTGAGCATTGCAAACTCCCTTAAAAACTTGAGCTTTGAGTATTCCACTAAATGACAACTTTGGAGCTGCATCCTCCTGTTCCTGATCCTCATTCTCCTCTAATGAGACTTCACCAAAGGGAAACTTTAAGGTTGCTTTGGGCTGCATACATCCTTACAGCGATTTAGAATTGAAATCTAGAAAAGTGTTTTCTATAAGAAAAAACGAAGACTCACCAAATCAAGAGATGGAAGGGGGGAAGTCAACTCTAGTTTGCAAGAAGGAGCAAGATCTGCAACCATTGTCACTTCTCCTAGTTGGGCCTGCAGATAGGTGCTGATATTAATAATCTCAAATTATTATAAGATGTACCTATGCATGTATAGGCACCTTAACATCATGAGCGGCAGTGAGCTGCAAACCAGGCGCAATATGGATAGAGCCATTTAGGAGAGCATTGTGTTCGTGCAGGTCATAGTGGCAGGATAGGTGTTTAGAGATGAAGCTCAATTGAGGGTCAGAGACATGACCCTTGTTGTTGTTCTGAAAGCACAGCTTAAGCTTGGCAAGACTGTTGAACAGCTTGCAGGATACCTTGTGGAAGAAAAGAGATGTGTCACTATCGAACTCGGTTGTCACTCGGATAGATGGTCGCGGGCGAGCAGTGGATGTAGATGGAGGAATTTCAGAATTAGGGTTTGACTCGACCATCTCCCCTGTAATCGGGTTGCTCTGCTTGCGAACTAAGGAAATAACCTTTGATTGTATCATTATTTTCATTTATTTAAAAATAACAAGTAAAATACCATGATTATTGCAAGGAAAAAAGTAAAGTTTTCTTTTATTTCTAAAAGAGCATTCACCCTAGGTTCCCATCCCTATCCTTTATATCTCATTTATATCTCATTTTCTAAAGGTCTCCCACGTCTCATTCCCCATCTCTATCTATATATTCTTTTTTTATTATTTGTTTCTCTTTCTTCCATATGTTTTTTCAAATATTGATTAAAACTTTTTAAAAGTTTTTAAATCTTTTTGTTTTATTTACCTATGTGTTGTATGATATATAATATGCTTGCTATTGATTGCTATTGCTATTGCTTTTGTTATTGAGTCAGGGTCTCTTTGGAAGCGGTCTCTCTATCCCCCAAGATAGAGCAAAGACTCGCCACCAACTACCCCTCCCAGACCCTACTCTTGAGTGGGATATACTAGGTATGTTTGTTTGTTTGTTTAAAAGCATATATGGCAAAACAACTGGGTCGGGTAGCTAATGATATAGCAACCAAATGTTCATACTAGGACCTTAGAGCATTCACAACCCATGCCTTATATTTATGTGAGTGTGTTTGGTATATTATATGGAATGATTTTGAGTGGTTGTGAGTGAAGGAGAGAGAAAATGTTATTGTGGATTGGTATATTTGAAGAATCACTGTACAATCCTTATAAATTTTTTAATATTTTTGAAAGTGGTTGTGAGTTAAGGAGAGAGAAAAGGTAATGAAAAAGGTATAAAAATATATTATTTAATTGAAAGGAGAGAGAAGAAGTAGTGATTTTTAGTGTAATTATATGGATAAAGATAAGGAATGGGATGTGAATGCTCTTACATACAAAAGCTTAGGATCAATAATTCAATATCATATGCACTAGTCTTCTGTGTTTCATAACAAAAACTAACTAATAACATATCATAAAGTTAGAACAAGATCTTATTATCTTTTTCTTTATTTAATCATAAGCATAATGAGACTAAAAGCTAGGCAGAAAAAATTACAATGTTGATCATGAACCAGTAACAAAACAACATGAAAATAGTAACAAAAACAGCATGAAACTAGTAGCAAAATAACAGTCTTAAAATAGCAAAAATCTAGCATGAAAACAGCTTGAAACCAACATGAACAGCGACAAAACAGCAGCCATATATATTATTGAAACAGCAACAAACTATCATGAAAACAGCAGCAAAAAAGCTTGAAACCAAACATCAAAACAGCATAATAATAACATTAAAAACAGCAGCAAAACAGCATAAAAAACACTATGCAGTTAAATCGGCCGATATATCGGTGATATATCACCGATATATCAGTTCACTACAAGAAAATGGGTCTATAGCAACGAAAAAGTGAGACCTTATAGGGACGACATGTCGTCGCTATAGACTATTTTGATCTATAGCGACGACATGTCGTCGCTATAGATTTTGTCCCAAAAAATTAGTAGTTACAAGTTAAAATGTCATCGGGATAGACGTCGTCGGCATAAATTTAGCAATAGCAACGACATGTCGACCCTATAACAGTCGTGGTTTTTGAAATTGACGAATAAAAAAAATAAAAAAATATATATGTATATTATCTATAGCGACGACATGTCGTCGCTATAGATGATATTTATTTTTTTTATATTATCTATAGCGACGATATGTCGTTCCTAAAAATAATATATATTTTTTTATGTTATCTATAGCGACGACTTGTCGTCCTTATAAATAATATATATATTTTTTTAAAAAAAGATAAAAGTCTATAGCGACGACATGTCGTCGCTATAGACTGTTATTTATTATTTTTTTTAGGAACCTGCTTTTTTTATAAAAATTAAACAAACACATAATTGATGCAAATTTAACAAACATATAATGAGTGCAAATCACATTCAAGTTTAACACACAAATAGTTCATATAATTTTAAAGTAGTTTAAAGTTCTATAAAATCTAATAAAAATATAAACTCTAATTGCCTCCAGGTGGTCGTTGCTGCTGGAAGTAACGCATCATTTCCATCTGCTCTTGGATCAGTCGTTGCATCTCTTCTATTTGTTGTTGTTGTTGTTGTTGTGATTGTCTAAGCTCTGCAACTTCATCTTGCAAATGTTGTGTTGGAGGTTGTGAGCTAGAAAAATCACGGGTGGGATGTCTCACCACGCGACCAACACCTCGTATATGTCCTCGCCTTTGACCTAAGGCGCGCTCAATGCATTGAATCTCATCAACAGCAGATGAGTCTCCACCAGTCTCGCTAGAGGATCTCACATACTCCTCTTGAATTCGTTCCTGCATTAAACATATTAAAAATATTAATTCAAATAGGTCATTTTGACCCAAACACACTTAAACATGCTATAATCAATCAAACGTTAGTCCAAATGGGTCATTTTGACCCAAACACACTTAAACATGCTTCAATCAATCAAAAGATAGTTCAAATGGGTCATTTTGGTCCAAACACACTTAAACATGCTAGAATCAATCAAAAGTTAGTACAAATGGGTCATTTTGACCCAAACACACTTAAACATGCTAGAATCAATCAAAAGATAGTTCAAATGGGTCATTTTAGCCTAAACACACTTAAACATGCTAGAATCAATCAAAAGTTAGTTCAAATGAGCAATTTTGATCCAAACACACTTAAACATGCTAGAATCAATCAAAAGTTAGTCCAAATGGGTCATTTTGACCCAAACACACTTAAACATACTAGAATTGCTTAAAATGAGCCATTTTAACCCAAACACACTTAAACATGCTAGAATCAATCAAAAGTTAGTCCAAATGGGTCATTTTGACCCAAACACACTTAAACATGCTAGAATCAATCAAAAGATAGTTTAAATGGGTCATTTTGGCCCAAACACACTTAAACATACTAGAATCAATCAAAAGTTAGTTCAAATGAGCAATTTTGACCCAAACACACTTAAACATGCTAGAATGAATCAAAAGTTAGTCCAAATGGGTCATTTTGACCCAAACACACTTAAACATACTAGAATTGCTTAAAATGAGCCATTTTAACCCAAACACACTTAAACATGCTAGAATCAATCAAAAGTTAGTCCAAATGGGTCATTTTGACCTAAACACACTTAAACATGCTAGAATCAATCAAAAGATAGTTCAAATGGGTCATTTTGACCCAAACACACTTAAACATGCTAGAATCAATCAAAAGATAGTTCAAATGGGTCATTTTGGCCCAAACACCCTTAAACATGTTAGAATCAATCAAAAGTTAGTTCAAATGGGTCATTTTGACCCAAAAACACTTAAACATGCTAGAATCAATCAAAAGTTAGTTCAAATGGGTCATTTTGACCCAAACACACTTAAACATGCTAGAATCAATCAAAAGATAGTTCAAATGGGTCATTTTGGCCCAAACACACTTAAACATGCTAGAATCAATCAAAAGTTAGTTCAAATTAGCAATTTTGACTCAAACACACTTAGACATGCTAGAATCAATCAAAAGTTAGTTCAAATGGTCATTTTGACCCAAACACACTTAAACATACTAGAATTGCTTAAAATGGGTCATTTTGACCCAAACACATGTAAACATACTAGATTCACACAATGTTAGTTTAAACTTACCCAGTCCGATTCTGCGCTTGCATTCACCCATCCCGTACCTTCTTTGAAATGCATCTTCTGAAAGAGATCAATCGGACGACTCCCCTATGAATAATAAAAATTCTTAGAAATGAATCTTTCGACATTTAATACTTATTTTTATACTAACAATTATGCTTTTACCTCCATATGTCTCTTCTGTGCATATGATTGGCTCCCATGAAAACTCGGATAACGTTGTTTACCTCTATTTAATTTGTTTGCTTCAGATCGGCTCCTATAAGCGGGATCTAAGAACAACTCATTAATCACCCGAGCCCATGATTGCGGGTCAGTTCCCTCAGGAGGACAAGTCAATGCTGTTTCCACATCATCATAACCACCCACATCATCAAAATGAGATTTTAGAACTTGCTTTCGATCTTTATAGGCTCTTTGACACTCGGCAGTGATTCCGAGCCTTATGCCTTCCCACTGTTCGCTTTCCCTCCATCTAGCAAGATCAAAATATTCCTGCAAAGCATGTAATTAGAAAACATGTAACACTTATATAATTAAAATATAATAAAAACATAACATTGAATACTTACAAAAAGTGTGGGATATATGGCTCTTTTAAATTCATCAGGAACAGCTTGCCAACTGGGATAATGGAAAGGAACAACCTTACTAATCTCATTAGAGATTAACCTTACAAAATCCGAGCTGTTCTCTCCAACAAACTTATATTGGCCCCCCTTGCTTTCAACTTCAATCGGTAATGGTTGGCCTTTATTTTGCTCAAATTTTTTAAATAATTTAATGTTTTTTCCTTTTGATCTTCTTTTTCTTGCGGGTTGTGCTACATTAATATATGCAATTGAAAAGTCAGGAAACATAGATTATATATGTTCAACATAAAGATGTATTTTTAACTCTAACAAATAACTTACAAGACTCGCAACCTGTTGGAATCCTATTTGGATCCCCATGCTGAGGTAGATCCCCGCCATCCCCACCATGTCCTCGAGCAATATATGTTGACATGCTTCAACAAAAATAGACAATAAACATTAACAATATACCTATGCAAAGATAATAAACATTAATAATAAACACATGCAAAAATAAATATGTTGTAAATATATAATATAAACATAAACCATAAACATAAACAAAAATAATAAACATACTTTCAATCGGAATCATCACTACAATAAAGGGTGTCTACTAGATCATCTTCTTCTATTTCTGAAGCATGTGGATATTTCTCACCATGATAAGTCCACGTCTTATATGATTGTAGAAACCCATTGTCATGTATGTGGGCATAAATAATATCCAGATCCTGCCGGCACCCATTGCAGCATCGTTTACATGGACAAAAAGATTTTCCTAAACTGTCAACATGGTTCTTGGCAATTTCTAGAAAGCTACGAAGACCTTTTATAAATTCTGGAGAACTCCGATTTCGCAATTTAACCCAACTCTTATCAATTGTCATATCTATGGTGTTATAAAACATGGAAATACAACTTTATCAATTAACATATTCACAAAGATATACTAACATTAAAGTCATATACACTTACATATACATACATACAAGCATAATCACAACACAACCACTTACAAGTGTACAAACATACAAATATACAACATACTTACATACATAATTATAAAAATACAAACATACTTACATGCAAGTATAAAACATACTTACATACACACTTACAACTATACAAAAAGCATACAAGTATACAACATACTTACTACACAATTATAAAAAAACAAACATATAATATACTAATGAATAAACATATAAACATAAATACATACAAACATTCACATACAGAATTAACATAATTACATACGTATAAACATACACATAAACAACTAAACACATAAAACCATATACATATAAAATAACACATATAAAAATGCATACAAACTTAAAACCATGAAAATATATATGGTGACATTTCATCAAACACTTGGTGGGCATAACCTAATCTAACATCAAACCCATATAACCTAATCTAACATCAAACCCATATATATTTACATATATATACAATTTTACAATCATATAAACCTAATCACATACATATTCACCAAACAACACTTAAATCATAAGCTATAAACGAATTTCATACCTTGAAAATCTTCAAATCCTTTAATTTCAAGCTTTAAACTTTAATCTCACCTAAAACATAAAAATTTAGATAAAACTTATAAAAACAAGATTATATAACTTCATTATAGTAAAAGAAACATCATTCTTACCTTAAAACACTTCAATTTGGTTGAAACCGAGATGAACCGAGATGAAGTCGGGAGAAAAAAATGGGGTTTTTTGGTTGAAAAATGGGGCAGAAGGTCGAAACTGCGATTTAAGGGGTCTGCACTCTATAGCGACGACATGTCGTCGCTATAGATTAAAAAAATGCCGTCCCTATAGATGATAAAAATAATAATTTTTTTATTTCTCACCTATACCGACGACATGTCGTCGGGACAAGGAAAAACATTTTTTATTTTTATTTTTCTTACACGAATGTTTAAAAAAAGAAAAGAAAAAAGTTTAATATTTGTCTTTCCCGACGACGTATCGTCGGGACAGAGAACGCAGGGTTTTTTTAATTTTACTTTTTTAAGCTAAAGGTTTTAAAAAAAGATAAAATAAAATATTTTTTTTCTGCAGAAACGACTTGTCGTCGGGACAGAGTTTTTTATCATACCGCCTTTTTTTGGCAGCCCGCGCAACTCTATACCAACGACATGTCTTCGGTATAGAGTCAAAGTATTGAATATTTGACTTTTATCTGTACCGACGACATGTCGTCGGTATAGAGCGGTTTGTACCAACGACTTTTGTCGTCGCTATAGCCTTTGTCGGTATAGAGTAAAATTGTTGTAGTGCGTTATCGGTGGTTGGGTTGCATATCGGTCCAAAAAATCGGACAAAATATCGGTGCCGATATTATCGGCCGATATGACCGATATATGGCCGATATTTTGTCCTCTAAATATCGGTCATATCACCGATATATCACTGGGCTCGTTTTTTGTTCTGGGCTCGTTTTTTGTCGACCATCGGGAGGAGCAGTTCGATGTTTCAGAGCCAAACATCAACAATCGGGAGCAAGTGAGCAACCATCAAGGCATCGAGCTGCACTCAGGGGTCTGATTTCGCTTCTCCATCGAGCGGTTCCAAGCTGCTGCATCAAGCTGCACTTGGGGGTCTGATTTCGCTGCTGCATCGAGCGGTTCCAAGCTGCTGCATCGAGCTGCTGCACTTGGGGTCTGATTTCGCTCCATCGAGGCATCGATCATCGAACAACAACGAACAACCGATCATCGATCATCGAGCTGCTGCACTTGGGGTCTGATTGTTGCTCTATGATCACTAATTATAAGAAATCTTATCTTTGACATTTGATTGTTGCTTTGTTTTTAGTATCTTATTATTAATATTATATGGGTTTTAGTGTTATATATATATATATGCAATTACCGATATCTCACCGATATATCACCGCGCGAACCGATATATCAAATATCGGTCCGTGACCGATATCCGATATTTCACCGATTTAACTGCTTAGAAAAAACATAAAAACAGCAGCAAAACAGCTTGAAACAAAAAACAGCACTAAAAGCATAAAAACAACATAAAAACAGCAGCAAAACAGCATTAAAAAAAGATAAAAACAGCAACGAAACAACATAATTTTAGGCATTTGTAAGTTGTGACTCCTTTAAAAACACTAAAAGGATGCTATGGTTGCTTGTAAGTTGTAATTCAAAGGGGCGATTAACAATAAAGAGACTGTTGCATCAGTTCTACTTCTACAAAGTTACTCATTTGAAGCCCAATTATCTAAATGATAACAGTAAGAACTAAATGCTCTAATTAACCCAAAATACAGAAACACTGTCTGAGATTATCAAGACTTCACAATCCAAATGCTCTAATTAACCCAAAATCATAACTCATTCAACCAAAGAACACATTAAACTATTATACCAAATTGAATCAAGTGTAACTTCAACAGAGCTATCATAAACATAGATCTATAAAACTTGGATTGAAGAATTTGAGTGAATCAAAGTAAACTAATCGAACCTGTGTTGAAGCGATGTACAACTTCTAGGGTTTCTGTCAAACTAAGTAGCTATCACCCTTGATGTTTGGATCGTTGAAGAAGATGGATCACTTCATGTCTAGATCGATGAGGATAGGCAGCGATGAAGCGATGAAGATGATGTGGGTGTCGACTGGGTTTTGATGGTGAAAAGGAACCACAGTTGTTATGCTCGAAGTAGGTTCTCCATTTTAGCGAGGTAAATTCGCATGAAATTTTAGGTATAGGGATTAGTTTGGGGAGTCTCACGGGGGAATGCTACGATTAGGTTTTATATTTTTGTTTTTACGTGTGAGCTTACTCGAGTGAAAATAAATTTTATACGGTTGTAATGGTACAATCTTATAATTTTTTAATATTTTTTAAAATTGTTATTAGTGAATAAAAAAGAAAATATATTGATAAAAATAAAAATATATTATTATTTAATTAAAATATATAAAGAAAAAATAGTGTTTTTAATATAAAATATAGGGATGGGAATAAGAAAACTGATGTAAATACTCGAAGATACAAGATATTTTACAATAAAACTTCTACAAGATCAATGAATGTGTTGTGTTATAGTTTTTAATCAAACATATTCTTGACTTGCTTCATGAATTGACTATATCTTTGTTTGGTTTGATGAAGTGATTATGGTGGTCTAGTGTACGTAATCATCACGAAATTACAATAACTCGACATGTAAATATATGTGAGTCTTTTAAATGTTGGTAGGCTTCATTTCCATGTCAAGAGATTATCCTATCTTCAATATAAACCTGAAATTAATCTAACATATATACTAAAATCAATAACATTGAGTGTGTTGTGTTTGTGAAGGCTTTGGGCTGGGCGCGGTTAGTTTTCTTGTTCATTAAGTTGTTAACCCTAATTAATCTCTATATATATCATGTCATGTATTTGTAATCTTTGTAATGAGCAAATAAATAAAACTCTAGTTGCAGCCGGTGGATGTAGGTCACACCGACCGAACCACGTTAAATCCTTGTGTCGTTTATTGTTCTATTTTCTACGTGATATTCGTTGGTGCGTGTTCGTATGTTGGTTCCGCTGCGCCGCTTGATTCCTAACAAGTGGTATCAGGGCTTTGGCTCGTTGAACATACAGTTGCACTGAGATGAATCGCAGAAGGTTTACGATTAGGGTTCGTATCGGAGCCCTTGGTATCATGGCACTGGTCATCGCCGTTTCTTTTTATTTTCTTTTGTGTTGGACAATAATAAAAGAAAAAGACTTTTTTTGGTGTCATTGGGGTGTGCGCAAGAAGAATAAAAAGGAAGGCAACAGCATATACTTTATTTTCTTCGTCTTAGAGGTCTGCCAAGAAAAAGAAAGCAATTAATTTGTTTTTAATACCATCAACCTTTTTTTGTTTGGTTGCGCATGCGTCCTTCAACAACAACAATAAAAAGAAAACAATAATATTTTGGTGATCAAGATCAAGTATCAAGTTGAAAATCTTTGAAGCCGTCGATTAGGGTTTGGTGAAAAACTCTTGGATTCACCGGGTAAAGGTTAGGGTTTTGTGTTTTTCAAGTTTCTATTTTTCTTGACGGATTATATTAACTGTTTGGGAACCGTGTTTTTTGAAAGAAAAGTACGTTCGGGTTTAGATTTGTCTACAAGGTTTATTGTAAGAATAAATCGGTCAATTGACAGTGTTCAGTAGAACAGTAGTCAAGTTCAGGCCCATGCCATTGCTGTGTATGTTCACTGTTTCGATTTGCTTCTTGTTTGCTGTTTAAGATGGCTGAAGACGGGAAGGTTGTGATCGAAAAATTTAACAGTTCTGATTTTAGTTGGTGGAAAATGCAAATAGAAGCATTGTTATATCAAAAGGACTTGGATATGGTACTAGAAGAAAAACCTACGAAAATAGAACAAGCTGATTGGGAATCAAAGGACAAGAAGGCTCGTGCGGTTTTTACATTGGCTTTGACGAAAAATGTTGCTTTTAACGTCATTAAGGAAATCACGGCTCGTGGTATGATGACTGCTTTGTCAAATATGTATGAGAAACCGTTTGCGGCACATAAGGTGTTCTTGACTCGGGAGCCGGTAAACACAAGGATGAAAGAATGAAGCTCAGTGATTGCTCACATTAACAACCTATATTCAATCTTAACAAGACTTGTATCTGTTGGAATTAAGTTTCATGATGAAGTTCACGCTCTACTGTTGTTGTCGTCTCTGTCTAATAGTTGGTCTGGAACTGTGACTCCAATTTAAAGTTTTGTAGGTACTAAGGGTTTCACTCTTGATGGTATTCGAGATCTAATTATGGGTGAAGAAGTTAGAAGAATGAACTCGGGTGAATCATCTAATAGTGAACTACTAAATGTTGGCAGGGGTCGGGGTAATAACAGAACAATAGGAGTCGGGGAAGAAGTTCATCTAAACCTAGAAAGAATGTGAAGTGTTGGAGCTGCAATGAGGTGGGACATGTTAAGAGTCAATGGCCAAATAAGAAAGAATTAAACACTACTGCTGGGGATGTTTCTGATGATGTATTGATACTCAGTATGAAAAATAGTGTGGACTCTTGGGTCATGGATTCAAGGGCTTCGTTTCACGCCATGGACAACAGGGAAATGATGATGAATCTGAAACATGGTGATTTTGGAAAGGTACGATTAGTTAATGACGAGATACTTGAGGTAAAGGGCATGGGGGATGTTGATCTGGTTACTTCATTGGGTACTACATAGAACCTAAAGAATGTCAGGGTGATTCTGGGGCTGAAGAAGAAACTGATTTCAGTTGGTCAGCTGGATGAACAAGGACTGGAAGTGAGATTTGGTGGTGGTAAATGGAGGGTGATCAATGGTAATCTGGTTATTGCTCGTGGTATGAAGCGTGGGTAATTGTATATGGTTGAGATACCTGCTGAGGGATGTATGACCGTTCCGGTTAAGCATGACAAAATCCGGTTTGCTAAATCTGGTGCTAAGAGAGTTCATTTTGCAAACATGAAGTCTGGAGCAGGGATGTTAGGTGAACGAGTTGGAAAGTCTAAACCATTCAGGGGATTCGGTGATAGTGGGAGCACGAGACGTGTTTCGGGTATAATTTCAAAGAACCATCGGGTTTTAGAGACTATGATTGAAAAATTCTCTCCTTTTGATTGTTTGCTCAATTTGGAGAGTGATGGTGATCCTCAGTGTATCTATCAATCCGGTGGAATATCCAAACCGGTTAAGATGGAGGATGAGTCGTTGGCGGGACTAGCCACGACTGAGTTAGAGCTCAAGGGAGCTTCAACTGACCCTTCTGGTACTTGATTATGAGGGTCGCTACAACTAGGAGATGTGATGAAGTCTTAGCATGTTCTTTACGAACTAGAGGCTTGAAAGACTTGTTTGAAGATTACTGTCACACCCCGACCAACGGCGGAATCATCGGGGCGGACGAATGTGAAACGATTGTTCATAGCTTATGGAATTAAATATGTTGAAATATTATTAAATGTCATTTTTCATTGAATAAAACTAGACAACTAAGTCATTACAATACAACAAAGATTTAAACAATAACATAAGATATTTAATTAAACTAAGTCCAAGTTCTATATGAGCAAGAAGAATTCCTCAAGTAGCAATCCTGAAACATGTTAAAATAAAGGGTCAACCTTGAAAGTTGGTGAGTTTCCATGGGTTAAGATATATATATATATATATATATATATATATATATATATATATATATATATATATAAAAGTTTAGAAGTTGCAATTCATGTCGATGTTTATGAATTATGCAAGTTTAGAGAGTACATATAGCTACAATCAAACCTTGACAGATTACAAGATTACAAGATTACAAGATTAAACGATTAGCTAAGTGTACTTGGTCCCTATAGTGCTCAAGAATATGACACTAGGGCCACCAAATAGGCTTGTCAGGCCCATAGATCTATGACGTTTCCAGGCTAGTAATAGTTAATGATTGTCAACGTATAATTATATCACATAAAACTCACAATAATATAAATAACATGACAAAAAGAAAAGATGAATTGCATGTGTGTTTACAAGTATCAAAAGGTTTACAAGTGTAAGTTGATAAGTTAACATGTTTCACCCCAAAAGGTGTGAAATAATAAAAGATGGGCATGGAAAACTCACATTATATAATGATGGTTGTAGAGTACATAAGGAAGCTTAGATGTTCAAGAGTCAAAGGTGATGACCTAAAGGATAAAAAAAAGAAACAATAACTTGAGGTCAGAATTCATTACAACAAGTTAGAACGTTTAGAGAATGTCAAAAAGAGAAAGGTAGATTGGAAAAAGATTATTGTACCAATTCTGGACAGAATGTTTGGTACGTGTTTGAACAGGTTTTAAAAATATCAAACGGTTTTATAAAATTATAAAAATTTACGGTTGACTAGTTCAGAGTCTCTCGAACAACTGTCGTACAGAAAAATTTTTATGAAAAAATCCGTAAATAGGTCAAAACAGCAACACAAGAAAGAAGGTGTTGAAATGCGCACTTATCTTGTGAAGGCTGTTGTTGAGTCGTCCGATTGAGTTTGAAGACGTATAACTATTGTTAAAAAGGTAATTCAATGAACTTGATATTGGAGTCTAATTTTACTTAAATTTAGTTTGTTATGACCAAGTTATGGTTAGTTGAAGTCAGACTATGTTCTGCCAAATATGTAATAACACACTTATGTGCACTTTTATAATTGCTATAATTTATAAAATTTATTATAAGTTGTTTAAATGTTTTAATATATTGAAATTGAATAAAACAATTGTCAATATTGGTTAAATTACATATTTAACGTATTTGTGTAACATCCCGTATTTTTATTAATGAAAAGTTAATTTTATTAAGTTTAATACAACGTTAAATCCAATAATTATAAAAATTATAATAAAATAATAATAATAATATTAACAATATTAATAATAATAATAATATGGTAGTAATAATATTAATAACAATGATAATAATAATAATGTTAATAATAATAAAAATCTAGGTAACTTTGATATAAAATAATAACATTACAAACTCCAGGGGGGTTAATTTGTAATTTTATTAAACTGAAACAAAACTTTAGTTTTCAGGTGACAATTATTAGAATTCGCAGGGACCATTTATGTAAATTTGTTTAAATCACTGCCCACCCCCACTGTCGACCCTTTCCCTATCTCCGGTCACCACCGGCGACAACTCCGGCGAGCCCAACACCCAAAACTAAACGATTTTGACCAAATCAAAAATGCCCGACAGCCTCGCATGGATGACTCGAACTAATACCCCACTGAAATTTAATAAATTGACTGCGATTGAACCAAACCCAAACGACCTACGATTTTTGGCCGACCAACCACCACAAAACGCACTAAAACACTAAAATAATCTAATTAATCGAGTATAAAGGATCGTTAGCTGTTCCTAATCAACTCCCATTCTCAAATTCGTCTGAGAATCACACAAACCCACCATCGATCTTCACCCCTGTCGCGACCTGTTCTTGATACCTTCTGCATCAGTTCGAACTCAATTCAAGGTAATTAAACACACCATTTTACTAGGTTCAACATTTAGATCAAAAGCCCTATGATTCTGATTGTTGACAGATTTGATTTAGTGTCCAATTTGGTTGATCCGTAAAGCTAGGGTTCATACGATTTGGGGGAATCAGGTTAAAAAGCCTTAAAATCAATTGGAACCATTCTCTATCGTGGCTGGATGCCTTTGGTTCACCGGTTCATTGTTCCCATCTTACACAGGAGGTCCCGGGTTCGACCCCGGGCACCCCCAACTTATTTTTTAGGCTTTTTAAGCCTTAAATTAAATGGGAAAATTTTTAAAAATTATAAAAGTGTTTCTACAAATATTAAATATTTTCAGAAACCATCAAATTATTTTTCTGAAATTTATCTTAACATTATATTTATTTATTTTATTATTTGTTTTAAATAAATAATATAACTAGTGTATATTTCTTATAAAATGGATTCTTTTTAAATAATGGTTAAAAATCATTAAATTATTATTGGTCCAAATGTTACTTTTAATTATAGTTTGATCTTGTTAAATAAAATAATTATAGAAATTATCTACACTTTATATTTAAGTTTACCCGTTCTTATAAATACTTCAATTACGTGAATTATTTCAATGAAATAATATTTTTCATGGAATTAAAATATAAGAGATTCTATTATTAAAACTTTACTTATATATTAAAAACCCCCAAATTCTTATCGAAACGCTAGTTCGCGTTTAATCGTCAAACCTTATTATTAACCTAAATCTTAATATATATATATACATTTAGGTGCTTGTAAAGGAATTCGTTGGAACATCGTTTAATCCTTATTATCATCTTATACACATATACGTCAAGGTGAGTTTATAGCCCCACTTTTACTTTATACTATTTTTGGGGGAGAGAAACATGCTGTTTTCATAAACGTTACATTACATTGGGTTTTTGTGATACTGCATATACATGATACTATGTTTGTATACTTTGCCCTTCTGACCGTTAATACGCAAGTAGCGAGGTGATTGTTAGTAGATCTACTTGGATTGACATACCCCGCCCGGGCTAGTCGCGCTAGCTGGTCAAACGGGTGAACGGTTATCCTGTTTTACAGTGTTGTGGTTGGGAATCCACAGCCGGGCCTACTTTATTATTTGATTACATGTCAGCTCGGTCGTGACTTCATACACATAGTGATCATTATGGACTAGCTACCCATTATATGTTTTGATTACAAAATCCTGGAATTTCAATACTGATACTTACTGTTTTCTGATAAACCTGTGAACTCACCAGTCTTGTACTGACTTTTGCATGTTTTCTCTCAGGACATTGATGTGGCACGTTTAGGAGCACAGCATCCACTGCATGTCATTCCGCGTTCATCCCAATTTTTTTTTCAAGATTTAATTTCATGTACTTTACATAAATTGGATTGGACGCGTGTTTGCGTGTTCCAAACCGTTGTTAAATGTTTTCCTGTTTTCGCTTCCGCAATACTTAAATATATTTGGTTTGTTTCATTAAAATTATGTAACCTATATGATTTGTAATTATCGAGTCGTTTGGTGTAACTGATGCTTATCTGAGATCCTGGTTATGTCACACGCCTGACGGTAAAACCCCGTTCGTGGAAATTGAGGGTGTGACTGATTGGTATCAGAGCATTAGTTATAGCGAACTAAAATGAACTTTGCATCTCATTTGTATTGCATTTTAGACTATAGCTGGATTTGCATTAATTACACACACATAGATTATTAAGCTGTTCTTACTTAATTTGGTTGCCTGAGAACTTTTGCTTTAACATATCCCTGTGAGCTTACGACTATAGGGATGGTGACTCCGAGTTGCTGTGAGTCACGGGAAGGGTTACTTACGAATTTCCTGAACTTTTGGTTACCTGAAAACTTTTGCTTTGACATATCCCTGTGACACATAGACACTTGTATTCAGGATTTCCTGGCAAAAGGCCTTCGGGCTAAGGCAAGCATATCGTATAAATCTCATTGTGAGACCAGTTATGCTTACCTGGGGATTTCTGGGATGAGTGATAAACTATGATCAACATACATAAGTTTCTAAGGCGAATGGGTCAATTTACCTTGACATCTTCTAATACTAAATCCGACCCTAACATGGTTATGCCTGAAATCTTGAAAGTATGAAGGATAGGCAACTATCATTAAACATATTGTGCTTATATGCTTGGAGTTTACTTGTTACTATATACTACTATTGGAATACTAATGGCTCATGGACATGAGGACATTACATGAATCAGGCTTGAAGAGTGTTAGCAATACTATGATGTTAACTTGGGGTAAGTGGGCTAGGGTGAACATGCAAGGTAAATTAGCATTACGGGTGCACACGTAATTGCAATTTGCACTGCATGAGAAGCCTGGCAAATCTTACGATGAGGTAACAATCAGGGGTATCACAAGTTCTCTATTCTATACCCTATGGTGTGCTAGGATCATAATTCTAGTAAGACCTCGTTAAGGGTAACAAAACATTACTAACACTTGCTAATACTTAAGTCCTGTCCTACTTAGAGCCTTCAGGGTATTTCCAATCATGACATTGACCTTATCCTTTATGAAACATTCCTCCACTTAGCATTTTAGTAACTAAGGAACTGATTGAATGCTTAGAATGAAAGTGGACTACAGGAAATGTAGAGGAGTGATAATACTCTCTACGCATACATTACGTTACTCTTTGAAATGATGCTAAGGAAAATTAGGATGTCGTGTAACTGGTTTAAGCGTCATTCAAGGTATATCGTGGATGTGGTGGGAACGCTGCGGGGAACCCTATATATAAGCATCACCGGTATACTAAGAATGTGCCTAAACTGGGCTACGTGATGATCTTGATGGATCGAAGCATGGGTTATTGGAACTTGATTATGTGATTATATGTCTTATGTGATTCCTCTTATACCTTGAATCTTATCAATACACACACAAATCTTAAATCATATTCTAAGGCATTGTGTGCCTAAATCAAATGGTTATCAAAATGAGTTTTGAATCGTTATTCGTGGTTTTCAAAATCTCTTCAAAGTCTGTGTCTCACCACTGAATACATGCAATGCTGGAAGAGTGGGATGCCCGTATCTCGGGGTGTTCTGTCTAGGCAAGGTATTCGTATAAATCCAAATCAGATGATGGATCTGTCTACCTTACCTGGGAATCCTCAGGATGAGTATCTGCTTATAGGTACGCATGTCTCCAACAAAGTTGTGGTTGACCTAATACTTTTATTAGTCAACGTACTCGCTTTGATTTACGAATCAAACGATTACACTCGGAACATCTCATTGTTATTATGCCAAATTCCCGGTTGTCGTTTTCATGTTGTATAGCTCATATTACCCAATTCTCATAAAATATCTTAAAAATATTTCAAAATGTCTACTCGTCAAAACCGATCCCGATCTGGAAACTCTGGCCGTAAGCCCTAGAGGTCGCTGTGGTCATACCAACCCTCCTAACTCATCTGAATCAAGGCGCGAACCCTGCTCAAATCTCTATTCGTCCTAACCCTCCACGTGCTTGTACCTACAAGAATTTCAGTTCTTGCAACCCCACTAAGTTCAGTGGAACCGAAGGAGCCACCGGATATCGAGAACATTTTCCTAAACTTCGAATGGTCTTTAAAACTTTAAACCGTTACATATGGTTCTCAAATCCTCTTAAGGATGTGTCCCATAACTAAGAACATGCAATGCTGTAGGTGGAATTCCTACATCTCGGGATACTTTGCTAATTGAATGTTAACCTTGTTAATTTAAATATTATAAGTGGTCACTCACCTCAATGATCGAATAAACTAATTATAACCTTGTTACCACTTATGAGTATGCGTGCCTTTGATAAGGCTATGATTGACCTCATATCCTGAAGAGGTCCATGTATTCCCATCGATTGTGAATCGAATGTTCACATCTCATTGTGATATCAATCATTTTTGTCCTTGATTTCGTCTTCCCGATTTAAACCATCCAAGATTTGAACACCATCATAACAAATTCTGCCATCTCGAACTTTGATCTTAAGCTTGTAAGCATGATTTTTCCTTTGTTACACTGATGTAACTTGAAATTTTCCGAATTTCTAATTCATATTAACTTCCTTTCGTCGTTAAGTCAAACTTCGTACCGCTTGCACCATGGGAGATGCAAGATTTTGCAGGTCAACCTATGACTAAGAACACTCGTATCTCCTAAATGATACTATCTCATCAAAGCAGGGGAGATTCCCTTACTTTGATGAATCTCTATTTCGATAAATGGTTTCCAATTGTTTGTTTTGTGAAATTTCATCCTCTGGATTAGGGTGACTTCCTTATCTTGAGGACTGACTTCAATTATTCTCATTGGAACTTACATTTCACAAATGACATGATCTCACCAAAATAGGATTGAAACCCGTATTTTGGTAACAAATGTCAACCTTCGATTGTTTTCTTGTTATTATCAAGATAGGCATGAATTCCATACCTTGATGACTAATCTCAATTCTTGATCTTCAACTTACCATGGTTGTAATCAAGTAACGAAAAGCATGAAGTAACTCGAAGGGTGAATCAATGTTGGTGATTCGACCTATCAAGCCAAAGCATGATCTCGGAACCTGAAAGGAGACCCGATCGTATTAGCTTGATTTTGATTCCAAGCTTGGAGCACTTAAATTCTTAAATCGATTTCTCTCCCTTTATCCTTATGTTTTGACCTAGCTATATGGAATCATTTATTCCTTATCTATCGACTTTCATTTTGAGTTATCATCAAAACGTGATTGTGCTATGGTAGCCTTCCTAAACAATCTCTCTGCTGAAGATATTATCAACTTATGTTCATGACTTTCTAGTCATACAAATGTTCTCAGCTATGCTTATGGTTTGTTGAACTGCGTATGTAAACTTACTTAGATATTGCTACCTTGCAAAACATGTTTACAAATACCTTTCCTATTATTCGCGTCACTTCTTGAATCGCTTTTGAATCCTTAACCTTGAAAATCATTAAAATTCTATCTTGGATTTGAACAACAAGACTCGTTATTATCCTCATTGCGATGTGGATATAAAGGTTCATAAACCTTCGTAACTTGTAAACATGGGTTTGGCCTAAAGGAAAAGACGTAACTTGGTATGTGTCCAAGTGTCTTACCTTCACATATTACAAAACCTAACCTCCGTGTTCCCGTAAATCTCCTATTTAACTTTTCATTCACTAAGTGCCTCTTATCTTAGCTGTCATGATGACAATTGGTGCATTATGGACCGATTGGCTAAAAATTCAATTCGACCCATTATCTCACAACGTCGAAAAATTAATCTGTATTTGTTTCAAATATTCGTACACCGTGGTATGACGTTAAAACATCGATCGTTATTTTGAATGATTGATTCATCTTATGTTTTAATAATATTCTTAACCATCGTCGCGAACTCATTCCAAGATCTTCGCATAGCGTATTATTCTTAGACCGATGGTTGGTCAAAGGAGAAATACATATTCACAAGATATGCGCTAAGATCGTTTCATATGGTGACGTTTGGAATTCTTAAATTCCGACGGATAACCTTTCTCATCATTGTTGGTCTGATCTTGATTTCTAGACATCACCTTACCACGAAATTATATTCTGGAAATTATGGATCGGGAAATCAAACAAATCAAGCAGCCGGGTACCCATTGTCAAAGTCCGCTTGGAATCTAAACGTGGCCCAGAGTTCACCTGGGAACGTGAGGACCAAATGAAATCCAAGTACCCACATCTTTTCATTTCAGCCTCCTCGTGATTAAAATTTCGGGACGAAATTTCCTAAAGCAGGGGAGACTGTAACATCCCGTATTTTATTAATGAAAAGTTAAATTTATTAAGTTTAATACGACGTTAAATCCAATAATTACAACAATTATAATAAAATAATAGTAATAGTATTAACAATAATAATAATAATAATAATAATATGGTAGTAATAATATTAATAACAATGATAATAATAATAATGTTAATAATAATAAAAATCTAGGTAGCTTTGACATAAAATAATAACATTACAAACTCCAGGGGGGTTAATTTGTAATTTTATTAAACTGAAACAAAACTTTAGTTTTCAGGTGACAATTATTAGAATTCGCAGGGACCATTTATGTAAATTTGTTTAAATCACAGCCCACCCCCACCGTCGACCCTTTCCCCATCTCCAGTCGCCGCCGGCGACAACTCCGGCGAGCCAACACCCAAAACTAAACGATTTTGACCAAATCAAAAATGCCCGACAGCCTCGCATGGATGTATCGAACTAATACCCCACTGAAATTTAATAAATTGAGTGCGATTGAACCAAACCCAACCGACCCACGATTTTCGGCCGACCAACCACCACAAAAAGCACTAAAACACTAAAATAATCTAATTAATCAAGTATAAAGGATCGTTAGTTGTTCCTAATCAATTCCCATTCTCAAATTCGTCTGAGAATCACACAAACCCACCATCGATCTTCACCCCTGTCACGACCTGTTCTTGATACCTTCTACATCAATTCGAACTCAATTCAACGTAATTAAACACACCATTTTACTCGTTTCAACATTTAGATCAAAAGCCCTATGATTCTGATCGTTGACAGATTTGATTTAGTGTCCAATTTGGTTGATCCGTAAAGCTAGGGTTCATACGATTTGGGTGTAACACCCGTATTTTTAAAAGGAACAAAAAGAATAAAAGAAGAGAGAAAAAGGAGAAATGAAGGTCAACCCAAAGTTGCAGGGTCAAAAGTGTAAAAGTGGGGCAAAGTTGGTAAAAGTTGGTAAAAAGGAAGTATGGCCGCCTATTGTTCTGCACAACATCTTTTCTTCGATATTTTAGAGAGAGAAACAGCAGAGCCTTTGAGTTTTAGAGAAAGAAAGAAGAAGAGTTCGAAGTTTGAGGTAAGATTTAAGTGTTTTCAGTCGTTCTTAGTCGATCTAGTCTCGGTTCTATGCTCATATGTGTCATTGCATATCCGGGTTGTGTGTTTCAGTGTGTTTTAGGTGTTGAGCACATCTGAGAAATTCAAGTTTTAGAGTTTGAAGGTTGAGAGCAGCTAAGGTGAGTTTCTAGAACCCCTTTTTACATGTTTTATACAATTTTTGGGGCTGGAAATACATGTATGTATGTTTTTATGAGTTTGGGTATTATACCCGTATGTTCATGTGCATGTGTATGTGGGTCGGGTGTGTTTTGGGCAAATAAGTTGCTATGATTATGTTAAGTTTATGCCTGGAATAGTATGTGCATGTTTACAACTAGGTAATATGATGTTTGGGACTGGAAAACGACTTAGAAACATAATCAGGTTGCTAATACGCCTATATAAGGCTCATAAGCCTGAACAGTCCTCATACTCCCAGGATCTTGATAGAAACTTAAGTGTTGGGGCTTATGCTCCCCAACAGTGCTCATGTGCCTGAAATTTAGACCTTAGAAAACTAAGTACAGGGTAATGAGTCTGAACAGTACTAATACGCCTGAATTTTTATGCCTTAGAAAAATTACAAGGTAATATGCCTAAATAGTGCTCTTACGCCCCGGAATTATGACTTAGAAACTAAGTATAGGGTGATATGCTTGAATAGTACTCATACGCCTGAATTCTGACTTAGAAAAACTAAGTGTAGGGTAATGAGCCTAAATAGTGCTCTTACGCCTGGAATTATTTTCCAAGTGTAAGGTAATATGTCCCAACAGTGCTCATGCGCCTAAGCAGGGCTCATGCGCCTGCATAGTGTTCATGCGCCCAGAATTTTTATACTTAGAAATTTTTACAGGATTTTTCTGGGAATCTGGGTTCTAGGGTTTTGACCGAGGTTGATCAAGGGCTATTTAATGATGTTGTTTTATGCATGCAATGATGATTAATGATTGACCCTTGTTATTATTACTGATATTATTATCAGTAGTTTATTATTACTAACAATATTATTATTATTATTTTAATATTGTTAAGTATGAAATGGCATGATGAAGAATGTTTAAAATTTAACGAAGAGTATAATCATTAATAAGTAAAATATTAATGATGAAGAAAATGGAACGTAAATGAATAAGTAAAGGCTTGCAAGCAAATGTATGGAGGTGCACACCCCTGGCAGGTGTTAGCTCAACTATGATGCGGGTTAGCTACCCCGAAGGATGCACACAGGGTCAATCCTTGAGATTGACAATGAGGTGAGCAACTTTGTGTTGCAACAGACTCGGTTAGCAGGCAATCTTGAGATTGCCACTGAGGTGAGCAACCATGTGTTGCAACAGACTTGGCTAACATACGATCGTGAGAGATCGATATGGAGGTGAGCGACCTGGTTGTCGCAATAGACTCGTACGAACGAATGTAAAGACTGAAAGAGTAATGGAAAGAGTATGAATTAAACGAATGATGAGGATAATAATAATAATTATTATCTGTATGTATGCAGGATGTATGCTCACGAACGAAATATCATAATAAAGTACAAAACGGGATCCCCGTCATTCGACCTCAGTAATCGTGGCTGTGTGCCATGAAGAGGGTAAAGCCTGACGGGATCTAGATGATAAATGAATGATAATGAGTTACGATGAATGAACGAAAGCTAACGAACGCAATGAAAGATAATAATGATATTATCTACATGTATGTATAATGCGTGTGCATGTACGAAAGTATAGTATGATTTGAAAAAGTAAAGTATTTTAATTATAAAAACTAGAACTCACTCGGCAACGCTGACTTTTATGTATTTTCCAGTTGGCAGGTAAGCGATGCTGAGGATGGCACACTGGGATGGCTACTCGGCGGGGCAAGACTGACATCCATTCATGCTTTGACGATACTGTTGTTTTGTAATTCATTCAACTAATCTTTTTGTGACTCATGAACTACAATGTATTGCTTAACAACAATGTTTATAATGAAATGAATGGTTTTTGCTAAATAAGTTCCGCTGCTTAAATTTATAATATGTAATGTTTTATGTAATTACTGCTGTGGATGACCAACTGTGAGCGTCCCGGGAACCGGGCCTTACAAGTTGGTATAAGAGCAAAAGTTTAAGTGAAATGGGTAAATATTTTCAAAATAAACCTAAACTTAAACCGAAAATGGGACAGAAGGAGGGATGTCAGCCCGAGTAGCTACGTGCCATCAGGATTCTTTTCTTTAAGTTAACCAGAATTATGTGCGTGTGCTATTTGGCTTATGTGTTCTTAGTAGATTTAAATACTGATTAAGTCGGGATAGGAAATGCTTGGGGTGTGAAAAGTAAAGTAAGTGGCTAATCGCAACTGGCCATTGTAATTAGGGACTTACTATACTTGACATAGACTGAGCTATTACCTTGAATGACTGTTTTAGTGTTTGAATCTTATAGTGCTTAGGAAATGGCTGGGAAGAAACCTTCCAAAGCTTCTAGAGGTAGAGGTCGACCGCGACTGACCAGGAGCAGTGCCAAAGCTGCTGAGACGACCCATGAGAACCTTGAGGTTCATGACCGGAATGAAGGAAACGAGAATGCCAGCCTGAATGCCTCAGCTAGGGAGGCGATTGCTGATGAGGTACACCAGGTCCTGCAGGCGGTTATGCCATCTGTAGTGACCGATGTTATTCGATCTGTGAGGAATGAGGAGAGAAAGGAGAAGGAGGACAGGAGAGGGTCGACTGGGAAGGAAAACAAGGGAGGAGAGGAACGACCGGATCCTGAGATAGTAGTATCTGATGAGGAAGAGGATCATGTAGTAGGGGTGACGACCAAGGGATGCAGTTACGGGGCATTCCAGAGGTGCAAGCCCCCGACTTTTGATGGAAATGGCAATGCTGCCGCCGCCCACCGTTGGGTAAGGGAGATGGAAGCAGTACTCGAGATCAGCGTGTACCGGGAGGATCAGAAGGTGAAGTTTGCCACCCACTCCTTTACTGACTCCGCACTATGCTGGTGGGACAACATCGTACAAGCGGAGGGTTCCAGGGCCATCGGGAAAATGCGATGGACAGAATTGAAGAAGCTGGTAATTGAGGAATTCTGTCCTCATAGGGAACTCGATAAGGTCGAGAGGGAGTTCCTACAACTCGATGCGGGAACCATGACCCACCAACAGTACACTACCAAGTTTAATGAGATGGCGAGGCTGGTGCCGGATCAGGTAACGCCGGTGTCTCGGAAGATCAACCGGTACATTCAGGGACTGCCAGCTGACATACGCAGGCACCTGATCGCTGCCCGACCGAGCACCTTTAGGTCGGCAGTGGAATTGGCTGGAAGACTTTATGATGAGAGGGAAGTGATGGTGGTGGAGGCAAAGAAAGCCGGTGGTGCTGACCGGAATTGGAATGGGATGCGGTTCGGGCGTGGTGGTTTTACCCCGAGTAACAAGAAGATGAGGAGGGATGACCGTAGGGTGGGGTCATCAAGCTCGGGACCCAAAAGGTGTGACAAGTGTGGGAAGGAGCATGGCGGTGAATGTTGATGGGGGTTAAACGTCTGTTTCAAGTGTGGGAAATCCGGTCATATGGCTAGAGACTGTAAGGCTGCGAGGTGTTTCAACTGTGGGGAAAGTGGCCATATCGGAGAGTTCCGGGGCAAAGAAGACGGCCAGGACTGAAGGGCAGAAGGCAAGTGCCAGAGCTTTTACCATGACCAGGGAGGAGGCTAGGACGGACCCCGATGTTGTATCAGGTACGTTTCTAGTAGATCAGACTCTTGCTTCTGTGTTATTTGATTCTGTTGCTAGTAGGAGTTTTGTTTCTGCCAATTTCTGTGCTAAACTGCCCCTTAGTAGTAAATGCATTGATGAGCCCTTCGACGTAGAGACTGCTATTGGTAAGTCCACTAGGGTTACAAATGTGATAGAGGACTGTGCCATAGAGTTAAAAGGTCATAGGTTTGCTGCTAAGTTACATGTGATGCCCCTAGGTGGATTTGATGTAGTACTAGGGATAGATTGGTTAGCAACCCATGAAGCGAATATCATATGTCGTAAGAAAATGATTAGACTGACGGCGCCTGACGGAAGTCCGGTGATAGTATATGGCGATCGGGTTATGACGATTCCAAAAGTAATTTCGATGGCGGTGGCGGGAGTTGTAACACCCTTATTTTTGAAAGGAACAAAAAGAATAAAAGAAGAGAGAAAAGGGAGAAATGAAGGTCAACCTAAAGTTGCAGGGTCAAAAGTGTAAAAGGGGGGCAAAGTTGGTAAAAGTTGGTAAAAAGGAAGTATGGCCGCCTATTGTTCTGCACAACATCTTTTCTTCGATATTTTAGAGAGAGAAACAGCAGAGCCTTCGAGTTTTAGAGAAAGAAAGAAGAAGAGTTCGAAGTTTGAGGTAAGATTTAAGTGTTTTCAGTCGTTCTTGGTCGATCTAATCTCGGTTCTATGCTCATATGTGTCATTGCATGTTCGGGTTGTGTGTTTCAGTGTGTTTTAGGTGTTGAGAACATCTGAGAAATTCAAGTTTTAGAGTTTGAAGGTTGAGAGCAGCTAAGGTGAGTTTCTAGAACCCCTTTTTACATGTTTTATACAATTTTTAGGGCTGGAAATACATGTATGTATGTTTTTATGAGTTTGGGTATTATACCCGTATGTTCATGTGCATGTGTATGTGGGTCGGGTATGTTTTGGGCAAATAAGTTGCTATGATTATGTTAAGTTTATGCCTGGAATAGTATGTGCATGTTTAGAACTAGGTAATATGATGTTTGGGACTAGAAAACGACTTAGAAAGATAAACAGGTTGCTAATACGCCTATATAAGGCTCATAAGCCTGAACAGTCCTCATACTCCCAGGATCTTGATAGAAACATAAGTGTTGGGGCTTATGCTCCCCAACAGTGCTCATGTGCCTGAATTTTTATGCCTTAGAAAAATTACAAGGTAATATGCCTAAATAGTGCTCTTACGCCCGGAATTATGACTTAGAAACTAAGTATAGGGTGATATGCTTGAATAGTACTCATACGCCTGAATTCTGACTTAGAAAAACTAAGTGTAGGGTAATGAGCCTAAATAGTGCTCTTACGCCTGGAATTATTTTCCAAGTGTAAGGTAATATGTCCCAACAGTGCTCATGCGCCTAAGCAGGGCTCATGCGCATGCATAGTGTTCATGCGCCCAGAATTTTTATACTTAGAAATTTTTACAGGATTTTTCTGGGAATCTGGGTTCTAGGGTTTTGACCGAGGTTGATCAAGGGCTATTTAATGATGTTGTTTTATGCATGCAATGATGATTAATGATTGACCCTTGTTATTATTACTGATATTATTATCAGTAGTTTATTATTACTAACAATATTATTATTATTATTTTAATATTGTTAAGTATGAAATGGCATGATGAAGAATGTTTAAAATTTAACGAAGAGTATAATCATTAATAAGTAAAATATTAATGATGAAGAAAATGGAACGTAAATGAATAAGTAAAGGCTTGCAAGCAAATGTATGGAGGTGCACATCCCTGGCAGGTGTTAGCTCAACTATGATGCGGGTTAGCTACCCCGAAGGATGCACACAGGGTCAATCCTTGAGATTGACAATGAGGTGAGCAACTTTGTGTTGCAACAGACTCGGTTAGCAGGCAATCTTGAGATTGCCACTGAGGTGAGCAACCATGTGTTGCAACAGACTTGGCTAACATACGATCGTGAGAGATCGATATGGAGGTGAGCGACCTGGTTGTCGCAACAGACTCGTACGAACGAATGTAAAGACTGAAAGAGTAATGGAAAGAGTATGAATTGAACAAATGATGAGGATAATAATAATAATTATTATCTGTATGTATACAGGATGTATGCTCACGAACGAAATATCATAATAAAGTACAAAACGGGATCCCCGTCATTCGACCTCAGTAATCGTGGCTGTGTGCCATGAAGAGGGTAAAGCCTGACAGGATCTAGATAATAAATGAATGATAATGAGTTACGATGAATGAACGAAAGCTAACGAACGCAATGAAATATAATAACGATATTATCTACATGTATGTATAATGTGTGGGCATGTACGAAAGTATAGTATGATTTGAAAAAGTAAAGTATTTTAATTATAAAAACTAGAACTCACTCAGCAACGCTGACTTTTATGTACTTTCCAGTTGGCAGGTAAGCGATGCTGAGGATGGCACATTGGGATGGCTACTCGGCAGGGCAAGACTGACATCCATTCATGTTTTGACGATACTGTTGTTTTGTAATTCATTCAACTAATCTTTTTGTGACTCATGAACTACAATGTATTGCTTAACAACAGTGTTTATAATAAAATGAATGGTTTTTGCTAAATAAGTTCCGCTGCTTAAATTTATAATATGTAATGTTTTATGTAATTACTGCTGTGGATGACCAACTGTGAGCGTCCCGGGAACCGAGCCTTACATTGGGGGAATCGGGTTAAACAGCCTTAAAATCAATTGGAACCATTCTCTATCACGGCTGGATGCCTTTGGTTCACCGGTTCATTGTTCCCATCTTACACAGGATGTCCCGGGTTCGACCCCGGGCACCCCCAACTTATTTTTTTAGGCTTTTTAAGCCTTAAATTAAATGGGAAAATTTTTAAAAATTATAGAAGTGTTTCTACAAACATTAAATATTTTTAGAAACCATCAAATTATTTTTCTGAAATTTATCTTAACATTATATTTATTTATTTTTGTGACAACCCGAATATATATATATATTTTTTTTTTTTATATACTATTTTCGTTTAGCGGGAAATAATCTACTTTACTATTTTTGGCAAGGATAATAATACTAATAATAACAATAATAATAATAGTAATAATAAAAATATTGTTATTAATAATAATTTATAAAATTATTAAATTGATTTAATAAAGTCCAGGGTTAATTTTTGTAAATATTAAAACTTGTTTTAAAAAGTTAATACATGAAATAATAAAACATCAAACTACAGGGACCATTCTGTAAATTTTTGAAAAAAAAACCCAAACCACCCGCCCCCATCCCGTCGACACCCCCGTTTCTCCGGCCACTGTTCCGGCCGGCCCTCCGGCGACTCCAAACGCCCAAAATTCGCGGCTTTTGACTCGATTCAACCGTCCCGACAAACCATTGTGCGTGATTCGAACTCGGGGCCACATAAATTTGAATATTGTTGTCGAGTTAGGTACGGTTTTCACTTTCGGCCGACCACCCACTTAATCGGCCACTGAAATACATTAATAAGCAAAATTAATGGCGCACAAACTTAAGTTAGGTCGATTATAGTGTTCCACTGGACCCAATTGTGTATAAAACAAGCATTAACATCTCATTCAAACACCACCCGTACCCGCGACCTGCAACTCAATCGAAGGGCCTGTTCGGAGCAACCTTTGTCGAAATTAACAGAAGGGTTTTGATCACAAGCATCATTAGAAACTTCCTGTTGAAAGAATTTGATTATAATCGTAGTTTGAGCATCAATCGATCACACAGTTGACCGCGACCTGTTCTTCATCGAGTTCAACATCAATCGATCACCATATAGGTAATTACACACACACACACACTCGGTTTTTCATGGGGAACAAAAGCCCCATGAATTAAGATGCATCCGATATCGAATTGATCTTCAATTTGAGCTCGGATCGATCTAGGGTTCATATCAATTTGGGATAGGTTGCTGTTGGTACTTAAAAACAATGGGAACCAACTCCTTTCGCGGCTGTAAGCCTTGGTTTGCTGGTTCCTGCGCCCCATGACATGCTTGAGGTCCCGGGTTCGAACCCGGGGACCCTTAACTATTTATTTTTAAACTTTTTAAGCTTCTGAAAATTTTATAAAAATTCTTAAAAATTATAAAAATAATTTTTATAAACTATTCTTATTTAAAAGGTTACATAATTATTTCCTGTGGAACTATTTTATTTAAAAACCTTAATAATTTTTTATAAATTATTATTTACAATTACTATAAATAACCATTTTATAAATGAACACTAGATCGTGTTTAATTTAAGAATAATCGTGGGAATTGTAGAAATCTTACAACTTATAATTTCACAATTATTTACGAGACGTTTCTTATAAAATTATACTTTAATTAATTAAAATTAAATATATAAATCACAAAGTTTATAATTAAACTTAGAACCGATCGTGTGCGTCAAACCAAACCGACCCAAATCCGTCCAAATTTGACTATCCGCGTTGAGTACATTTTTAAAGGCTCAATTACAATCAATAATAGGTATTGATCATGTTTGATCGTGCATTGCCTTATTCTTTGAAGCTCTTGTTGCTTTCATTACATCAATTCAAGGTGAGTTTCACGGCCCCTTTTTACTTTCTTTCCTTTTTGGGGGAGAAAACATGCAAACATATTTTATGAATGGTTGCCAGTATTATTGATATCGCCTGTTACGTTAGTGTAAACACACAAACATGTCCTGACACGCTCGAACCGTTAGTAATGGGATTAGCGAGGTAATACTGAGTAGTACTACTGGGTCTGACAAACCCCGCCCGGGCTAGTCGCGCTAGCTTGATTGGAGGTCAAACGGGTGCTTTATTGACCTAACATACGATTGCCACGGTCGGTTAAGACGTGGAACATACGATTGCCACGGTCGGTTAAGACGTGGAACTTACGATTGCCACGGTCGGTTAAGACGTGGAACATACGATTGCCACGGTCGGTTAAGACGTGGAACTTACGATTGCCACGGTCGGTTAAGACGTGGAGGAAACACAATAGGACGTAAACAGTCAGCTTCGGTTCGAAACACTAAGTAACATGATTATAGGCTAGCTACCTATCGATATGCTTTAATTACTAAACCATTCGGACAGTCAAACAGTTACAAACAGTCAAACGGTTACAACCAGTTGAATAATTACATACAGTCGAACAGTTATAAACATTTTATTCTGTGATAAAACCTGTGAACTCACCAACTTTATGTTGACACATTTTAGCATGTTTTCTCAGGTCACAGAAACGCACAAGATTAAGAACTCAGCTAGGATGCATGCATGGCATACATCACAACACAACTGGTTTAATTTGTGAAACGCTTCCGCAAGTCTGAAACACTCATGTTTGATTTAAACAACTAATTACTTAATGTTATGTTTTGTAATTACTGTGTTTGGTGTAACTGATGCTTATCTGAGATCCTGGTGTGTCACACGCCTGACGGTAAAACCCCGTTAGCGGATTTTGAGGGTGTGACAGATTGGTATCAGAGCATTAGTTATAGCGAACTAAAATGGACTTGCATCTCATTTGCATTGCATTTTAGACTATAACTGGATTTGCATTAGTTACACACACATAGATTTCTAAGCTATGTTTACTTAATCTGGATGCTTGAAAACTTTTACTTTAAACATACGGGAGAATTTGAGTGCCTAATTAAAGTGATTTCAAACTCCAAAACCTCGATTGTTATTGATGGTTTTCAAAGTCTCGTCAAAGTCTGTGTCCCACTACTGAATACATGCAATGCTGGAAGAGTAAGATGCCTGTATCCCGGGGTGTTCTGTCTAGGCAAGGTATTCGCATATATCCAAATCAACCGATGGACCTGTTTACCTTACCTGGGAACCCTTGGGATGAGTATCTGCTTATAGGTACGCATGTTTTCAACAAAGTTGTGGTTGACTAAATACTTTGATTAGTCAACGTACTCGCTTTGATTCACGAATCAAACGAATACACTCTGAACATCTCATTGTCGTGTTGAATAATTCTTGTCCTTGATTTCATTTTCCCGATTTAAACTATCCAAGATTTGAACACCACAGCAAATTCTATAGTACTCGCTTCTACTTCCAACATGCCCTATCATCTTCACTAGTCTTAACAGATAGCTCTCGGTACTTGACAAGGTATGTTATCACGAATGGGAGGAACCATGAGTGACCATGCAAAGCAAATTAGGATTACGGGTGCACACGTAATTGTAATTTGTCGTGCATGAGAATTCTGGTAACTCTATTAGGTGATAACAGTCATAGTCAGTACAAATTTTCGTTTCTATACTTAGAGACATAAAGTCTCGGTTCTCACGAAACCTCGCTATCGATATGCAAATAAATCCTTCATTTCTACTAGTATGAAACAAATTATTGTTATCAATAGTTATTCGATAGTGACTGTCATGTATTGTGAATACGTAGAATCATGTCTGGACGAAGAGTTGGACGCCCACGTAGACAAGAAAACATTAATCTAACACAAGCTGAACTCGATGCCATCATAAATGAGCGTGTTGCTGAAGCGCTCGAGGCGTTCGAACAGACCAGGAACCAAAATCAAAACAACAATATCAACCAAAACCAAAACCAAGGAGGTCAAGCAGTCTGCACTTTCAAGATGTTCATGGACTGCAAACCTCATTCCTTCAAAGTCTCCGAAGGTGTTGTTACCCTCCTTCGTTGGATTGAAAAGCTGGAATCCGCCTTCGCAATGTGTAACTGTCCAGCAGAAAACCGTGTTAAGTATGCTTCCGGCACTTTGGAAGGACCAGCTTTGACATGGTGGAACTCACAGGTCCAAACCTTAGGACTTGATGCTGCTAACAGTATGCCTTGGGAAGACTTCAAAATTTTGATGAAAGAAGAGTATTGCCCTCGAAACGAGGTTCAGAAACTGGAGACAGAATTTTGGAATTTGAAGATGGTTGGTTCTGACATTGAGGAGTACACGACTCGTTCACACGAGTTGGCAGCATTATGTCCTCAGATGGTGACTCCGGCCTACAAACGGATCGAAAAATACATTGATGGTCTAGCTCCTCAGATCCAAGCTAGTGTGATGGCTGCTGATCCTGTCACTATTCAGCAGGCCATCCGACTGGCTCATAAACTCACTGACCAGGCAGTGGCACAGGGCACCTTGCCTAAACGTGGCGCTGCTTCTGGTTCTTCTGATCACAAAAGGAAATGGGACGGCAATAACAACAACAAGTCTTCAAGCTTCAACAATCGGAACCACAACAACTATGACCAGGGATCGAGTAGCTACGCGGGCAAGAATCCTAAGTGTAATCGGTGCAACTTCCATCATCACGGCCCGTGTGATCGACTCCGTTGTCAGAGATGTGGAAAGATGGGTCACGCAGCCAAAGACTGCAGGGGTGAACTAATGACTCAACAACAACAACCTCAACAACAACGCCAGGGTGGAGTGACTAGAGCCTGTTATGAGTGTGGTAAGGAGGGTCACTACAGGAAGGATTGCCCGCAGCTGAAGAGTGGAAACAAGGATAATAACGGGGGCAGTGCCAAAGGTTGAGTTTTTGTGATTGGCTCTGGTGAGGCAAGGGATGATCAGGATGTGGTTACTGGTACGTTTCCTCTGAATGGTCGTTTTGCTTCTATGCTGTTTGATATCGGTGCCGATAAGAGTTTTGTATCCAACAAGTTTACTAAACTCTTAGACATAACCTTAGTTGATATGGAACCTAGTTACACTGTAGAATTAGCTGATGGGAAAACTAATTGAGGCAACTCACGTCATTAGTAAAACCTTATTAAAGGTAACAAAACATTACTAACCCTTGCTATTACTTAAGTCCTGTCCTACTTAGAGCCCTCATGGTATTTTCAATTATTTCAAGAGATATTCCTCCACTTAGCATTTTAGTAACTAAGGAACTGATTGAATGCTTAGAATAAAAGTGGACTACAAGAAATGT
Organism: Flaveria linearis; assembly: GCA_024085815.1. Taxonomy (NCBI): domain Eukaryota; kingdom Viridiplantae; phylum Streptophyta; class Magnoliopsida; order Asterales; family Asteraceae; genus Flaveria; species Flaveria linearis. The sequence continues at coordinate 126,513,681 of CM044001.1, forward strand.
ATAGGAGCAATGATACTCTCCACACATACAGTACGTTACTCTTTGAAATGATGCTTATATATAGGTTATTGGGTGAGTTCAAAGCCTTGGTGATTGAGTACTATTATCTAAGGAATGAAATGCAAAAATTAGAATTGTAATCCTAAAATCGTGCAATGGTAGGGTTAGGTCGTGCTCTTTATACTGACAAACTCTAGGAATTGACAAAGCTGATGTCATACCTCATGACATTAGACCAGATAGAGTTAAGAAGGACACTGGGAAAATCTAGTGAGTAGTAGAAAGAAGTTGGAAGGTTGAACAAGCAATCTAGCGGTAAGGTAGACAAGAATGCTAATGTTGTAAACCTAGCTATGTTGGTTAATACGATTAAGCTAACATGTGTCAAACGGGGACATTAAGAAGGTTGGAGTTCCGACCATTACCATAAGTGTGCCCTAGGTCGATTAGGACCCCAGGACAAGTTAGAAACAATCAGAATTAGGAAATGGCTATAGCTAGAAAGTAAGAACAGTTAAATTATAGAAATCACAGATCTGGTGAAAAAGAGAGAAAAGATGGTAAAACTAAGGGAAGAAATAGCGGTACAGAAGGCCAAGAAGACAAAACTTAATAAAACTATTCATATTACAGAGGAAACGATGAGAGCAAAACAAATGCTAGCCACCATGTCACACGAGATAAGATTTCCATTATCAGGGGTCGTTAGCATAGCAGAAACTCTATCACAACAAAACTTGATAAAGATCAGAAACAACTTTTGAGTGTCATGTTGTCTTCTGATGATCTAGTCCTTCAACTAATTAGTGACATCCCATGATATCAAGCAAAGAACAATGAGGGTCTATTCTCACATTTGTTCTACCTCATTAAGTTTCACGTGCGCGTGATAGCTACAAATGGTTTCATGGTCACCTTCTGATGAACAAAAGTGCTAGAAACATTCAACATATTCCCAAATCAGAAAGGAAACCTAAGATTGTTCTTGTTAAAGAACATGTGTCTGTCACTAACCGGTACGTTAGTTAGTATTAAGCTCATTAACTCACTGTGTTCCAATTTTCGGGACGAAAATTCCTGCAACAAGGGGATAATGTGACAACCCGAATATATATATATATATATTTTTTTTTATATACTATTTTCGTTTAGCGGGAAATAATCTACTTTACTATTTTTGGCAAGGATAATAATACTAATAATAACAATAATAATAATAGTAATAATAAAAATATTGTTATTAATAATAATTTATAAAATTATTAAATTGATTTAATAAAGTCCAGGGTTAATTTTTGTAAATATTAAAACTTGTTTTAAAAAGTTAATACATGAAATAATAAAACATCAAACTACAGGGACCATTCTGTAAATTTTTGAAAAAAAAAACCCAAACCACCCGCCCCCATCCCGTCGACACCCCCGTTTCTCCGGCCACTGTTCCGGCCGGCCCTCCGGCGACTCCAAACGCCCAAAATTCGCGGCTTTTGACTCGATTCAACCGTCCCGACAAACCATTGTGCGTGATTCGAACTCGGGGCCACATAAATTTGAATATTGTTGTCGAGTTAGGTACGGTTTTCACTTTCGGCCGACCACCCACTTAATCGGCCACTGAAATACATTAATAAGCAAAATTAATGGCGCACAAACTTAAGTTAGGTCGATTATAGTGTTCCACTGGACCCAATTGTGTATAAAACAAGCATTAACATCTCATTCAAACACCACCCGTACCCGCGACCTGCAACTCAATCGAAGGGCCTGTTCGGAGCAACCTTTGTCGAAATTAACAGAAGGGTTTTGATCACAAGCATCATTAGAAACTTCCTGTTGAAAGAATTTGATTATAATCGTAGTTTGAGCATCAATCGATCACACAGTTGACCGCGACCTGTTCTTCATCGAGTTCAACATCAATCGATCACCATATAGGTAATTACACACACACACACACTCGGTTTTTCATGGGGAACAAAAGCCCCATGAATTAAGATGCATCCGATATCGAATTGATCTTCAATTTGAGCTCGGATCGATCTAGGGTTCATATCAATTTGGGATAGGTTGCTGTTGGTACTTAAAAACAATGGGAACCAACTCCTTTCGCGGCTGTAAGCCTTGGTTTGCTGGTTCCTGCGCCCCATGACATGCTTGAGGTCCCGGGTTCGAACCCGGGGACCCTTAACTATTTATTTTTAAACTTTTTAAGCTTCTGAAAATTTTATAAAAATTCTTAAAAATTATAAAAATAATTTTTATAAACTATTCTTATTTAAAAGGTTACATAATTATTTCCTGTGGAACTATTTTATTTAAAAACCTTAATAATTTTTTATAAATTATTATTTACAATTACTATAAATAACCATTTTTATAAATGAACACTAGATCGTGTTTAATTTAAGAATAATCGTGGGAATTGTAGAAATCTTACAACTTATAATTTCACAATTATTTACGAGACGTTTCTTATAAAATTATACTTTAATTAATTAAAATTAAATATATAAATCACAAAGTTTATAATTAAACTTAGAACCGATCGTGTGCGTCAAACCAAACCGACCCAAATCCGTCCAAATTTGACTATCCGCGTTGAGTACATTTTTAAAGGCTCAATTACAATCAATAATAGGTATTGATCATGTTTGATCGTGCATTGCCTTATTGTTTGAAGCTCTTGTTGCTTTCATTACATCAATTCAAGGTGAGTTTCACGGCCCCTTTTTACTTTCTTTCCTTTTTGGGGGAGAAAACATGCAAACATATTTTATGAATGGTTGCCAGTATTATTGATATCGCCTGTTACGTTAGTGTAAACACACAAACATGTCCTGACACGCTCGAACCGTTAGTAATGGGATTAGCGAGGTAATACTGAGTAGTACTACTGGGTCTGACAAACCCCGCCCGGGCTAGTCGCGCTAGCTTGATTGGAGGTCAAACGGGTGCTTTATTGACCTAACATACGATTGCCACGGTCGGTTAAGACGTGGAACATACGATTGCCACGGTCGGTTAAGACGTGGAACTTACGATTGCCACGGTCGGTTAAGACGTGGAACATACGATTGCCACGGTCGGTTAAGACGTGGAACTTACGATTGCCACGGTCGGTTAAGACGTGGAGGAAACACAATAGGACGTAAACAGTCAGCTTCGGTTCGAAACACTAAGTAACATGATTATAGGCTAGCTACCTATCGATATGCTTTAATTACTAAACCATTCGGACAGTCAAACAGTTACAAACAGTCAAACGGTTACAACTAGTTGAATAATTACATACAGTCGAACAGTTATAAACATTTATTCTGTGATAAAACCTGTGAACTCACCAACTTTATGTTGACACATTTTAGCATGTTTTCTCAGGTCACAGAAACGCACAAGATTAAGAACTCAGCTAGGATGCATGCATGGCATACATCACAACACAACTGGTTTAATTTGTGAAACGCTTCCGCAAGTCTGAAACACTCATGTTTGATTTAAACAACTAATTACTTAATGTTATGTTTTGTAATTACTGTGTTTGGTGTAACTGATGCTTATCTGAGATCCTGGTGTGTCACACGCCTGACGGTAAAACCCCGTTAGCGGATTTTGAGGGTGTGACAATTTTATTATTTGTTTTAAATAAATAATATAACTAGTGTATATTTCTTATAAAATGGATTCTTTTTAAATAATGGTTAAAAATCATTAGATTATTACTGGTCCAAATGTTACTTTTAATTATAGTTTGATCTTGTTAAATAAAATAATTATAGAAATTATCTACACTTTATATTTAAGTTTACCCGTTCTTATAAATACTTCAATTACGTGAAATTATTTAAATGAAATAATATTTTTCATAGAATTAAAATATAAGAGATTCTATTATTAAAACTTTACTTATATATTAAAAACCCCCAAATTCTTATCGAAACCCTAGTTCGCGTTTAATCGTCAAACCTTATTATTAATCTAAATCTTAATATATATATATATATATATATATATATATATATATATATATATATATATATATATACATTTAGGTGCTTGTAAAGGAATTCGTTGGGACATAGTTTAATCCTTATTATCATCTTATACACATATACGTCAAGGTGAGTTTACAGCCCCACTTTTACTTTATACTATTTTTGGGGGAGAGAAACATGCTGTTTTTATAAACGTTACATTACATTGGGTTTTTGTGATACTGCATATACATGATAGTATGTTTGTATACTTTGCCCTTCGTACCGTTAATACGCAAGTAGCGAGGTGATTGTTAGTAGATCTACTGGGATTGACATACCCCGCCCGGGCTAGTCGCGCTAGCTGGTCAAACGGGTGAACGGTTATCCTGTTTTATAGTGTTGTGGTGGGGAATCCACAGCCGGGCCTACTTTATTATTTGATTACATGTCAGCTCGGTCGCGACTTCATACATATAGTGATCATTATGGACTAGCTACCCATTATATGCTTTGATTACAAAATCCGGGAATTTCAATACTGATACTTACTGTTTTCTGATAAACCTGTGAACTCACCAGTCTTGTACTGACTTTTGCATGTTTTCTCTCAGGACATTGATGTGGCACGTTTAGGAGCACAACATCCACTACATGTCATTCCGCCTTCATCCCAAATTTTTTTTTCAAGATTTAATTTCATGTACTTTACATAAATTGGATTGGACGCGTGTTTGCGTGTTCCAAACCGTTGTTAAATGTTTTCCTGTTTTCGCTTCCGCAATACTTAAATATATTTGGTTTGTTTCATTAAAATTAAGTAACCTATATGATTTGTAATTATCGAGTCGTTTGGTGTAACTGATGCTTATCTGAGATCCTGGTTATGTCACACGCCTGACGGTAAAACCACGTTCGTAGAAATTGAGGGTGTGACAATTTGATTCATTAAAATTATTAAAATAATTTAATAATAAAAGTTCAAAATGTGTTCGGGTTTGGGTTTTAACTTGGAAAATAGCGGATGTTACAGTCTCCCCTACTTTAAGAAATTTCGTCCCAAAATTTAATCACGGGAAAATTTATTTCAAAGTTATGAGGAGACTTGGATTTCATTTCGTGTTCTCTAGTGAGCTCTTGGGAACGTTTAAACTCAATGAGTTTGATTATTGTGTTTTCGTACGCTTAGGTTTGTTCAATTTCATGATTCGAGATTTCATGTGTTTCTTGACAAAATGGATATGTCATCAATTTAGAATTTTATCTGATAATTTTTTGCATTCAGACAGTTTCAAGACGATTAGGAAGGTTTTGTCATGAATACAATACCAAGTTTTAGATCAATACGAGAGTCTTCTTGACGAACAAGAGAAATATTTTTAAGACACTTTTGGATGAGATATGAATTCATAGGAGCTTCTCAAGTAAATAACTTCGACATGGTTCGTAGTTGGTTGATTCTTGTTACTATGTCATTAAGGTTTCAATGTTACATTAGTTCAAAATTGATACGGGAATCGTTTTTGTTAAGATTAATGGTTCAGTTCAGAATAAGTGTATCATTGAAATGAGATTTCAGAATAAGTGCGGGTTTGAGGGGTGGACATTCAAAAAAGTTATTAAAAGTCGTTATAAGAATTAGATAATAAGTTTTAAGATCCAAGAAGACAAGATCAATGATAACACGATTCAAAATAACAAGATGTTTCAAGTGTAATGTTCGGTTTACTAACCAAAGCAATATGTCGTCTTATCAAAGTATTAGGTCAACTACAACCTTAATGAAGACATGCGTACCTATAAGCGGACACTCACCCCAAGGGTTCCCAGGTAAGGTAAAAGGATCCATCGATTGATTTGGATTTATATGAATACCTTGCCTAGACAGAACATCTCGTGATACAGGCATCACGCTCTTCCAGCATTACATGTTCCAAGTTATAGGACATAGACTTTGACGAGACTTGAAAACCACAAATAACGATTTAAAGCTCATTTTGAAAACCATTTGATTTAGGTACACAATGCCTTAGAACATGATTTAAGATTCGTGTGTACATTGATAAGATTCAAAGTACAAGAATAAGCACATAAGACATATAATCACATAATCAAGTATAAACATGTAAGGCACAAAAAATCCTATCTAAGAATATAAAATACATGAGAGGACTCATGTGTAAGGGTACTTAATTATAGTCTAGGTCATTCCATTTCTAATAAACTAATTCCCTATAACTATGGCTCTGATACCAATCTGTCACACCCCGACCGATGGCGGAATCATCGGGGCGGATGAATGTGAAACGATTGTTCATAGCTCATGGAATTAAATATGTTGAAATAATATTAAATGTCATTTTTCATTGAATAAAACTAGACAATTAAGTCATTACAATACAACAAAGATTTAAACAACAGCATAAGATATTTAATTAAACTAAGTCCAAGTCCTATATGAGCAAGAAGAATTCCTCAAGTAGCAATCCTGAAACATGTTAAAAATAAAGGGTCAACTTTGAAAGTTGGTGAGTTTCCATGGGTTAAGCATACATACATACATACATACATACATACATACATACATACATACATACATACATACATACATACATACATACATACATATATATATATATATATATATAAAAGTTTACAAGTAGCAATTCATGTCGATGGTTATGAATTATGCAAGTTTATAGAGTACATATAGCTACAATCAAACCTTGACAGATTACAAGATTACAAGATTAAACGATTAGCTAAGTGTACTTCGTCCCCATAGTGCTCAAGAATACGCACTAGGGCCACCAAATAGGCTTGTCAGGCCCATAGATCTATGACGTTGCCAGGCTAGCAATAGTTAATTATTGTCAACGTATAATGTATATCATATAAAACTCACAATAATACAAATAACCATGACAAAAAGTAAAGATGAATTGCATGTGCGTTTACAAGTATCAAAAGGTTTACAAGTGTAAGTTGATAAGTTAACATGTTTCACCCAAAAGGTTTGAAATAATAAAAGAGGGGAATTGAAAACTCACATTGTATAATGATGGTTGTAGAGTACATAAGGAAGCTTATTAGATGTTCAAGAGTCAAAGGTGATGACCTAAAGGATAAAAAAAAGAAACAATAACTTGAGGTCGGAATTCATTTTAGAGAATGTCAAAAAGCGAAAGGTAGATTGGAAAAAGATTATTGTACCAATTCTGGACAGAATGTTTGGTACATGTTTGAACAGGTTATGGTTAGTTGAAGTCAGACTATATTCTGCCAAATATGTAGTAAGACACTTATTTGCACTTTTAAAATTGCTATAATTCATAAAATTTATTATAAGTTGTTTAAATGATTTAATATATTGAAATTGAATAAAACAATTGTCAATATTGTTTAAATTACACATTTAACGTATTTGATTCATTAAAATTATTAAAATACTTTAATAATAGAAGTTCAAAATGGGTCCGGGTTTGTGTTTTGACTTGGAAAATAGCGGATGTTACAATTACTGAAGTTACCATACGACTAGGTTGCTTTGTACTTGAATGGCAGGCTAGAATTTATCTCAAAGCTAAGTAGAAGATTATTGGGTTTGTGAAGGCTTTGGGCTTGGGCCCATGTTTAGTTTTCTTGTTCATTAAGTTGTTAACCCTAATTAGTCTCTATATATATCCTGTCATGTATTTGTAATCAATGTACTGAGCAAATAAATAAAACCCTAGTTGCAGCCCATGGACTTAGGTCACACCGACTGAACCACGTTAAATCCTTGTGTCGTTTATTGTTCTATTTTCTACGTGATATTTGTTTGTGCGTGTTCATGTGTTAGTTCCGCTGCGCCGCTTGATTCCTAACAGAGTGCCTTCAGGTTGAACTTTTAAATCAACTACTAAGCATTAAAATGCTTCTTTATAAGAAAACATCACAAAATACCAAAATGAGCCAAAAGTCACATAACATTTTTGGGTCCTTAAAATTAAATTCGGTCAAACACTGGTATGGAACCCAAAACTTAATACAATCATCCATAACTCATTGTGTTCCTTACCAACGATATTATGTATTGTTCCTTACCCATAACGTAGATGTTAAAAGGACTTCCATTTGGCCTCAACACAAGGAGTTCCTTACAAACGATGTTGCACGACGTTCCCTACCCACTGTGCACTCATTGATGGGTCCGTTAACAAATTCAAATAAATGGATGATGGTGTCAACTACATAGAGCCTAAATGAACATGTATGCCACTATGCCACCTTTTACTCCAAACTTGTTACTCCTCCACGAGTATAATCACCACCACCTCAACATTAAGTACGAGTACTCCTAGGAAAATGTATACAAAGAGTTATAATATCGAGGAAATTAGTTGGATACAGTGATTTAATTAGGATTCACCGGCATGAGATATATTCAAGGAAAGAATGCGATGAGCGGTTTAGGAATCTTGAAGAGATACTCAATTAGGAAAGGGAAGAAAGACAATCTAAGAGTCGTAATCTTAGGGAATTTCTCTTAGAATAGCTAGCATCAAGTGGCAAGAGGAGACCGAGAAAATAAATTATGTTGTAGCAAAATATGTTATAATATGACATAAACGATAAATAAAGAATACTATGTCTAATACTTATGTTTTATCATTTGAAACATAAAATAGTAATCACATAAACGAATCTCACAACAAGGATAATTCCAAATATTCTCGTACTAAATCTAGTAGATGAGAATCTTCTCGGTTACAAGAGGATGAAATCAGAGTAATAATAGCTCATGAAATTATGATAGCATTGGCCAATGTATAAAAAACTAAAGTTTCACATCATAGGGAAAGCGGATATTCTAATAAAATCTCTCTAGTTAAACAACCATTTAAGATAGAAGAGCTAATAATGATAATGAATAAACAAGAAAAGACAAAATGCACCCACAAGACTTTCAAATCATGTTATCTCCTGTATTTTCAAGAAAATATAGTACCTCTATTTTCACATAAACATTGTTGTACATTTTATAGATTAAGGAACTCATTAGTTAGAGTGTCTTTGAGAACAAGTTGTAGTAGGTGTAACATCTACCCATTAAGTAATGTAAACACAAGCCTGAACCTATTTTTAATTTCTTTCATGAATGAAAAATTTTATTATTAAATTATTTTATTTATTCTGATGATTTAAAAGAAATAATATGTGCTATGTAATTAATGTTATGAATTGTATTATTAAAAAAATTCACTTATTAAATCATTTATTCAGTTTATAAATAAATTTATAATTTATAAAAAATAATTTTTATATATTTATAAAGTTTATTTGTAAATAATGAGTTTTAACCATTTAATTAAATTAATAATTAATTCCAAAGTTCTATAAAGTTTATGAAGTTTTATAAACTCTTCCAATTCGAGTTGATTGAGTGTTTCACTATGTTTAAATCGAAACCGATTCAAACCTCTTAAACCCATTTCTGTTTCGAATTAGAATTCAATTAACCAGTAAAAGTTCTGTTGACCACTATCGTAATCATGATCATTGTAAACACAAAAATTAGTTAATACAATTAAACCCAAGTAATCACCCTTAATTCCATCCGAAACCCTCGAATCAAACCTCATAATACGTTCGATTCGAAACAGTCACAATTGGACCTATATAAACGAGGGTGAACCATATTATCAAAATGATTTAACCCTCTGTGAACACGATTTCACTGAAACACACATTCACATCGAGTTCGATCATCATTCTTTCATTGATCTGCAACTTAATTGAGGACCAGTCTCTACGTCATTTACACCAAAATTTATCAAGGGTTTTATTTCATCATCATCATCTAAAGCTTCTTAATCCATCAATTGGAATTAGAATCACAATTATTACTTCGATTGGGTTTCATCGTCAGTCGCGCGGGTCTATTCTGTTATTGCTAAATTAACATCGAATCCAGGTAATTAAAAACACACGCATATTCTTATTATCATCATAATCGAAAGCCCCAATGCTAATTCTATTAACATTGTCAAATTGTATCTCAATTTGCATCAAAATTGAACTAGGGTTCATGTTGTTTTGGGATTAAGCATTTAATGTTTTTAAACATTTCAGAGAAGCTTTTAATCAAATTCAAGCTTCCAGCCTAATGGTAACACGAAATGCACGCGACAGGGATCGGGTTTGAATCCGGGCAGCCCATACCATTTCTAAAACATTATTTTTCTACATTTTAAATTCTAGAAAAAATTAGTAATTTATTATTAAAATTATTTTGTTGAATAACTTTGATTTAGAAATTCTTATTCAGTTTCTAAAAATTATTAAAGCATTTTAGTTTTATATTTTGATTATTTATAAGAGATTATAAATGTTATAAAATATTATTAATTCATTTAAAAGTATTAATTTTTATAGAAATTATTTAAAATCAAACCCTAACTATTTCGAATCATTTTAATTCAATATTTTACAAATATTTCAAATAATTAATTATTTCATTATTTATTTTTAAACAAATTATTTCATAATTAATTAAAATTTCTTTTTCACTTTTTAATACTTAACATTTATTTAATCAATAATTATAAATTATATATTTAGTGTAAGGCCCCGTTCCCGGGAAACCTCACAGTTGGCAACTCATAGCATAAAATCAGTTTAATAACAAAATATTGCAGCGGAAAATAATTAAACATTCATTTAAAACTTAAAAACCCCATTGTACTCATACATTTGTCCTTTAAATGTACACAAAACACATTCCTTGTTCATTAATTTCAATAAAGACTTCATTAACAGGAATGCCATCCATATCTCTCCAAGTAGCTTCGTGTTGCCATCCTCAGCATCAGCGCTTACCTGTCCACTATTATGCATAAAAAGTCAGCTACGCTGAGTGAATTTTAGTTTTATATAAATAAGAAAATATAAGCTTTTATCCTCCATATAATGAACACGCATACATCATACTTCAAAACATTACTTGCATCATATTAAACATGTTCATTATCTTTCATTCTTTCATTATGTTTTCACTTCATAATAAGCGAGATTGCATGAAGCAAGATCTCCATGTTGATTGACAACGAATGTCAATCCCCGTCGGTAGGCGTTATCCATGGTCGCTACCCCCGACGGTAGATCGATCCCCGCCGGTACACATCTTCATGGTAGCTTCCCCCGACAGTTGATCCACACTGCTAGGCACATAGCCCGCTCATGAATACAGATCCATCATCATACATCAGACTCATATAAGTGAAGTCTATCATAGTGCTTGCAAGACTTTTCATCATCAAACGGGCCTGGGGTAACATTCGTTAAGTTCCACTTCTCATAGTATTATCTTTCACTTAATATATATATAATACTTAGCTTATTCAGTACACAACATACCAAGTACTAGTCATCATAACACGTAACCGACCCTCCGCGGGACAGCGGGGGTTCGGGGGCGGCAGCCCCTGACAACGGGGTCCTAGGGGCAGCAGCCCCTAGTGGGGTCCAAGGGACAACGCCCCTGGCTGGGGCCGGGCTGCCAGGTCAGCGTGACCGAAAATTATTCTGAGCTATTTAAATTTCACATTTTACTTTAGAAAAATGTATTTTTTTTGTTAAAACACCTTGAAATCCTTACCTTGAAAACCTTATGTTTACTATGCATAATAGCCCCCAAAAACATGGAAAAACGTTTAAATAAGGGGGTCTAGAACTCACCTGAACTTAGCAAATAGCTTAAATCCTAAGTTACTTAAGCTATGGTCCGAATGCTCTGGCTGCACGAAAGTTAATACACAAAAACGTCATTTTTTCATAATTTCGCCCACAGTGTCGCTGGCAGTTTCGCTGCCAGTTTCGCTGGTAGTTTCGCTGTCAGTTTCGCTGGGCAGCACTTCTGTCAGTGTCGCTGGACAGATTCGCTGCCTTGAGCGCCCAACTTTCGTTGGAATTTCCTAGTTTCGCAATGTCTATGGGTCCACAGTTTCGCCCGAACGAAACTGTAGTTTCGCCCCAGCGAAACTGTAATTTCGCTGGAAATGCTCTTAGTTTCGCTGGATGATTATGCAAATTCGCTGGATGCATATACAGTTTCGCAGATCGCATAAAAATCACGAACCAGTTCGTTTTTAACCCAAAATCACAACTTTTTACGTCCAACCTCTTAGTTTATCATCCATGAGGCTAAATCTAAGCTTTATACATGTTTTCATACGTAAAAATGTGACCTTTATGCGATTCTTTGCAACTTTTCAAAACCCAAAACCCTAGAATCCGGGTTTGATCTACAGAAGTGTTTAGAGGTCGATTCCTACCTTGTTTTGTTGCTCCTTTCTTGAGATTTGTTGCCCAAACACCCAGATCTTCAATCCCTTGACCTTAGAAGCTCCAAAACTTGAGTTTCTTGCACTTTCTCTCTCTACTTTCTCTCTCTATGGATTTTTTGGAGTTAGGGTTGAAATGAAGAAGATGGTGGCTGATTTTTGGAGTTAAGGGCTGATTATGGGCCTCAATTACTCAAGCTCTTGTCCATAAACCCAAATTAGCCCATAAACCCTTTTTCTTTTTTCTATTAAATACCCATTAATAAGCCCCTAATCCTTTATGACTCGTTTTGACTTTTTGGGGTGTTACAAGTCTCCCCCACTTATTTAGGTTTCGTCCTCGAAACCTATCAGTCATCAAACAATTGAGGATAAAATTTCCTCATCTCCTCCTCCGCCTCCTACGTAGATTCTGATCCTTTTCGGTGTGTCCACTGTACTCGTACAAGTGGAACTACTTTATTACGTAAGCACTTCTCCTTCCAATTCAGGATGGCCACCGGCTGCTCTACATAGTTCAGTAGCTCATCGACTTCAATGTCCTCTAATGGTACAAATGCATCGTCGTCTGCTAGACATTTCCTAAGATGAGATGGAACGTATGGTGAATTCCACTCAACTCATCAGGTAATTCTAGTCTATAGGCCACTTCCCCTACCCTTGCGATAATACGAAAAGGCCCTATGAATCTTAGGCTTAACTTTCCCCTTTTTCGAAACCTGATGATCCCTTTCCAAGGCGATACCTTGAGCATAACCTTGTCACCAACCTCAAATTCTATAGGTCTACGCCTCTTATCGGCGTAAGACTTCTGGCGATCCTTTGCAGCTTTCATGAATGCCTTGATCTTATCTAACTTCTCAGTTGTGACCTCAATCACTTCAAGGCTCCCCAATTCCTTTTGCCCGATGTCACCCCAACACACGGGCGTTCTACACTTCCTACCATACAACATTTCGTAAGGGGGCATACCAATGCTGGCATGGTAACTATTATTATATGAGAATTCCGCCAATGGTAAGTGCTCATCCCAACTTCCTCCAAAGTCGATTACACATGCTCGTAGCATGTCTTCTAACGTTTGAATCCTTCTTTTCGACTGACCGTCCGTCTGAGAGTGATAAGCCATGCTGATATGTAGTCTCGTCCCTATCGCATTGTGGAATCTCCTCCAAAACTTCGATGTAAAACGGGTGTCACGATGCGACACGATGGACACCGGTACGCCATGACGAGTTACGATTTCCTTGATGAATAGATCCGCCAATCTTTCAGATGAATACGTCTCGCGGATCGGTAGGAAGTGGGCGCTCTTGTCAAGCGATCGACTATCACTCATATAGCATCATACCCTTTCGGGGTACGTGGTAACTTCATGATGAAATCCATGGTGATGTGCTCCCACTTCCACTCAAGTATATCCAACGGTTGGATTTTTCCCGTAGGGTTTCTAGTGTTCTGCCTTTACTTGTAAGCAAGTCAGGCACTTACTCATGTACTCCGCCACATCGCGTTTCATGCCCGGCCATCCAGTAATCTTTCTTCATACCGTGATACATCTTGGTAGCACCGGGGTGAATGGAGTATCGAGTCTTATGGGCCTCGTCCATAATCTTTCCACGTAGATCCCCGTATCGAGGAGTCCACATTCGTCCGAATCGGGTCTTAACACCAAGAGTGTTCTCACCCAACTCCGTAACTACACCTCTCATCCTTTTAGAGTTAAGACGATCTTCTTTCAAAGCCTCGTTCTGAAACTCCTTAACCTGTGTCATCACGTCAGAGGTCATAATTAGCTGGTAAGACTTCGCCCGGAACGGCTCGGACCTTTCCTTTCGGCTAAGGGCATCTGCCACCATGTTGGCCTCGCCCGGTTGGTAATGGATCTCACAATCGTAACCCTTTATGAGCTCCAGCCATCGTCTCTGCCTCATGTGTAAATCTTTCTGCTCGAAGAAGTACTTCAAGCTTTTGTGGTCTATGAAGATGGTGCACTTCGTTCGTGGAGATAGTGCCTACAAATCCTTAATGCCAAGACCACGACTGCTAGCTCCAAGTCATGGGTGGGATAATTAACCTCCTGAACTTTCAGCTGTCGGGATGCATAGGCTATAACCTTTCCTCTTTGCATTAACACGCACCCCACCCCGAGTAGGAAGCATCAAAATAACCCACCAAGTCTTCACTTCCGTCGGGTAATGCCAATACAGGAGCTTGGGTCAACCTCGTCTTCAATTCTTCGAACGCCTTCTCTTGAGCTTGACCCCATACAACTTTACATCTTTCCGGGTCAACTTGGTCAATGGAGAAGCAATTTTGGAGAAGTCTTAAATGAATCTTCTGTAATAGCCTGCCAAACCCAAGAAACTGCGGATCTCGGATGGCGTCTTTAGAGACTTCCATTGCATCACCGCCTCCACCCTTGCCGGATCGACCATAATCCCCTCCGGACTGACCACTTGACCCAAGAAATTGAACTTCACGCAACCAGAATGCGCACTTGGAGAACTTGGCATACCATTTCTCCCTTCTCAATGTTTCCAATACTCCTCGAGTATGTCCGACATGCTCTATCTCATTCCTTGAATAAATCAGGATATCATCAGTAAACACAATCACTGATTTATCCAACATCGGCCGACACACTCGGTTCGTCAGGTCCATAAAAGCAGCTGGCGCATTAGTCAAACCGAAAGACATGACGAGGAACTCGTAGTGACCGTAGCACGTACGAAAAGCCATTTTAGGGATATCCTGTTCTTTCGCTTTTAGCTGATGGTAACCCGATCAAAAGTCTATTCGTGAAAACCAACTAGCGCCTTGAAGCTGGTCACACAAATCATCGATTCTCGGCAAGGGGTATCTGTCCTTTACCGTCAACTTATTCAGCTCGCGGTAGTCGATACACATTCTCATACTATCGTCTTTCCTCTTTACAAACAGGACCGGAGCACCCCAAGGTGAGGTACTCGGCCTAATGAACCCCTGATCTAGCAGCTCTTGCAACTGCTCCATCAACGCTTTCATTTCCGTTGGAGCAAATCGATACGGTGCTTTGGCGACAGGTTAAGCACCCGGTATCAGGTTAATCTGGAACTCAATCTCTCGATCAGGTGGCAATCCCGATAAGTCTTCCAGGAACACATCTGGAAAATCACACAAAACCGGCACATCGGATAGTGGTGGTGTTGGCGTTTCCACATCCTTCTCATAACATAAGGAAGCGCTACATCCACGCCTCATGCACTTTCCCGCCACCGCCATCGAAATCACTTTCGGAATCGTCGTAACCCGATCTCCGTATATTGTCACCGGACTTCTGTCAGGCGTTGTCAGTCTAATCACCTTCTTTCGGCACACGATATTCACCTCGTAAGTTGCTAACCAATCCCTCCCTAGTACTACATCAAATCCTCCCAGGGCATCACATGTAACTTGGTAGCAAACCTATGACCTTCTAATTTTATAGTGCAATTCTCTATCACATCCGTAACTCTAATGAACTTACCAATAGCAGTTTCTACGTCAAAGGACTCATCAAGGCATTTACTACTAACAGGCAGTTTAGTACAGAAAATAGCGGAAATAAAACCCCTACTGGGTAACTTAACATAGAAAAACAACAAAACAAAACTCCTTCTAGCTCCGGGATTAAACAACACGGAAGACACAAATTTATTTACTATATACATGCCTGTCACAATATCGGGGCCCGTCCTAACCTGCTCCGGCCTTATCGTGAAGGCCCTGCGCCCTCTGCCCTTGGCTTCTTGCAATCCCTGCTTTTGTGACCCCTTCCACTGCAGTTGTAGCATCGTACCACTCCACACTCTCTGGCCACGTGACCTTGCTTCCCGCATCGTTAACAGACATTGGTTCCTAATCTACATTCCCCGAGGTGTTCTCTGGCACACTTACCACACTTCTTAGTCCTCGCACCAGATGAAGCTGCACGCCGGCCCTCCGTCCTTGCAACCTTTGTGTTGAGGGTGGCACTATCGCGTCAAACCCGCTTTCCATGCCAGTTCTTCTTATCGCTATTCTTCGTGTTTTCTTCAATAGCAGTCGTCTCCTTCGCCGCCCTAATTACCTCAGTTATAATGGACGGCAGAACCGCCTGTAGGGCCTGTTGGACTCCCTCAACAACAGCCTCTTTCATGGCAATCCTCAAACTAGTGCCATCATCGCTGCCTTCCACGTGAGGGGCCTCAGGCTCTTCGAGTGCCATTTCAGCCGCCCTAGCCATGCTTCTCGTGATACGCGGTTCGGCACCACGTTCACCATAACCCCTATCAGGCAAAACCTTAGAAGATCTACCGCTATCCATCCTCTATCCCACACTGAAAGATTCAAATACCAACGCGGTCATTCAAGGGAATAGCTCAGTTTATGTCAAGTACAGTAAGTCCCTAATTACAGTGGCCAGTTGTGATTAGCCACTTACTTTACTCTTCGTACCCCGAGCATTACCTGTCCTGACTACATTAGCATCTAAATCTAACAGTAACACATAAACACATAACATGCGCATATAATACCAGTTATCTTTAAGAAAATACCTGATGGCACGCAGCTACTCAGATTGGCATTCCTTCCTTTTCCATCCCATTTTCAGTTTAAGTTAAGGTTTATTTTGAAAAATTACCCATTTCACTTAAACTTTGGCTCTGATACCAACTTGTAAGGCCCCGTTCCCGGGAAACCTCACAGTTGGCAACTCATAGCATAAAATCAGCTTAATAACAAAACATTGCAGCGGAAAATAATTAAACATTCATTTAAAACTTAAAAACCCCATTGTACTCATACATTTGTCCTTTAAATGTACACAAAACATATTCCTTGTTCATTAATTTCAATAAAGACTTCATTAACAGGAATGCCATCCATATCTACCCAGGTGACGGGTGGTTCAAAGAACAACCCTTTATGATGTTAAAACGCGTAACAATCTCTCATTTAATCATGTAATTATCTTGAATTAGATAACTACAGTTGCTTATGTTTCAGGTATGTTGGGAGCTAAAAATGGAGAAAACGTTGCTAGCATGGAACGGAGTGAACGTGCGTGGAAAGAAGAAAAGAAGAAACAGAAAGTTCAGGGCTCCACCGTAATTTACGGTGGCCACCGTAAATTACGGTGGACCCCAAATCTTGATTTTTCCACCGTATGACAGAAGCTTTCTGCCGTATCAAACTTGTGTCTATCGTAACTTACGGTGGCTACCGTAAGTTACGGTAGAGGTGATTTCCTGGAAAGTGATTCACATATTAAAAACACAAGTGGAGGTGCTTTTTGCTCAAAATATGGAAAGGTGACGAATTTTGGCAGAAATGATGGAACTTTTGGCTGGCATTAAGTTGTTTATAAGCATGGAAAGATAATGGTTTTAGTTATCATCTTCTTGAAACAAAAACATTCGGGTGGTGGGATTGAAGGATTTCTTTGGATAAGCTTTGGTTGATACTCTTGGTTGTGTTCAAGAACAAGATATTGTGGTAATTTGATCCTTGTTATATATTTTGATTGTTATGAATTATCTTTTGAATCTTGTTCTCGTGCATAAAACCATGAGTGGCTAGTTTCTTGTGTGTTTCCTTTTGGTTTGAAGGATTTGAACTTTGATCATGTTGGTGTTTTCTATTTATGGGATGATGAAATTGATCTTGTGATTGTTTTGTCATGGTGATTGTGTATTATGTGTAATAGGTCATTCATGGATTGCTTAACTTTAACCATACGTTCTTGATGCCATAGGCAAATCTTGATTTAGTGGAAGGGTTGGGTAATTAAAGAGTGATACTGATTATCGAGAGATAACCTTGCTAATACAAGTACTTAGTCCTCTTTGATCACACATAAACACACACTCATGAATCATGTCTATGTGGTTCTTCCCAATTAACACCAATATCATCATTTGTTAAAATCCGGATACCAAAGGGAAACATATTTCTCATTACTGATTTTTACAAACCAATTCACTTTTACTTCTTGCTTTAAGCCAATTCACAAATCAACAAATTATTGATCTTTACTTATTTATCATTTTAGTTAAACCTAGGTAATTGCAATTTGAATTAAGTTAACACATATTCCACAAACTCCCTGTGTTCGATACCCACTTACCGCTAGCTAATTAGTTGTATTTGGTTTTAAATTTGATTGAGACTTCGACCTCACGTCAAATTTTGGCGCCGTTGCCGGGGAGTTGTGCGCAACGTGTGTTTGCTTATTAGTTTTGTTTTGTTATTTTGGTGTTACGCTGGTTGTGTGTAGTGTGCAGGTTTTGTTTCAGGTGTATGCATACCAGGAATTCAAGCTCATCATCACCATTAGTGTTTGATCCAGAAATTGAACGAGCTGCTCGTAGAAACAGAGTTTTACATCGACAAAACAGAATCAGTGGTTCACCAATAGCACCTACATCACCCGTTACACCACGAAACACAATGGATCCGCTTTCACCACCTCCTACTACACGTCAAACGACACCATCCGAGCCTTTACCAAATCCTACATTACCACCGGAGACTAAACCAACCCATACCCCATTACCTACAAGTACCCAAACCGAACCTTCCTTTAGCTTTGACCCATCAGCACCTATTCCACCCTTTTCATATTTCTTCCCAACAACCGGTCAATCATCATCGTCTAGACCAGTTCCAACATCACAACCATATCAATCCAACCCATCCATATTTCATACTCCCTCTACTTCTCAAATGCAACCGGATACACAAGACCAACAACCTCAAGTTGCACAAACATCGGGAGTAGGACGAGCTGGTGTTGATGGTGGTTATGGTGATGAATTTAGGAAATATGATGAAGAAGGGTACACGTATGAAGGAGATGCTGATCAAGGAAATTATGTTTATAGTCAAGGACAAGCTATGCAAGGATATGGGAGACTACAACCACAAGTTGTGCAGCAACAAGTTATACCACAACAAATGCAACCCCAAGTGAGGCCACATAGGCTACAATTTCAAGAGCAAATCCCTCCACAACATGGGGGATCAAACTTTCAACCACCATTTCAGCAATTCATGCCTCCAGGACCACAAGTTCAAAGACCAATGGGTCCTCAACGACCAAGAGTTAGGTTGGGTGTTCCACGAAGGCATAATTGGGATGCTGCTAGGGGTATTGAAGCACACTTTCGTCCAATCATTACGAATAATCCATCACCAGTGGTCATTCCTCAAAACAATCAAGGGAGAACGTTTGAAGTCCGAACAAATTCACTTCAAAGTTTGCCAAAGTACAAAGGGTTAGCAACGGAAGAACCCTATTTTCATTTGGAAGCTTATGATTCAATTTGTAACACAATTGGTGGTCAAGGATTTTCTGCGGATGATGTCAAGTTGGTATTGTTTCAGTTTTCATTGGAGGATAAGGCAAAGAGGTGGTTCTACACTTTGCCATCCGCTTCAATTTATACATGGGCTGAAATGCAACAAAGGTTTTTGGAAGAGTTTTTCACAGCTCAAAAGACTAATGATGCTAGGAGAAGCTTGAGAAGTTTCCAACAACAACAAGGTGAAATGTTCCATGAGGCGTTTGAGCGGTTTAACATGATGATCAAGAATTGTCCTCATCATGGAATTGAGTTATGGGAGTTGTTGAACGCTTTTCACGAGGGGCTCCATTCTGAAGATGCTCGTGATTTAATGTCTATCACAAATGGTACATTTGGTACGAATTATGAGCAAGACGATTGGGCATTTTTGGAACAAATGGCGGTTACATCGAAGAGGAAGGCTCAATCATCAAGACGAGCACGACCGGTCATTACACGAGCTCCAGTTCATGCGGTGGACGATGGTAATGTACAATCTACAAATCAAGTTTATAATGTTTGTACAAATTGCAATGAGTTAGGGCATGCTGTGGATTCTTGCACGGTGACTTTTGAACAAGTGGAGGAAGTGAATGCTATTCAAGGTCAAGGGTTTGGTGGAAGAAACTACAACATGAACTCAAATACCTATCATCCGGGTTTGAGGAATCATTCGAACTTTAGTTATGGGAATCCGGCGAATCAATCTAATCCAAACTTCCAAGGAAAGCCTCAAGGTAATTTTGTTCCTCGTCAACAATACCAAAATTATCAAGGAAATTTCAGAGGGGGGAACAATCAAGGATATCAAAAGCCTTTTCAACCAGCGGGAAATAATCAAGGAAATGAGACAAACCAATCTTCATCAAGTGGTGGTAATGAAGTGATGGAGATGCTAAAGTCCATGAAAGGAGATGCAAAAGAGGAATCAATTGGATGATGCTAGAGCTCAAAAAGATGAAATTCGAGACAAAGCTATTCAATCGTTAACTAATCAAATGGGTCAACTTGCAACGGATGTGGCAAATCTCAAGAAAAACAAAGGTCAACTTCCTAGTGACACAAAGGTAAATCCCTCTCACAGTTCTTCTCGTAATGTTCCTATTAATCATGTTAGTGTGTTGAGAAGTGGTAAAGAATATAAAACACCACCTTCTCCGGTTTTAATTGATGGGGTGGTTGAGGATATTACCGGGTTAGAAAGTGATGAGGAAGACCAAAGTCCTCAAGAAAATGTTTTGAACGAAAATCCAAATAAGAAAGTTATTGAAAAACCGGTTTTCAAGGAAAATGTGATTCTAAATGACAAAGAGGTGGACCAAAGCCAAGTACCATTTCCGTCGGCTTTGGTTGACCCGGGTAAAAGAGTGTGATCTCACATTCATCATTGGAAAAAGATGACATAATGGAAGTTTTCAAACAAGTCAAAGTTAACATTCCATTAATTGAGGCAATTCAGAAAATTCCAGCTTATGCAAAGTTTTTAAAAGAATTGTGTACAGTTACAAGGAAGAAAAGGGTGCCTAAACGAGTTAAACTAACTGCAAGGGTGAGTGCAATTGTGGAAGGAACCCTTCCACCCAAGCTCCGAGATCCGGGAGCACCATTTATAGATATCCAAGTGGGTGATTTCAAAATGTCTAAGGCGTTATTGGATCTTGGAGCCGGGGTGAGTATCCTTCCGGGAAGTTTATATGACCAATACGATTTTGGTCCATTGAAACGGGTGGAGACAACGGTGGTGTTAGCCGATTTGTCTCATAAACTTCCTAGGGGGATTGTGCGGGATGTGATTGTGCAGGTGAATGAGTTTTATTATCCCGTTGATTTTTTGGTTTTGGATTATGCCTCGGTTGATTCAAACCACAGCCCAAATGTTATTTTGGGACGACCATTTTTGAACACGGCTCATGCAAGGATAGATTGCAGGAATGGTATAGTACAAATGGCATTCGGTAAACGCCAAATGAGTTTAAATGTGTTTGCTAACAAATCTTATTTTGATGATGATGATGAGTGTTTTATGGCAGATGAATTTGATGAATATGACCCTCATGAGTATGAGGAAGATTCGGTGGAGGTTTGCTTGTGTGATTTTTCTGAACAGGTACAGGTTTGTGCATTGAGAATGGAGGAGCAAAAACAAGATGTGTTGGCTGTACAGGAAGGGAGGCCACCATGGACTCACCAAATTGAAAGTTTACCGGCTGAAATTAATTCTAATACAAAGCCATCTTTGGAATGTCCACCCAAGATTGAGTTGAAGATTTTACCGGATCATCTGAAGTATGTGTTTTTAGGAGAAGAGGAAACATTGCCGGTCATCATAGCTTTAGGATGGGAGGCAGCACTCAGTTATTATGATAGGGACAACAAAAACCTGTTTATGACTGAAATTCAAGAATGGATGGTAACATTGACATGCAACAGGTATGATAGGCCATCACAGATGAAGTTAACGGGCGAGGTTAATGGAATAAAGGTGGAAATGTCATTTGAGTCACTACGAAGATTAGCGAAATATGACAGTTTACCTGCTCGTGATTACATGATTCCAAGCCTTGATGATCTGTTGCTTAAACCAGAGAAACATCCAAGGTGGAATGACATGTTAGCAGCAATATTTTTGCCCGGTACTTTTAATGGTGTTTTGTACCGAAGGAATTTGAAGATTGAAGCAAACTTGCTGCTGACCATTTGCATTCTGAATGTCATTCCTCGAAGAGGAGATAAGGAACAGGTGAGGTATTCAGAGGTACCAGTTCTCTACTCATTGCTTAACGGGTCGCCCCGATTTCCGATACGGTATTTGATCATGAACCATCTTTGGATATGCCGTAACAAAGTGGGGAGGAACATCATCCCATACTGCCGAATTATCACGGGATTGTTGAAGCAGTTCAGAGCAATCACCGCTGAGGATAAAGGAGCATTCAAACGACATAAGCCTTTGGAGATTCGGAAGATGGGTACTGGATGGACCTACACTCAATCGGAGAGATATCACAAGCTGAAATCGGAGGGTCAGAGATGGAGAGTATTGAAGCATGATGCAAGGGCACTTTTACCGGGAGAAGAGGATGATCCTGAGAGCGGAAATGAAGCCCGAGTGGGGATGAGGATTATGCGGATGAGCCTCATGATGAGGATGTGCATGAGGGTCAAGGGGGTCCAGGTGGGGGACATGGTGGTGCTTTTTAGGATTACACGGAGCGATCGTACGCGCCAAACTGGGCGTACGATGGTACCATGCAGGAAGTTATTGAGAACCAACGTCCTCCGGCATCCATCTTCGATTCGTGGTCGGGTTCGGAGCGAACGATATTTGATCAACATACGATGATGAGTGCGAGCATGGAAAGAGCTTTGAAGCATAATTTCGACCGTCAAGAAGCATGGAATCGTGCACATGCTTATTCTCATGAGGTAGAGGTGAATAATAGGTATGAAGATGATCAAGCAAGAAGGATGCATGCAGATTGGCATGCAGGGCGGCCTGTGGTTGTGGATCCACCTCCGGTGGATTATGCGTCTCTACCACCTTACGATGGTAGTATATCGTATCCGACCCCGCCGCTCCATCATTCGCAATGGGTAGATCCTCGTCAACAACAAGGAGCATCGCAGCAAGAGAGAAGTGGTAGCGGTGCATTTGCTTTTGGAGAATGGAATGACATGATGTCTTCTATCTTCAGACCTCCTCAGCCCCGCTACTATTAGTCAGGCTGTGTTCTTTCTTTTACACTTTGTGAATATTTGTTAGTTTGTCATGTTTATGGATGGGTGGAGTTAAGTGATTTTGCTTTGTTTTGGGCTATGCGAAAGTTGGTGGTGTGTTTCCTTTAAAAAAAATAATATAAAATGGAAAATATCAAAAAGAAATTTATGGTTTATGTCTATGAACGTTTGGTTCATTTAAGCGATCAAATCTTCCTAAAACCGTACATTGGGGTCAATGTACCTCAAGTGTGGGGATGGGGAGAAATTTTGAAGTTTTTTTTAAAAAAATTCAAGCAAAACATTGTGAGAATTTGAACACCTTGGATTAAATCCAAATGATGCATCGGCAACCTTTAATCATTTTTATTCTTGGTGAGAGTTGAAGCCACACTTGTAGATAAATAACACATTTCCTTGTGAGAGTGGCAATAGGTGGGGGTGCATTAGAACTTGTGCTTGAATACGATCCGAGACTTTAGTTGGATGTGAATATGAATAAGGGCATTTAGGTAGCCTCGTCTTTGATGTGTGTGAGTGTGGGATTTGGGAGGTTGGACCTCATAAATTATATATATGAGCTTGGTTGCGAGAGGGACGGGGGTTTGGACATTTAGTTGCCTTAAAGCCTATCGTTTGTTACCCCTTAGCTAGATTTCAAAATTTACCCAACTTGACCTGGTCTTATAGTGTTAGTAGTTGTTTAGTAGTTGTAATCATCTTCAATGCTATGTTGAATGTTTGCGTGAAGATTTTGTGTTTGTTTTATTGTTATTAAGAAAAAGGAGAAAATTGAACGAAGAAAAGAAAGAAAAAAATTAAGAAAAGAAAAAAAAGGGGAATTGAAGTTGGGTACCTTGTTCATAGTATTAGGTTTGGTAATTAGTGGTTATGTTATTATGTAATAAAAGACCAGGTTAAGTTTTCGCTTCTTCATATATATTCCATTTCCTACCCATACACCTAGCTAAGTTACAACCCTGAAGTCCCTTTGATTTACATTCATGTCTGGCACTTGTTAAGAGAAGGGTCGATTTAAGTACAAGCTTATAGTTGTGCAACCGCTCAGTTGCCTTTTGTGTGTCTAGCTGATAGATGCTAGTGCTTACTTGTCGCCGAGAGGAGGGACATAGTGAGGGGTGTATCATTTTGGGTGTTACGAAAGGGTTAGTAAAAGTATTACATGTTTATGCTTGGGTTACATTGATCGCTTGTTTAAAAATTGATTTGATATGTTGCTTGGGACAAGCAACGGTTAAGTGTGGGGATGTGACGGGTGGTTCAAAGAACAACCCTTTATGATGTTAAAACGCGTAACAATCTCTCATTTAATCATGTAATTATCTTGAATTAGATAACTACAGTTGCTTATGTTTCAGGTATGTTGGGAGCTAAAAATGGAGAAAACGTTGCTAGCATGGAACGGAGTGAACGTGCGTGGAAAGAAGAAAAGAAGAAACAGAAAGTTCAGGGCTCCACCGTAATTTACGGTGGCCACCGTAAATTACGGTGGACCCCAAATCTTGATTTTTCCACCGTATGACAGAAGCTTTCTGCCGTATCAAACTTGTGTCTACCGTAACTTACGGTGGCTACCGTAAGTTACGGTAGAGGTGATTTCCTGGAAAGTGATTCACATATTAAAAACACAAGTGGAGGTGCTTTTTGCTCAAAATATGGAAAGGTGACGAATTTTGGCAGAAATGATGGAACTTTTGGCTGGCATTAAGTTGTTTATAAGCATGGAAAGATAATGGTTTTATTTATCATCTTCTTGAAACAAAAACATTCGGGTGGTGGGATTGAAGGATTTCTTTGGATAAGCTTTGGTTGATACTCTTGGTTGTGTTGAAGAACAAGATATTGTGGTAATTTGATCCTTGTTATGTATTTTGATTGTTATGAATTATCTTTGAATCTTGTTCTCGTGCATAAAACCATGAGTGGCTAGTTTCTTGTGTGTTTCCTTTTGGTTTGAAGGATTTGAACTTTGATCATGTTGGTGTTTTCTATTTATGGGATGATGAAATTGATCTTGTGATTGTTTTGTCATGGTGATTGTGTATTATGTGTAATAGGTTTGTCATGGTGATTGTGTATTATGTGTAATAGGTCATTCATGGATTGCTTAACTTTAACCATACGTTCTTGATGCCATAGGCAAATCTTGATTTAGTGGAAGGGTTGGGTAATTAAAGAGTGATACTGATTATCGAGAGATAACCTTGCTAATACAAGTACTTAGTCCTCTTTGATCACACATAAACACACACTCATGAATCATGTCTATGTGGTTCTTCCCAATTAACACCAATATCATCATTTGTTAAAATCCGGATACCAAAGGGAAACATATTTCTCATTACTGATTTTTACAAACCAATTCACTTTTACTTCTTGCTTTAAGCCAATTCACAAATCAACAAATTATTGATCTTTACTTATTTATCATTTTAGTTAAACCTAGGTAATTGCAATTTGAATTAAGTTAACACATATTCCACAAACTCCCTGTGTTCGATACCCACTTACCGCTAGCTAATTAGTTGTATTTGGTTTTAAATTTGATTGAGACTTCGACCTCACGTTACCAGGTAGCTTCATGGTGCCATCCTCAGCATCAGCGCTTACCTGTCCACTATTATGCATAAAAAGTGAGCTACGCTGAGTGAGTTCTAGTTTTATATAAATAAGAAATATAAGCTTTTATCCTCCATATAATGAACATGCATACATCATACTTCAAAACAATACTTGCATCATATTAAACACGTTCATTATCTTTCATTCTTTCATTATGTTTTCACTTCATCATAAGCGAGATTGCATAAAGCAAGATCTCCATGTTGATTGACAACGAAAGTCAATCCCCGTCGGTACACGTTATCCATGGTCGCTACCCCCGACGGTAGATCGATCCCCGTCGGTACACATCTTCATGGTAGCTTCCCCCGACAGTTGATCCACACTGCTAGGCACATAGCCCGCTCATGAATACGGATCCATCATTATACATCAGACTCACATAAGTGAAGTCTATCATAGTGCTTGCAAGACTTTTCATCATCAAACGGGCCCGGGGGTAACATTCGTTAAGTTCCACTTCTCATAGTATTATCTTTCACTTAATATATATAATACTTAGCTTATTAATTACACAACATACCAAGTACTAGTCATCATAACACGTAACCGACCCTTCGCGGGACAGCGGGGGTTCGGGGGCCGCAGCCCCTGACAGCGGGGTCCTAGGGGCAGCAGCCCCTAGTGGGGTCCAAGGGGCAACGCCCCTGGCTGGGGCCGGGCTGCCAGGTCAGCGTGCCCGAAAATTATTCTGAGCTATTTAAATGTCACATTTTACTTTAAAAAAATGTATTTTTTTGTTAAAACACCTTGAAATCCTTACCTTGAAAAACCTTATGTTTACTATGCATAATAGCCCCCAAAAACATGGAAAAACGTTAAATAAGGGGGTCTAGAACTCATCTGAACTTAAGCTATGGTCCGAATGCTCTAGCTGCACGAAAGTTAATACACAAAAACGTCATTTTTTTCATAATTTCGCCCACAGTTTCGCTGGCAGTTTCGCTGCCAGTTTCGCTGGTAGTTTCGCTGTCAGTTTCGCTGGGCAGCACTTCTGCCAGTTTCGCTGGACAGATTCGTTGCCTTGAGTGCCCAACTTTCGTTGGAATTTCCTAGTTTCACAATGTCTATGGGTCCACAGTTTCGCCCGAACGAAACTGTAGTTTTGCCCCAGCGAAACTGTAATTTCGCTGGAAATGCTCTTAGTTTCGCTTGATGATTATGCAAATTCGCTGGATGCATATATAGTTTCGTAGATCGCATAAAAATCACGAACCAGTCCGTTTTTAACCTAAAATCACAACTTTTTACGTCCAACCTCTTAGTTTATCATCCATGAGGCTAAATCTAAGCTTTATACATGCTTTCATACGTAAAAATGTGACCTTTATGAGATTCTTTGCAACTTTTCAAAATCCAAAACCCTAGAATCCGGGTTTGATCTACAGAAGGGTTTAGGGGTCGATTCTTACCTTGTTTTGTTGCTCCTTTCTTGAGATTTGTTGCCCAAACACCCAGATCTTCAATCCCTTGACCTTAGAAGCTCTAAAACTTGAGTTTCTTGCACTTTCTCTCTCTACTTCTCTCTCTATGGATTTTTGGAGTTAGGGTTGAAATGAAGAAGATCGTGGCTGATTTTTGGAGTTAAGGGGTGATTATGGGCCTCAATTACTCAAGCTCTTGTCCATAAACCCAAATTAGCCCATAACCCTTTTTCCTTTTTCTATTAAATACCCATTAATAAGCCCCTAATCCTTTATGACTCGTTTTGACTTTTCGGGGTGTTACATTTAGATAATATTTAGTTACTCAATTTCACTACTGATACATTGTCATTTTTAATCTTTACTACTTAATAAGTTTATTCTATTTAATCAAGTTATATTAATTATAATATTTTATCTAAACTATTTTGTTAAACCCAAATCTTATTGAAACCCTAATTCATGTCTCGTCTTTAAATCTTTATTATCCTAATTAAAGACACCATTCTTAGGTTAATCTTGAGGAAAAACTGTTGGAGTCTAATCTAGCATATTCTCATTCAAATCACATCTTATTATCAAGTAAGTATTCATTGTCCATTTGATATGTTTATCATTTAGGAAAATCATGTGATACTTATACAATCAATTGTTATTTGTTGTTATTTTATTTCAAAATTCAGTTCAAGAGATGCTATGTTATTATTTGCTTATGTGTGCATAGTAAGATGAACTAGATGATATACAATCATTAATTCATACAACCATGATAACAATGATAGATTTATTGGTTTGATAAACCACACCATATGATTATTCAAGTGGTGATAATAGATCTATTGGTTTGACAGACCCACCCCATATGAATATTCGAGTAGTGATTGGAACCGGAGTTAATCAATGAATCATAAGACTTCATCTACGGACCGAGTCAATTCAAACATTTGGTTTGATTGTGTTTAGTTTGTTTTTTGTGTTACACTATTACATTATTGCAAGATCGATTATGGGTGGTTTTTCTCTCAACTCACTGCGAATAACACTCAGCAAGTAGTCTATGAAGAGTTGATCACAATATAACAAGTAACAAGCAGTAAGAAAATTAACACAGGAAGTAAATTTTCAAGGTACTTTTATATATTGCTTCTCAACTCAAAGGATTACAAGACTCTTGGACTCAAAATCCCTTTTTTTAAAGAGTTACAAGGAGAACATATATATAATACTACCTACAGCCGAATATACTTTGATACCAGCTGGACACCTCTAACCTTACATCTATACTACAAGACTCTAGGTGAGGTCTTTCAGACATTTGCCTGAGAGTTGGTAGTCAGGACATGTCCCTGACTTATCTTTTGTCACCAACTAAAGTTGGTAACATGTACTATCATAAAAAGGTGAACAGTAGAATAAAGTATGGTTAACAACATGGATCTTTAGGAAGATGCCATGCTGTATCAGAGGTCTGCAGTGGACTGTCAGGGACCATACTTATATCTACTGGACATAGCAATGTCTTCCGAAGGATAAAGTGCTTTGGAAGTATAACTTCTTCCGAAGACACTTATACTTCGGAAGACTGCTTCTTCCGAGGCTTGGAGTCTTCTTTGTCTTCGAAAGCAGACTTTGTCTTCAGCTCTTTCATCAGACTTTGTCTTCGGAAGCTTTCAGATTTTGTCTTCAGCTCTTTCATCATACTTTGTCTTCGGAAGCTTTCAGACTTTGTCTTCAGCTCTTTCATCAGACTTTGTCTTCGGAAGCTTTCAGACTTTGTCTTCGGAAGATAGTCTTCAGCTGTTGGCTTTAGCTGTTGTCTTCAGCAGTTGACTTTAGCTTTTGCCTTCAGTAGATATCTTCAGCTGTTGGCTTCAGCTGTTGTCTTTAGCAGTTGACTTCAGCTTTTGCCTTCAGTAGATATCTTCAGCTGTTGGCTTCAGCTGTTGTCTTCTGCAGTTGACTTCAGCTTTTTCCTTCAGTAGATATCTTCAGCTGTTGGCTTCAGCTGTTGTCTTCAGCAGTTGACTTCAGCTTTTGCCTTCAGTTGATATCTTCAGCTTGTTGTTCTTCAGACTTTCGGAAGATCTCTTGCTTAGCTTCGGAAGCCTTTGAATGTCGTACCAAAAAATGACTATTTGAAGTAGCTTTGGTTGCACTAGCCTCATCATGATCTAACAAACTCCCCCTAGGCTTATGCTACCAAAAATTCAATTCCCTCTTCTTCTCAAAGTTCTCAGCACTATGGAAAGTAGGTGTTTATTAGTGTCTTCATTCTTTCCTGATGTGGTGCTGAGAATCTTGTACAGATCCTTGGTAGACAAAACCTCCACTCTGTCTCCTTGGCTTATATGTACCCTTTGTTGTGGCCCTCTGAAGAGAGTTAGTTGATGGGAACTATAGTCATATTCCCATCTAACTATTGGTTCCAATTCAGGACCTTCCACCATCTGTAGAAAGGCTGTGCCTTTGGTGGTTGGTCTTTCCTTGTCTTCCGCTCTTTTCAGCTTCAACTCTTCTTCAATCTAGGCTCTTCTACTTTGTTCAGCTAAGTGGAGACCGCTGATATGATTTCTGATGTGTGCAGCAGTCTCAGAGTTGGAGGGATTGGAGAATGGCTTCTCAGCAAGCTCAGCAAGATCAAATCTGCTGAGATGCAGGAGAGAAGTGGCATTGAGCCTGTTGGTTTCACCATTCTCCCTTTCCACAACAAAGTTGTGAGAAGGTTCATCGAACCTCCACTGGATTATAGCATTCCTAGGTCCAGGAGATTGACTAGAAATCCTGTCCTCTTTCCTTGTATCCAGTAGAGTCACCAGTCTCCTTCTTAGTCTCTTCTCCTCAGCATTGAGGGTATCAGAGTTGAGACCAAGAAGTCTTGAAGCCTGGCCCAAAGTGTCTCTAGGAAACTCAAGAAATTGGCCTAGGGTGAGGGAGCTTGAAGAGTTATCAACATAGGTGATGTTGATAAGGTCTCCCTCACAGGAGATGCTGCTCAAGGTGGTACAGTTGATGAGCCTTGTCTTGAACTCCTTTATTTCCTCAAAGGAGAGATGTTGAGGAGGCTGAGGGAATGGTCTTGGTTTTTGTTGGGTAGGCTTAGGTTTAGTGGTTTTGGGTTGTGTTTTGGGTTTTAGGATGGGTAGTTTGGGTGGTTGAGGTGATGTGGTAGGTTTGGGTAGTGTTGTGGGTTTAGGGGTGAAGGTTTCATCAGTGGGTTCTGTTTTGATGGGGAATGGGGTTGGTTCTTCTGGTGTGAGTTGTGGTTTAGGGGTTGGCTGTGGTTGAGTGGCTGGGATGAAGACCATTCCCTTTACCCTCCTGTACATCTCCTTCCTTTTCCCCAAACGGATGTCAACTTTATTTCACTGACATCCGCTGGAGTGTCCTTTCGGACATAGGTCCCACCTGCCTACCAGAGAAGCCATGAGCCCGGAGATAGTCTTTCATCCAGGCTTTGTCATTTGACTTCTTGGCGGCAGTGACCCCCTTTTCTTCTTCCTTCCTCTTCTTCTCCCTCAACTTCTCCATAGCAACTCTCTTCCTTTCCTTCTCCATTTGATCCTGCTCTTTGTTGTGGAGCAGCAGGATGATGTCATCATCATGTGGAGACAATTCAGGAAGACTGAAGCCTCTTGAGAGTAGGAATTTAATCCTGTCCTCTTTCAGCTTCAGGGCTGCTTCTTTTCTTTCTTCTTCTTCCCTCTCCAAGGTCAATCTGGCTTGTTCTTCTTGCTTTAGCCTGGTTGACCTCTCCAAAGACACCAACTCCTCTAATGGTAGCAGGAGTACTTCCTCATTGACAGCTCCTAGGCTGATGAGCTGGTCAATGAGTGCTGTTCTTCTCTTTTGGTTGATCTCTTCCTGATTGGTTGCAGCTGCCTTAGAACTAGCAGCTAGCAGCTTTTCAGTAGGAGACCTACCTTTCTTTTTGAGTTTTTCAATCCTCTCCTCCTCCTGAAGCTCTTCCGCAGTCAATTTTCTTTTCCTTTGTCTTTGGCAGTGCTTGACTGTGGTGGTTCTTGGATGGAGGGTTGTGATTGAGAGAGAGGTTCAGCTGGTGTTTGGGTTGGAGGAATGTCAGAAATGTCCTCCCTGCTCACCTCAGATGCTATTTCAGCAATAACATCTGTGATGGTCAGTTCCTCAGACATCTGGAATAAGCCTTCCGCAGCTTCTATTTCGGCCTCGGAAGACTTTTCTTGTTCTTCCGAGGCTTCCATGTCAGCTTCGGAAGCTTCAGCTTGAGCTTCGGAAGATAAGACAACTGCAAGTTCTGTCCCAACTGTTTCAGTTGCTGGGCCATCAGTCCCCATTTCCCCTTCGAAGCTAATCTCAGGTTCCATGTGGACGTTAGGTTGACCAACTTCTTCCACAGTGGTAAAAGGTGCAGTCAGTCTTTGAAGCTCCTCAGCCCTAAAATATATGAGTGTGGTGTCGGGGCTGGGCTGTTCTAGGGAGGATCTCAATACAAACTTTGTGAAAAGTCTGTAGAGATCTTGAAGCATCTTTGAGTCAATCTCTAGAAAAGATTGAGATGACTCAGGTAGTGTGATGAGTTGGGAAGTTAGAGATTGGGTCTGTGGTTCCTCAAGTGTTTGTCTCTGAACTTTCTCCCCCTTTTTGGTAGCATCATCTTGAGAGCTAGATGAGCTAGAGGAAGAAGTCATTAAGACCTGAATAGGTACATGCCTAACAGACCTCTCCGTCTATTTCTCAGCTAGTTTAGCCTTGAGGTTGTTAATCTCAAGTTGCTGAGTGGCAGTTCTTGATTCTAAGATCCTCACCTGTGATTCCAGGTTGGAGACCTTAGAAAGCAAGTACTGAAGTGTTAGTTGCATACTTCCCTCATCTTCATGAGAAGAATCACGGGGAGATGAGATAACATACCTAGTATGCTCAGTCTCACCACCAGATGTGGCTTCTTGGCACCCTGGTTTCCTTTGCTCAGAGTCATCTCTTTCAGAGATGTCTATGGGCAAAGTTGCTGTAGACTCAGTCCTAATTATGTTACCACTATCCTGAGAGCTCAATGAGAGACTCTGAGTAGTGGCAACTGAGCCTACATGAGTCCCCTCCACATCAGTGGGACTCACCTCAGTAATTGGCTGCTGATGGGGGCTAGAGACAAGGGATCCCTCTTGGCTCTGTTGATCTTTCAGAAGGTGTTGTAGATCAACTTCATGGCCATGGAGAGATGTAATCTCTTCATCAGTGCGGAGTAAAAGGTCAGTGAAAGATAGGGAAGATAAACCTACTGACCCGGGACCTAGATCAATGTCTACAGGCATTGAGCCTATGGTGGGGCTGTCCCTAGAAGGCTGCACAGGGGAGTGTAGAGACTCACCCTGTGGGCTTAAGGCTTGGGGTTCGGGCTCTTGGGTTTGAGACTGAGGAGGCTCAAAACCCACATTGAGGTCGAATGTGAAGGATGGTGTGACCTCGGACTGAGTGGGAGCCCATGATTCCACTCTAGCCCTTTTGGTTTGAACTGAAGGAGCTTGTTCAATCAGAGTAGATTGAACAAGGGTTCGTTTGGGTCGTCTCTGGTATGTAGCTTTGATGGGTAAAGAAGATTTTGGCATTATGGTGGAGGTTGCTGGCGTGGGTTCATCACCTGTGGGGATAACAGGGATGTCACCAGGAGCTATGCGTTCAGTCATCTCTGGAGGTAATTGAGTGTACCTTCTAGTGAAGTTGATGGAAACCTTCTTCAGTATTTTGAAGATGGTAGGCCTTATTTGTGGAACGGTAAGAGCAGCTGCGCAGACAAGCTTGCTTGGTTCCAGCTCACAGTTGATTATGTGTTGAATAAATCTGGGATACATGAAGAATGTATCCATGCTCAGATTGCTGATAAGGTTGGTCAACACAAATCGTGAGTAGTTGAATCGGAGACCTCTCACCAACCCATGAACTAGGCATCCTAGTTCATATGGGATTTGATCCCAACCCCCTGATTTGTTGGAGAGGCAGTGCAGGATAATATGCAGCAGGAACTTCCAATGGTAAGAGAAGTTAAACTTGTAGACGGTAGACTTGCTTACATCCCCTCCATATCCCATAAGGATATAGGTGCCTTCCAAATCTTCTTTGGGGAACTCAGTAGGAGCCCCGTCATCATGGAGCTCGAGATGCTCCCTGATGAGCTGTTCAGTGTCCATGCTCAGATTGCTGATAAGGTTGGTCAACACAAATCGTGAGTAGTTGAATCGGAGACCTCTCACCAACCCATGAACTAGGCATCCTAGTTCATATGGGATTTGATCCCAACCCCCTGATTTGTTGGAGAGGCAGTGCAGGATAATGTGCAGCAGGAACTTCCAATGGTAAGAGAAGTTAAACTTGTAGACGGTAGACCTGCTTACATCCCCTCCATATCCCATAAGGATATAGGTGCCTTCCAAATCTTATTTGGGGAACTCAGTAGGAGCCCCGTCATCATGGAGCTCGAGATGCTCCCTGATGAGCTGTTCAGTGATGACCAACTCTTGGCCACAAATGCGGGTTCTCAGGACACGAACCCCATTCAAAACTGCAGTTTGACCGTTGCTCCAGAATTCAGACATATGGTTGGAGTATACGGTGGGGTTAACTGTAAGTGCAGTGAGGTATGTGGATTCGGTAAGAAAGGTGATGATTTGGGTGAAGTCAGCATCCCTTGACGAATCAAGTAATGCGACTTGGTTGTGCTGAGGGTTTAGCACCATTGAAGAAAAGGTAAGCTTGAAATTTGGGTGAAATTGCAGGTTTGACAGTGAAGGGAATAGTTAGGGCAGTAATTGGTAAAAGAAGATGAAATTGATAAGTCAAGATTATTTAAAAGGGGATGAATTGTGGAAGTGGCGGTAATAGGGTAACTGTTTGGGGTTACTGTGGGTGGTATGGTGGTTTACGGCGGAGAAATGATAGTGGCGGCAAGGATAATTTTAAATAATCTGACATCATGGACAAAATCTAATCTGACATCATGGACAAAATCTTTACTTTTTACAGAGTGGGGCCCAAAAGATATCCGTTACATATAAAAAACCTTTACTTCCGAATGTAAAACATTTCCGAAGGTAATTGTCTTCCGAAGTCAATTTCTCTTCCGAAGCAAGGCATTGCTTCGGAAGGTAAAATGGTCTTTTGAAGGTACTTTCTCTTCCGAAGCAAAGTATTGCTTCCGAAGGTAAAGTTATCTTTCCGAATGGAGAGTTTTATAAGGTTCGGAAGTAGATCTGATGTAAAATCAATCGCTTCTTCCGAGACCGAAAACTCTTCCGAGAAGACAATTTCCATTGAGGAATTTTAGCTTCGGAAGATATTCAAGAATATCTTCCGAGAGTTAGTTCCTCTTCGAAGGAATTTACACTTAGAATAATTTAAAGATCTTTTGTAACAGGGCTTAAATTGTATTGACACAAGAATTTACACATTTAAAAAGCTTTTTCAAAAGAGGTAGTTAATCAATATTTATCATCCCAATAGCTGATATGAGATACTTAAATCTTTGTTCATCAAATGCCTTTGTGAACAAATCAGCATATTGTTCATTTGAGTCAACTTTGATTAACTTGATCAGATGTTTCTCATGAATATCTCTAATGAAATGATACCTGATATCGATGTGCTTTGTCTTGGAGTGCTTCACCGGATTCTCAGTAATGGAGATAGCACTATTGTTGTCAATATGGATAGGAGTAGTCATGAAGTTGAATCCATAGTCTAACATCTGATTTTGAATCCATAGCAGTTGAGCACAGCAGCTAGCAGCAGCAATGTATTCAGCTTTAACAGTTGAGGTAGAGACACATGATTGTTTCTTGCATTGCCATGTGATAATCCTTCCACCAAGAAATTGACATCCTCCTGATGTTGATTTCTTGTCAATGTTGCAGCCACCATAGTCACTGTCAGAGTATCCATAGAGATTGAAATCACTATTTCTTGGATACCAGATACCTAGTTTAGGTGCTCCTTTGAGGTATCTGAGGATCCTCTTTGCAGCAGCTAGGTGAGACACCTTTGGAGCAGCCTGATATCTTGCACAAATGTATGTGGCAAACATGATATCTGGTCTACTAGCAGTGAGATACATCAGAGAACCAATGATTGCTCTGTACTGATGTTGATCAATATCCTCTCCCTCAAGGTCAGGGCAAAGATTATGGTTTCTGGGTATGGGTGTCTTGGCTGGTTTACAATCCTTCATTTCAAATCTATCTAAGATGTCTGAGACATACTTAGATTGACTTATGAAGAACCCTTCCTTCATCTGTTTCACCTGAATTCCAAGGAAAAAGTCCATTTTTCCCATGGAACTCATCTCAAACTTCTGCTTCATAGTGCTTTCAAAGTCCTTGCACATTTGGTCTTTGAAGAACCAAATATGATGTCATCAACGTAGACTTGTACAAGCAAAATGTCTTCTCCACTCTTTCTGATGAAAAGAGTCTTGTCAATGGTACCTCTAGTGTATCCATTCTTCAGGAGAAACTGAGACAAGGTCTCATACCACAGCCTAGGTGCTTAGTGCAGCCCATATAGAGCTTTATCCAGTTTGCACATGTAGTTGGGGTGCTGTGGATCTTCAAATCCTGGAGGTTGACATACATAGATTTCCCTATCTATATCCCCATATAGAAAAGCACACTTGACATCAAGTTGGTAGACTGTGAAGTTCTTGGATGCAACATAAGCAAAGAAGATCCTAACTGCCTCAAGTCTTGCAACAGGTGCAAAGACATCAGTATAATCGATTCCTTCCTCCTGGGTGTATCCTTGAACTACTAGTCTTGCCTTGTTCTTGATAATCAAGCCTCTATCATCTTTCGTGTTCCTGAACACCCATTTAGTGCCTATGGGTACTTGACCAGATGGTAGTGGGCATAGATTCCAGACCTTTTGTCTTCTGAATTGAAGCAGCTCCTCCTGCATCGATTCAACCCAACTACTATCCTTTAAGGCATCTTCTACCTTCTTTGGTTCCATCTGAGACAAGAAGCATGAATACAAGCAGACATTCCCATGATGAGTTTGTCCTCTTGTTCTCACACCCTCAGAGACATTCCCTATGATGTTCTCAGTTGGATGAGTGTTGTGAATCCTAAGACGAGGAATCACTTCCAGTTGCAGAGATAAGTCTAGGTTAGACATATTCTGATCAGGAACTGGATCACTCTGTCCAACTGCTATTTCAAAGTCATTCAATGAGGACTGATTAAATGATTGAGAAACATCATCAATGGTTGGTTGTGGAGTAGGATTAACAGTTGCCTGTTCCTTCAGAATACTACTTCCCTCAACCTGGTGTTGTAATGGATCACCTGAAGAACTTTGAGGTTGATCAAGTGATTCACTTGTTGAAGCTTCATTATTCCTGGAGATAGTTACACTATCAGATCTGTGAATGGTTGAAGCTTGTTGCCTTTCAGCTCTTAGAGAATTTGGAAGAGGTCTGGGAAGCTCAAACAGTTGACTTGCATCAGCATCAGCATTAGCATTCTCTTGAGCACCTGTTCCAGCTGAAACATTCTCACAAGATGGATTAGAATAGTTTGGAAACAATTCTAAATCAAAGATATACTCAGGTCCATTCCCCCTAACACAAGGAGTGTGCTCATTAACAACTATATTGGATGATTCCTCAAATTGTTGATTCTTGATATTGTATACTCTATAAGCTTTAGAGCTAGAAGAGTATCCAATAAAGATAGCATCATCCGACTTCTCAGCAAACTTTGCTAAGTTGTCCTTTGTGTTAAGTATGGTACACCTGCAGCCAAAGGACCTTAGAAAGCCAATGAACGGTGGCCTCTTGTTCCATAACTCATAAGGGGTTTTTCCATGGGGCTTAACTACAAGAACCCTGTTCTGTACATAGCATGCACTGCTGACTGCCTCTGCCCAGAATGTTAGAGGCAGCTTTGAATCAGCTAACATGGTCTGAGCAGCCTCAATAAGTGTCCTGTTCCTCCTCTCAGCAACACCGTTTTGTTGAGGATTTCTGGGAGCACTGTATTGTCTGGCAATCCCTTTTGAGTCAAAGAATGAGTTAAGAACGAAGTTCTTAAACTCAGTCCCTTGATTACTTCTAATGATCTTAACCTTGTGATCAATTTGATTTTCTATTTAAGAATAAAAGATTTTAAAGTTTCAGCAGTTTCATCTTTACTTCTTAAAAAGAATACCCATGTAGATCTTGTAAAATCATCAACTATCACAAGGCAGTATGATTTCCTTCCAATGCTCATTATACTTGTGGGTCCAAAGAGATCCATGTGCAATAAGTGTAATGGAGTAGTGATAGAGTTAACACATTTGGATTTATGAGATGATCTGTGTTGTTTCCCTTTCAGGCATGCAACACAGTTATCTTTGCAGAAAAATTCCTTTTTAGGCAAACCATGTACCAAGTTATTTTTAGCCAATTTATTCATTGTTTTAAAATTCATATGACACATACGTTTATGCCATAGTGTTGACTCATCACTATCATCTTTGGAAAGAAAGCATGATACTTCACCCATAGGAGAAGCATTGTTCATATCCAGCTTGTACATATCCCCTTTCCTGGGAGATCTAAGAAGCACCAATTCCGGAGAAATTGTCATCCCTGGTTTGAGGATAATGCACTCATGTTCTATGAAGAGCATCTGATGCTTCTGGTCGCAGAATTGAGAAACACTTAACAGATTGTGTTCAAGCTGTTTGACAAAGTGAACTTTGTCAATGTTTATTCTGCCATTGGATATACTTCCTCTGCCAGAAATATATCCTCCGGCCTCACCTCCAAATTGGACAGGCCCTCCATCAAAGTTCTGGAATTGTTGAAGGAGAGATCTGTTCCCTGTCATGTGCCTGGAGTATCCACTATCTACAATCCAGACATTTTTGTTCTTGTCAAATGGACGTTCCTGCACATAAGATGAGATAGTTAGTTTTGTTTGGAAGCCCAAGCCTTGCTGGTCTTGGGCTCTTCCAACGATAGTGACATAACTGAACCAAAAGATATGCATTGGGGTTCAATAGAGGTCATTGTTGAAGAAGAGGTTTGGGCTGCAGCATCTTCCTTGATCTTCCAATCCATCCCTTGGTTGATCTTTGAAGATGAGCTTGTTGAAGCTTGTGCAGCATGGCCTTCTTCCGAAGCTTCTTTCTTTTCGGAAGAAGCCTTCACCACCTTTTCTTCCGAAGTAGTCTTCTTCTGAGATGGTTTCAAGGGAGCCTTCTTGTTCTTCTGAACCTTAGAAGGTTTGGTTTCCGAAGCCATTTTCCCTTCGGAAGAAGTAGTTTCTTCCGAAAGCAACTTGGCTTCCGAGACCAACTTTCCCTTTTTCATCATTTGGACCTTTTGAAGTGGTCCAACTGAGAAACCTTCTCTGACTCCTTCTTTTCTAACATTATTTGCATAATGTGTGCTTGCTGGATTGTAGTAACAATCTTTAACCATGTGGTTGTGCAGACCACACATTATGCAGGCAATGTTAGTCTTCTGGGAACTTGCAGGTTGCTATTTCTTGGGTTTCTTCTCTTCATCAGCAACTTTCCCTTTCAACTTCTGATCCTTCAGTAGGACAGGAGTGCTGGTATTACACTCCTTTCCTGAATCAGAAGTACCTACCACTTGAAATCCGGCAGAAATGAAGACACCCTTTTGCTTTGGGTCGATCTTAAGCTTGGACTCTGCAACCTTCTTGGCAGTCCTTCTAGCAGCTTTAGCTCTGCTTCTTCTTGCCTTGGTGGTTAGGATTTGTTCTTCACAGGTGGAGATGAGTGTATCCTCCTGTTTCTCCCCTGTGGTGGCCACTATTTTTGCCTCATCCTTTAGTTCCAATGGCGAAGGGTCAGCAGTTGGAACCTCTTGCTCTTCAGTACCACATCTAGGTAGTCTAATAGACTCATAAGAGTGTGGTGGAGCTATTTCATTGGTTCCCAACCCTTCTTTGTTTTGATAAAACATTTTGGAATGAGAGGTTGATGCAAGAATAGTTTGGAAGCTTTGCTCAGCAATAGCTTGCTTCCTGGCCTGAGCCTCAGCTGTGACCAACTGGGCTTGAACCTCAGATAGTTTGGATATCAGATCTTTAATTTGAGTCTTATAATTAGTCTTTTCATGTTTTAAAAGAGACACAGTTTTCTCTAACTCCTTAATTTTCTTTTGGTAGTCAGATTCAGCTCTCTTAAAATCAGATTTTAGCACATTTAAAGACTCAACCTCAGATCTGATTTCCGAAATGTAATCCTTATAGAGTTTAACTTTAGCAATACAAGCAGCAGTACAAAGATGTTCATATACCTGATCATCATCTGTTCCGGCCATGAGTGCTTGAGCAGGAGTCACATCCTGTACCATGAAGCTCCAGTCAACTTCTTGAGCCACAGCAGCTGTTTTAGTTGACTTCTCTTCATGCTTTGAAGCAGTGGGATGTGTGGAGGCCTGTGGGGTTCCCGGGTTGTTCTTGGGAGCCTTGCATTCCCTAGCAAAGTGACCAAGTTGGTTGCAGTTGTAACACTTTGCTTTGCTTTTGTCAAACCCAAACCTGCTGTTGACTGGGTTTT
The DNA here is from genome assembly GCA_024085815.1 of Flaveria linearis. Classification (NCBI taxonomy): domain Eukaryota; kingdom Viridiplantae; phylum Streptophyta; class Magnoliopsida; order Asterales; family Asteraceae; genus Flaveria; species Flaveria linearis. Next base: position 126,553,652 of record CM044001.1, read on the forward strand.
GAGGGAATTGCCTTCCAGTTCTCTTGAAGAACTTCTTCGCTCTGTAAGTTAAAAGAGCCATCTGCTGGACAATATCCATATACTCCACATGATCTGGACTGAAGCACTCAAGATCATCAAAGCAGTATTGAAAATCACCAGAGTGTCCACTTCCAGAGACAAAGGCACAACTATCCTGAGAGGAGTTATGTTGAACCTTTTGAGACTTTGGAGTCTCAGGTAGAGTAATGTAAGGTCTGCTGTGTGAGTTGTCAGGGTAACACAACAACTGATGTTGTGGTTTCGTGATTTCCCTTTCAACCACATGAAGGGCTGAACTCAGTTGGTTATTGGAGTGACCAGAGGAGTTCTGCATGTTCATCTCCATCTAGAATGCACTTAGGATACCATACAACTCTGTCAGAGTAAGAGTCTTAAGGTCCAAAGTTCTCTTGATTACAACACAATAATGTATCCATAGTTTAGGAAGGGAAGACATGAAATTCCTAACTATGTCTCTATTCTCAAGAGCTACTCCAATATCCTCCAGAGTATCTACTAGCTCAACATACCTGAAGTATTGTTGAGTCAAGGTCTCACCAGCCTTGAAAGTAAAGTTTTCAAACTGCTGCTTCAAGAGATCCTTCTTATTCTCTTGGGTTTCCTTGGATCCTTCATACATCAGCTTCAAAGCTTCCCATAAATCTTTAGCAGTTTTGCACTTCTTGAAGCGTCTGTAGACGGAGTTGGGGAGAGCAGTTTGGAGAGAAGTCATAGCCCTTTGATGCAGCTCTATTCTCTTCCTGTCTTCTTCTGAGTAATCATCAACATCTTTTGGAATGATGCGATTACCAGTGGCAGAAGTGGTGCTTGGTATGAAAGGACTATTGACAATGGAGTCCCACATCCTTGAATCTTGACACTTGATGAAGCCTTCCATTCTGATACACCATGTGTCAAAGTATTCAGGGGTGATCAGTGGGGACTTGGTCATGGTACCGGTTTCCATATCAGCCTTGGAGAGAGCAGCCATTTGAGTGAGTGGTTTGTAGTGAGGAGTGAAAAGCAGGTTGATTTGGATGGTAAGATCTCACAATCAAGCGCCTGGAGCTCTGATACCAATTGCAGGATCGATTATGGGTGGTTTTTCTCTCAACTCACTGTGAATAACACTCAGCAAGTAGTCTATGAAGAGTTGATCACAATATAACAAGTAACAAGCAGTAAGAAAATTAACACAGGAAGTAAATTTTCAAGGTACTTTTATATATTGCTTCTCAACTCAAAGGATTACAAGACTCTTGGACTCAAAATCCCTTTTTTAAAGAGTTACAAGGAGAAGATATATATAATACTACCTACAGCTGGATATACTTTGATACCAGCTGGACACCTCTAACCTTACATCTATACTACAAGACTCTAGGTGAGGTCTTTCAGACATTTTGCGTGAGAGTTGGTAGTCAGGACATGTCCCTGACTTACCTTTTGTCACCAACTAAAGTTGGTAACATGTACTATCATAAAAAGGTGAACAGTAGAATAAAGTATGGTCAACAACATGATTCTTTAGGAAGATGCCATGCTGTATCAGAGGTCTGCAGCGGACTGTCAGGGACCATACTTATATCTACTGGACATAGCAATGTCTTCCGAAGGATAAAGTGCTTCAGAAGTATAACTTCTTCCGAAGGCACTTATACTTCGGAAGACTGCTTCTTCCGAGGCTTGGAGTCTTCTTTGTCTTCTGAAGCAGACTTTGTCTTCAGCTCTTTCATCAGACTTTGTCTTCGGAAGCTTTCAGACTTTGTCTTCAGCTCTTTCATCAGACTTTGTCTTCGGAAGCTTTCAGACTTTGTCTTCAGCTCTTTCATCAGACTTTGTCTTCGGAAGCTTTCAGACTTTGTCTTCGGAAGATAGTCTTCAGCTGTTGGCTTTAGCTGTTGTCTTCAGTAGTTGACTTCAGCTTTTGCCATCAGTAGATATCTTCAGCTGTTGGCTTCAGCTGTTGTCTTCAGCAGTTGACTTCAGCTTTTGCCTTCAGTAGATATCTTCAGCTGTTGGCTTCAGCTGTTGTCTTCAGCAGTTGACTTCAGCTTTTGCCTTCAGTAGATATCTTCAGCTGTTGGCTTCAGCTGTTGTCTTCATCAGTTGACTTCAGCGTTTGCCTTCAGTTGATATCTTCAGCTTGTTGTTCTTCAGACTTTCGGAAGATCTCTTGCTCAGCTTCGGAAGCCTTTGAATGTAGTACCAAAAAATGACTATTTGAAGTAGCTTTGGTTGCACCAGCCTCATCATGATCCAACAATTATAAGTCTTGATATTGCCATGTGAATTTAATTGTTTCAATCTTTTAGTCAATCTATAAATGTAATCAAACCTATGTTTACTCACTAGCTAATTCGTTTGCTGACTCGTTACGTTTTCACATGATTTTAGGTATATAGATTAGTGGACTTCTAAATGCACATTTAGGGTTTGGAATTAGTCAAAGTTAAAAACAATTTCATTTATGTTTACTTGAGTTTTATTTGCTTGCAATGTATTATTTGATTAGTATTATTCAATAAAAAAGGCATTTAATATTATTTTAACGCAATTACTACCATGTGCTATGAGCACTCGGCTCATATTCGTCCGTCGTGATGATTCCGCTATCCGTTAGGGTGTGAGAGTATGGATCTACCAAAAACAAAGGATTATACAAGTAGAATTGGAAGTAAATTAATAGATATATTTTATATATACTTGACATGCAAGTTATGGTAAAAGATTATATATATTACTAATACATATATATGTTATGTGCTCTATGGTCCGTATGAGCTATAGTGATTAATAGAATATGTATAATACGTTATATATCGGTGTTATATGATAGATGATTAGTTTTAACTGTGTTATGTTTATTTTAAATGTCCAAATGTTTATATTAAATAAATGAAGGTTTATATGTTATTAAATATTTTCTCAAATCTAGATCTTACTCAGTTTGACTAATTTTAATTCTACATGTTAGACTGTCGCAGGTTAGATTCTTGATGTGCTATGGACCGCTTGACATGGATTAGCAAGCTACCAGACATCAAGACTTGTTATTCCTATTTTATAAATTTTATGATATTGGATTGTATGACTAAAACCTATGTTCACTTGGTATTGTGGTTTGAATGTTTCTGCTACAAATGACTTATGACTTTCAGTTCATTGAATTTATGTTGTGAAAGTAATTGAAAGGTTTCTCGATTTGGGGCATTTCAAATCGGTATCAGAACTAGTTTATTTAAGGATTCAAGCATCTTCCAAAACTTAAACTTATAATGGGACTGTGTTAAAATGCCAAGTGGGTAGCTTCATGCTTGGAGGTACTAAAAGTAAAGTAAGTAGTTAGGGTTTAGGATTTTATTTTAGGATAAAGGGACTTATCCCCAACAAACTTTATTAAGCTCAAAAAAGGAATACAAATGAAGTGCATCCCCCCCTCTAGGGTGTTTTAACACAGAGATGGGAGACCACAAAAGAAACCATACTAAATAGAAAGCAAACTAAGCTAAAAGAAAAAAGTAACTATAATTCAATTTGCTCCTTTAGCCATAAAGTGTAAGGCCCCACTCCCGAGAAGCCTCACAACTGGTCATTCATAGCACAATATATAATAGAATATGTTGATATATGAAAATGTTGCAACAGAATACTTTAAGTCATGCATCATATTCACAGATAAGTTGTCAAATTACATATTGTTTTAAAATTGAAAACATTAACGTTGTTCTTTACGAATTAAAACATAAGTCAAAACGAGTGAATGCCAGACTCCTATTACCGAGTAGCTTCATTCTTTTGTGCCATCCTCAGCAACATCATTACATGCCAGCTGATATCCATACAGAGTCAGTGTAGCTGAGCGAGTTCTAGTTTATAATAATATAGAATATATACTTTTGAAATTTCTTTTAATGAGCACACATTCACCATACGTAATAGCCGAATTGGCTTGACATATTCATTATATATCTTTCTTTCTTTCAATCTCTTTCCTCTTTCATTACTAGGATTACACAAGGCAAAAGCCTACATCATGTGGTTGGTAACAAATATCGAACCCCAGCCAGCATAATATAGAAGTGGTAGCTAACCCCTGACAGTTGACCCACACTTCTAGGCATGAAGACTGCTCATGATAATGGTCCATTCATTTCATTGGTCAATCTTAAGATTAGATCCCAGATGTGCAACCTACGGACTTAATCAACCGTACATCAGTTGAGCTAACGACAACATGGTCGTGCACATCCATTTAGTTTTGCTTGCAAGACTTTTCATCATCATAAGGGCCAGGGTAACATTCATTATGCTCTATTATCATTCTTTTTATTCATTAATGTTCATCATTAATTATAGGCAATACTTATAAGGTATCCTTCATCATTATCATCATATAGCATGGAACATTAAAAATTATTCATATAGTATCCACATAACAACTCTCATAATAGAATTATAGCATTAACTCTGATGAAATGACCCAAGTGTTATCTAATGTAGGTAACAATAAACTAATACGGGTAACAGTAAACAAATGTTGGTAACAGTAAAACTAATATGGATGACCAAACACTTGGTCAAAATAACGCCTAGTTAAACAAATGTGGTGAATAGTAAACTAATGCGAGTGAGTAAACCTTCAGTCCAATTTCAAACTTAGGCATTTTACGACATAGTCAAATTATGCATGACCCTAACCAATAGATCTAGTCCTCCATAAGCTCAGGTTCATAACCTAGAACATATCATGCATCAAACATCATTATGGATCTCGTTAAAACATACATTTTTTTGTAAAAATGTCTCCTTTATCATAGTAAACATAGGAATATCAAAGAATCAACATTTTTAGCATGCATGCAAGCCCCAAAAGGTAGAAAACATGTAAAAGAGGGGATCTAAAACTCACTTTATCAAGCCTTTAAGCAAAAACCCTAGACCCAAAGGTAGAACTCAAGATTTACGCACATGCACACGTAAAGATTCAAACTTTAAACAAGAAGATACGCAGAAAACAACTTAGGAGCTTAGATCTAGCTTAGATCTAAGAGAAATCACCATAAATCATACCTTTAATGGATTCTTCAACTTTCTCTCTATAGAACCAATTGGAAGCTTTCTCTTGCTAGAATTAGAGTTGTTATGGGTGCATGGGAGTGGGGGAGGGGTGACTCCATCTCTTTTATACCCACACATGGACATATTTTGCTTTTCCCACTTTAGACACGTACATCCTGTATTTATTTCCCTACTTTTAAGGATTTCCAGGCGTTACATAAGCATGTTGTTTCATCCGTTTCTAAATGTACAACTTCATCATCGTTGTTATTATCTTTAGCTTCCTCCTCATTGGTATCTTTTTGTTTTTCATACTAGATTTTCTTATTGTAATATTCTTTGTCTGCATTCATCCACTTAGAATATATCTCATATGGTGGAGGGATAATAGAGTTAAAATATTTACTAGCTTCAAATTTTTTAACTTTGTAAATCCATCATAATAATCATCAAAATTGTCACTATCATTGTTTGCATTCTTCAAAACCTCAAACTGATTAGAAACTTGGATATCTGATTGTTTATGAACTAGATTTTGACCCGTAGTAAGAAGTTAAGTCCATGGATTACTTGTTGTCTCATGATTAGAAGATGGGTCTGCTTTCTAAAGATTGGGTTTGGCACTTGATAAAACATCCCAGATGATCTGAGATATCTAATTATTTATTATTTTAATGATGCATATTATTTTATTATTGATATACAAACATAAGGATAGACAATACTATTAGAACCCTAAAATGGTTTACTATATAACTTTGATTTATGTAATTTAAAACTAAATTGTTTAAACTAACACATTAATATTTTTATGATAACGTAAATGAGAAAATTAACCTAACTAATGAAATGACCATTGTCACACCCTCAAATTCCGGGTCTAGAATTTATCACGGAGGGGTGAGCAAACAGGATCGAACACATTAGTCACACATGAGATGCAGTTATCTATATGATGAATTTTTAGATAACCATTCCATTGATATTCAGAGTAATAAATATGCGTAGCGGAAATAAAAGATAGATTGTTTCTTAACAATATGTCTAATTATATCTCAAATAATAAGCAATATGTATCTTGAGCTCCTATATGATCCTACGTGCAGGTCCATAAGCTCCTAGTAGATACCTGATAATACATGTAAATCAAGTGTCAACACAGGGTTGGTGAGTTCATAGGTGAGTAAAACATATTTGATAAATCATTCATTATCATTCAAAGAAGGGTTTACTGTAAAAGTGTGAGTATAAACTACTCACTGGTATCACTTTGTATATGAATAGCCTGTCGGAACCCTTTTATAAGGTGAACCCGCTATCCCACATACTTACTAAGTACAAGACAACAAATCCTTCACATAGGATTTGCCCATGTACCATAGTTTATTTGTATATGAATAGTCTGTCGGAACCCTTTTATAAGGTGAACTCACTATTCCATATACTAACTAAGTACAAGCCAACAAAACCTTTAAATAGGAATTGCCCATGTAACATAGTTAATTTTCCCTTTTCCTTTTTATGTGTATATTATGTTAGTTATAATAATTCAAATCAGAGGGCGCGAATCCTCTCTTTACATTTATTCTCATATGGGTTGTAAGTGGAACTATAATGGCAAACTTTACATAGTGCACATCTGCCTTCTCAACCCAGAACAGTCATCCTGAATGACAATAAGATCTTTGTGCATCTTGGTAAGGACCACATGTCCAAACCTTTGTAGGGGTAAGTCACTCCCCGATAGTACTATCCAAAAGATCCCTGCTTGTTTATAGTCCAGTATACAGAGAAGGATTTTCATAGTAACCATATGTAATCATAAATGTGATTCAATTATTATTTAACATAATACACAAAAATAATTTGAAATTTCAATTACAACATGTATTCCTCCCCAAAATATTTAAATGATTAAAAAGGGGAATAGTTAAGTATGAACTCACCTCAGTCCTTGTGTGGTGTTGACAAGCTAGTAAATTCCTCCTAAGGAATTATAATTCACATAAGCAAATAGATACAAATCCATAACCTAAATAAGTTAGATCTTGAACCTGATGTTCAATTGATCTAGGGTTTGGTTTTCTAGGATTTGTTATAAACATCTAATTAAATCATTTATTTTTGTTAATTCGTTAGTAACTAAAGATTTGCATTTCATTTGATTAATTTAATAATGATTTTAACATATCATTATGTTCTAAATAAATTTTAGACATTATTTAAATATGTAAGTTTGTATTTAATTTAGTAAGATTTTATAATTAAATTTATAAAATCTAATTTGTATTTGTCTTATCAAATAAGAAATGTTTACAAGTTTTAATTTATTATTAAACTACACCTTTAATTAGTATATTTTATAAGAAACAACCTAAAATAACGTTTGTAAATAATTTATGAAATTATAAAATCTTTATAATTTCCACAATAATATAGTATCCAATAATAAATTAATAATTTAAATTATTATTTAGAGTCCATTTTTATAAAAATGACTATTTATAACATTTATAATAATATTTTATAAAAATTGTTAAGGTGTTTTTAATAAATAAATTTTATAGAAAGTTACTTAGATAACTTTTAAAATAAAGGAAGTTTTTAAAAGTTATTTTTATAATTTTTGGGAATTTTTCTATATTTTTAAAAGGTCAAAAGGGCATTAAAAAAATAATGGGAGGTGCACGGGTTCGAACCCGTGACCTCATGTTGGGCGGGTGAGTGGGGAACCGGTGAACTGAAGGCCGAAGCCGCATTAGGTCTCGGCTTTTAATTCCTTTAAACACAAACTCCAGAATGCCCCCAAATCATCAATAACCCTAATTCGAATTGAATCAAATTAATCCCTAAGTCGATGTTGTATTCGATTGAAACCACAGGGCTTTTCTTCCCCATGATTAAACGAGTATGTAGGAGGGTTTAATTACCTGAATTGAAGCTCGAAAGAGGGTGTTCGATCAGTTGTAGGTCGCGGCAGTGAGGGTGAATCAAATTGATGGGTTTGTGTGTTTTCCAGGTACAATTGAACTCGAAGGAATGTTTTAAATAGTGAGACGATTGTTGGTGCGTGTTTACGTTTGATTATTATTTAAGTTTAGTGCTCGATAACGGTCCATGTTTCTCGGCCGAAGTGGGTTTGGTGGGTGATCCGCACTATCGACTCTAATATTCAATTTCAATGGGGCACGATGTTCGAATCCCCACTCGAATGTGTCGGGTAGGTTTAATCGAGTCAAAACCGCGTTATTGTGGGTGTTTGGCTTCGCCGGAGGCTCGTCGGAGGCGGTGCCGGAGGTGAAGGTTGTCGACGGGCGGGTGGGCTGGTTTTTTAAAAGAAATTACACAAATGGTCCCTCAACTTTCAAGTTCTATTATTTTATGTGAAAACTTTATGTTTAAAGTTTCTAAATTGTCACAAATACCCCCTGGACTTTTTAAATCCAATTTATTTTTAAAATTTGTTTATTTTCTTAATAATCTTTACAAATTACAAATAACAATATTATTATTATTATTATTATTTACATTATTATTATTAATATTTTTATAATAATAGTGATAATAATATCATTATTATTATTATAATATCAAATATATATATATATATACACACACACACACACACATATATATATATATATATATATATATATATATATATTAAGTTAACGAAATTTTTCCGGGTTGTCACAACCATCTTTTAACTACAAAATACCAAAATCTATAAATCGTCACCATCTTTTCACTCAAATGGCTCCCTTTAAGAAAAAACTCATTGAAATCACTAACATGGCATACTTACACTAGTCATGATAAGTTGGTGGTTACTTGTAAATTAAACAAGATCGTAAGGCTTCTTTTTTGCCTTCCTCAAGCCGTGAGACCTCAAACCCACCCCATTTACCATCATTTTCCCTAGCATAAATCATTTATTTCCTTGTCCCCCCCTTATATATACCTCTTCCTTAATTTGAAACAAGAACAACCCCCCCCCCCCCCCCCCCCCCCCCCCCCAACCCCCCACATTTTCATACTTAAAATCAGTTGCATTCACGTCCTTTTCCCTATTGAAAATCGACAGGAAGAAGGCCTTCCATCTGCCCAAGACATTGAATCAAGATCATAACACACACACTTTCGTTCAAGCTTAGTTTCTTGTAAAAGTTGAGGTATTCATTCACTTGCACTTAAGCAATGCATTAACATGCTTAATATAATGAATTATGAATGTGTGTTTTTAAGTCATCTAACACTCAAAAAACAAATGCATTACTTGTACATATCAGAAATTTGGTTTAGAAGTTGCTTGATTTTGAAAACAGTTGCTGTTAGAAAACTTACCTTAACTTTGGAGGGCAATAAATTAGTCAAAACAAAAATCAAAATGGATGATTTTTGAGTCTAACTTTAACTTTTAACTTTTAAGAGATAACTTACCAATCAGAGTAAATTCAACATACTTACCTTAACTTTAGAGGGCAATAAATTGGTCAACACAAAATCAAAATGGATAATTTTCTGGTCTAACTTTAATTTTAAAGAAATAACTTTCCAATTATAGTACATTTAGAATACTTAGGTTAACTCTGGGAGGGCATAATTCCTTTAATTTTTACTGAATTGACTTGATTCTTTTTTTGGAAGTCAGTGTTATTGGTTAGCTTTGAAACTCAAGTGGTCTTACTTAAAATGGTTAAGTTTTTTGACCGCCAACCAACTGAAATATTTTCAAAACACTAGAATATAAATACATATACTTTTGAAGGAAGATAATTATTTTTAAAACACTATATGGACTCCATAAAATATTATTTTACTTTTATGCAAAGTAAAAACCCATATATAAGTGTGGTAAGAATTCCGTATTTTATTTAATACATTTGGCTAATTAAAATGATAGCGGAAAATGATCAATAATAAATAGAAATCAAGAAAACAAACTTTAAGTCATGAAGTATCAAATAATCACATATGAAGTCATCATTAAGACAAAAACATAATCCTCTCATATAATATGTAAATATTTATACACTTATACATAAATAAAACAAATGTCACTAGCAATTGGTGAATAATACGAAATCATAAACTTAGATAAGTCTACGTTTCAAACAACAATTTAAAAACTAAACAATATGTAACATTTGACTCGTCACTTTGTAATTCAAGCCTTATTCCCACCCTACATATATATATAGGAACTGCTATTTTTTAAGCGAAATCAATCTTGTTTCAAGCAATCTATATCTGAAACAATCAATGAGTTCTCGTAATCCCTTTTACATGAATCATTACTATTATATCTATGCTATTTCATATTTTGATGATGAATGTTTATTTATTAGGTTTGACTTATTAACACCTCATTATCTTGCACAACTATTTATCTTCAGGTTGGAGCTGCATGTTTAATATAGGTAGTACTATTGGGACTGACAATCCCCATTATCTCAACGAATTAGAACGCATACAACCACATTCAATTATATTTAATGATTATTACCACGCAGACTATGACTTGACATTTTCATATACTTGTAATAAGTATTGGACGAGACATCCAGTCATAGGCTTAGTTGTGAGCTCATAAATGCATTTCTCCTAACTTGTGTTATGGCTACTTTACATAATAAGTTTATTTAACTACTTACCTTGCAACTATCTATCGAGTCTTAAAAACCTACCAGCTCACCAACATTATTTTTGACCCATATTAAACATGTTTTTCAGGAAACAACCAAGGTTGGCATTTTGGACTTCACTTAAATATGTCACGACTAGGGCACAACTAAAGATTATTTTGTATAAGCTTAGGATGCTAGGCTCGTATGTTTGAATCTTTAAACACTTGTACCCTAATACCTTGTTGCCTAAGTTATTTTGAATGCATGAATGAATTTAAGTTCCTTAAGAACCACGTGTTAGTTATTTTGAATGCATGAATGAATTTAAGTTCCTTAAGAACCACGCGTTCAAGATATCTGATGATGTTACCTCCTTGCGATTCTGCCACCAGCGAGGGGTATGACAGATTGGTATCAAAGCCATGGTTATAAAGAACTAGGATGCCTTAAATAGACACCTAGACTATAACCTTAACCTCATTATTGGAACACTAGAACATCTACTACATTAGCAATCACATGCTTATCTTCTTACATTTACCTTGGTAAAGTTATTGTTTAAACACTTTGTCGACATACTACCACTTACGGCTACGGCATCGAATCATTGAAGCACTATAGCTTTGTCAACCTATTCATCCGGATATTTTATGTTATTTGTTACTTAGTTCTCTTCCTACTAACAGTAATATTAACTCTTCTATGCACTCAAGCACCAAAGATATCAAGTCTTCTAGCCCATCCCTACTCAGCACCCGACCATTGACATGTAATGGATAGTCATGAGGGCTTGTTAGTAGTGCCACTACTTACTCCAATAACCACACTATCTCCATCTCATAAACTATTCACACCCAATAAATGACTCGAAAATGAACTAAGTTACCATAATAAGAGACCTTGAGGACTTCAAAGCTTGAGTGGCCGATACCTGTACAAATATACTAAAATTGTTACTAAAACTGTTACTAAAACACAAACATTAACAATAAGTTAAACCAAATTGATATTGTTTAACAAACTAGGTTCGCAAAGAGATTATACAAAAAAGGCTGAACATCATTTACGGCAAACCTTGCTAACGATACTTGTTATAAATCTAATAAAAAGATAAAATGAGCTGGTATCCCTTGACATAGGACTTGAGTATGCTCGACAGTTTCTTTTTTCAAGATAGAGCACCACCACTTGTGGCAGTCCCTATTAAACTAAAACTAATAAGCTATTCAACTTCATTCACTACTCGCAACGGAAGAGGAATATTTTATCCCATGTAACATCCCACCCTCTTCAAATGCATCCTTAGTTTTTTGTCAAAGATATAAAAACTTGCTTACTTATGTTTCAAACATATCTCATAAAAAAACTCAAAATTCCACTCGATCAAGGTTGAAGACTATTTATGAGGAACCATACCAAAATGCCACTATATTTAAGGAAAAACCAAAAATATACTACAATAAAAGTTGTGCATCTTTTCCAGCTTTTAAAGAGGTGAAGTAAAGATGCAATTTGTTTCTTTAACAAACCTGCATAATGCATAAAGAACAATTTATGATTTTATCGTAAAATACTAATCAAAAAATACTAAATCAAGAAATAATGAAGATGGCAATTTTAATATGTTTTTAAAATTATTAAATCAAATTATATCATTAGAGAACATATATATTTCACAAAACCTTATAAACAAAACCTAAAAAATAAATGTTAGGTCTAGAATTTTGTATAGGTTTAGTTCTTGAATCAATCATTATAATAACTCTTGTACCTTTCTGTCATTCTGTATGCAATATATATGTATAGGTTAACCCATATATTATATGTTGTTCTATATGTATGTTTGCAGTAAAATAATGTCTTGGTCAATTTCTTGAAATTGACCAAGTGTTGGAAACATCTACGGATGAACATTTTGTTCCTCCGTAGATCCTCTAGAACAAATCAAGTACTCCGTGGAACTCCTGCGGAAGCTTTACAACATCACCCTTCAAGCTAATACAATTCCTAAGGAAGACAAGTGCTCCTGCAGAAGAGGAAATCTCCTGCAGAAGAGGAAATCTCTTGCGGAAGAACAAAACACCTGCAGAAGAACAATAATTCATGCGAAAGACCAACACATCAAGTCAACAGAAGTTAACTCTAAAGTAAAAAGTCAACATCTACGGATGACTTCTACCTTAGTCGGAGAATGTCACATCAGAACATTCTCTGAGTAACCTCCTTACCCCGATAAAGAAGTTATAGTTTTCTAATCAGTAAAACCCTAAGCCTATAAATACGAGGCTTAGGTGCATAATTCTGAGGATCGATTGCCGACGTTGACTACTCATCAAAACATCAATCAAACCCTAGCAGCTATAATCATCATCACAATAATACATACACACCAAAATAGCATTAGAACCCTAGCATTAGCATTTTCATCGATCGTTTGATTATTGTAATCATTATTCAAATATTATTGAAAAAACATTTGATCTCTTTGTTTCTGTTCATGCATTGATTATTCAATTGTTCTTCGTTGGTTTGAAGTTTGTTCTTCACGATCTAGTTGTTTGTTAATCATTGCACAATCAATTAATCAAACAACAATCAGTGGTATTTTCGCGATCATTGTTTTGTCATTAACTAAGCTGATAATTCCCTGGATGATCCTTTAATTCACAGGTGGTATCAGAGCCAAGTGTTCATTGATTTGGATCAGTTGATTTATCAGTATTAGTTTTTGTTTGATTAATTGTCTTTATCACTAGATCTGTCAAGTTTTTTATTAGATCTATCGATTTTTATTAAAATTGTTTAAGGGTCTGTTCATACATCGAGGGTATACAACTCATCATTGATCGTTTTATTGAACAAGTCAATTAATTCACGCATCGGAATTAGCTAATTAATAGCTAATTAAGATATTGGAATCAACAAATTGGTGCGAGCATTAAAGTTGTTTCATTGACCAAACGGGTACTGTTTCATTGCCCGATCAACTCAAATTTGTATTAAACTTGTTTAATTCGTAGATCTGAGTTATTTCAATTGGTAACAATTGTTCAACTATAATTGAATAAATTACCTACTATGAAAAAAGCAAATAAGGAATAGTGAGGTTTTTGTTTTTCGATTTTGGCCACAGGCACGTGTTTAAGTATCAAAGGATTCTTTTGTGATTGGAGAGAGACACTCAACTCTCGCTGCCCTCTTCCCTATCCACCGCCGCCGCCTGCACCGTCCCCGTCTTCATCGTCATAACCACCGGAGGAGCCTTCTTCCCCGTCCACCACCGCCACCTGTATCGTCCCTATCTTTCATCGTCGTAACCACCGGAGGAGCCCTCTTCCCCGTCCACCGCCGCCACCTGCACCGTCCCCATCTTTCATTGTCGCAACCACCGGAGGAGTGAGGGGGTTCTTGGTTATGTCACGATGGAGACGGAAATTAGAGGGTGGGTGGCCGCCACCATGCAGGCGGTTACGATGGTGTTTACTTTGGCCCCCTGTAACACCGCTGCTAATACCGATGACTGATGTGTTTGTTTTGTCGGCGGCGGCTATGGTAACCGTTGGCCTCCCTCTTGCTGTTGTTGTCGGTGACGATGATGATGGTCATAACGGTCACGTGTGGAGATGGTGTCGGCGTCAGTTTCCGCCCTGCCTCTCGTTGTAGGTTGAGGTGGGGTCCGTGACGGCGAGGATGATGATGGTACGGCTACCTATGTTGTCTCTTTCTCTCACTATCTGTTGGTTACCCTTTTAGGGCTTTCCGATCTGGTTGTTGACTGTCACTGTTCTGTCGACCCGGCATGGCAACCCTGTTATACCTCAGTGGGTTTCTCTGATTCGGCATGTAGGCCTATCACCCATCGGTTACAGCGAAATGAAGGCGTCGATTGGACCCGTGTTTATGTCGATGATGATGATGGATATTGGTCGTCTGAGACTTTTACATTTTTGATGATATGGGTTTTTGCTAACCTGACACTGTTACATTTTTGAGGGTTTGAGTTTTGCATGTTGTCGGGAAGGATGTTATTGATGATGACCTTGGCTCGTCAACACTTATTCGAACTCATCTAACCTGATGCATCCTTTGGTTGAGCGTTATTACATGTTGTCCAGTGCCGGGCTGTGATGATAACTGATGATATCGGTTGTTTTGGCATGGCTACCATTCAGGGTCAGCAACCGCAACTGAGTTTTTTCTGAGCCCGATTCATCACACACGCAATGCGCGTGGATGAATACACACTATTTTAATAAATTTCAGAAGAGAATTTATTCAGAGGTTTGAATAATTATGACATCACCGTCTTAATTAATTGATAAGTAAGAGGTTGTCATTAGTTATCTAAACATGAGTAATTCAGTAATTGGATCATCCTACCAACCCCCTAAGTTGGAGAACAAGGCTGGCTTCAAAACATGGAAAATCCATTTTAGGAACCATGTAAATTATACTGATTCTGATTTGTGGACTTTAATCACAAAGGGTCCATATATTCCACCAGCATTAGGACCTGATTATAAAGACAACAATCAGCCAATCAGTCTAAAGGATTTATCACCTGATGATGCAAATAAGGTCAAGTTTGATATCAAAGCCTATAGTATACTCACTATGGCTTTGCCTAAAAATCTTCTAATTATGTGTGAAGCCTATAAAATAGCAAACTCACTATGGAAAACTTTGCGCACCCTGTGTGAAGGCAGTGACAAAATCAGAAGCATCAGAAAGGATACACTCAGGTCCCAATATGAGACATTCCATCATATTAAGGGTGAATCTGTTCCCCAATAGCTACATAAGTTTATGCAGCTTATGACTGAGATGAGCATTTTGGAGCTTAAGTATGATAATGAGGAACTCAACAAGAAGATACTCCATACTCTACCTGTGAGTTGGACTCAAACAATATCAATGTTCAAGAACACACTTGACTTAAAATCCATTAGGCTTGATACCTTGGTGGCTAAAGTTGAAGCTCTTGAACTTGATGAGAAAACAAGAAACAAGAGTATGAAAGCACCTATTGCTCCATACCACTTCAAAGAATCAAAAAGTGTGAGTAGTGAATTCATTTAAAATGAAGACAAATAGAGAACTTGTGCTTTGAGTGATGAAGATGAGGAAGTTGGTTTCTATGCATCAAGACCAGCTAAATCATCTTAATATCATTCTAGCAACAAAACAAAAAGCAAAAAGGAGGATGAAAAGAATTCAAATTCTTAGGGATCATCCTCAAACAGCAAAAGCAACAACAACTTAGAACCAATTACTGTAGTTCTTGATTCTGAAGAGTAGAAAGCAGCATTTGTAGCTTTCAGCTCAAGCTTCCAAGCTTACCTCGGCAGCACTTTAACTCCAGCTCATTTCTGCCAATAAGATCTAGAAGAACTTCATCCTGATGAAGTAGAAGAGATGGATTTGCAATGACAGATGGCAATGATTGCTTATAGGGAAAAGATGCATCTGCGGAGAAACAAAGGATTATCTGCTCCCGGGAGAACAACAAATATAGGAGTTGATAAATCTAAAGTGAGATGTTTCAAGTGTAACCTTTATGGGCACTTCTCAAGGGAATGCAACAGGCAGTCCACATCTCAGCAACAATATCAACATCAGCAATAACAACAACATCAAGCATATCAATGGCAATTCAAGCAGCCTTAACTCACCAATTCGTCCCCACCAACTTCAAGTACATCTGCAGCCAGCTCAAGCAAGAACCAAGAGACTGGATTGATCATCCTACAAGATGGTACTTGTGACTGGAGCATACATGAGAAGGAAGTCTTGGAAGAGAATCAAACACTCATGGCAAACATGGAGAACAAAGTGCCACCGATGTCAAAAGAGGTAAGAGAAAGGTTATGTTCATCCAGCTACATTGAGGAAGTTGAGAGATACAAAACTCATGCTCAACAACTTGCTAATAAGGTGAAAGAAAAATTAGTTTTAAATGAATCTCATGTACGCGAACATAAACTTTATCAGGTAAAGATCACATCCCTACAAAAGAATTTAGATAAACTTGTTTTAGCAAACTATAATTTGAAGGCACAAGTTGAGCATTTGACTGCATCTTTAATAAAATCAATGTCAGAACATGCATCTACTGAAGTGAAACTTCAGAAGTTTCAACTTTCATCTCAACAATATGAGAAGCTGTTAAATTCTCATATTTAATCACAAAACAAATTGGGTTTAGGTTTTCATAATGTTCCACTCCAGTGAATAACAACTATACTTCATTACCTGATTCTATGACTAACTGCTTATCAAATCATTTTGTGCCAAGCAGTGTTGTAAAAATTGCTAGGTTCTAGTCGGGCGGTGAGGTGGGGACTAGGGATTAATCGGGATTAATCGGGATTAATCGGTTTGGAGATTTTATATGTATTTTTTATAAATTATATATATAGTTAGGATTATTATACTTCAAACATAATTAACTAAATATAAAAATAAAAATCAAATGTTTTAAAGTTTACCAAATCACAAATCACAATTAATAATCAATATATCACACATATACACACACACACACACATACACACACACACACATACACACACACACATATATATATATATGTGAATCACCGACCCAAACAGTGAATCACAAATCTGAAATCACAAAACCATATAAATAATTCATACGCTGGACGTGTTCATGACTTCTAAACCTTTGAGAGCCAGAGAGGGAGGCCGGAGAAGGTGATTACACCGGAGCACGCCGGTGCTGCTGCGGTCGCCGGAGAAGGTGTTGCTGCTGCTGCGGTCGTCGCGCAGCTCTGCTACGGTCGCCGGTGCTGCTGCGGTCGCCGGAGAAGGTGATTACACCAGAGCACGCCGCGAGGGGGTTTGCCGGAGAAGGTGATTTCAGATCTAAATATGCCCAAAAAATTGGGTTGACCGACTTTGACCCTGTCCACCGCCTAGGCCCGATTACACCGACTACCACCGCCTAGGCCCGATTAGTACCGCCTGGCTCCGCCGAGCGCCTAATGGCTCCGACTAGCCTTAATCGACAAGGTTACGGGCCGCCTAGCGCCTAATCGCCGCCTAGGCGGCCGCCTAGACCGCCTTTTACAACACTGGTGCCAAGCACCAATAATACAGTTAAAACTGAATTAAATCAAGTGGCAAATAGTGATGATTCTAAGGTGAGTGAAACTAAATCAACTGATTCAGAAATTTCACAACAAGATGAATCTGATTTTGATTTTGATGGATGTGATGATCTGTATGAGCTGCATGATCATGCTGAACAACAAAGTGATGATAAAGGAAAGGGAACAAGTTTGGTGTTCGAACCTTCAATACCAAAAGTGCTTGAAGAAATCAAAGTGCCCTATCCACCTCAACAAAGAAACTCGCTGAAGACTATCCATAAAAGAATAGCTCAATTGAATGTTGGATTCAAGAGCTTAATAACCAGCAAGTGACTCAACCAATAGCAAAAAGGTCTAAAGCTGATGCAAGTGTAAGTTCTACAGAAGAAGCAAAAACTACTTCTGCAAAAAAGATCAGGAAGACCAAGTCAACAACCTCAGAGATCTTCTACGGAAGAAGAAGGTTGTTGAGTTTCAAGAACCATCAGTAGATCATCATCGGATGAGTACAACTGTTAGTTCGACTAAACAATCATCAGCAGATCTACGGAAGAAGCACACATGTGCTGAAAGCTTATCCAAAGCAAAGAAATCTTTAGCTGAAGTTTCAACAATCAAGAAATCTGAGAAGGCTATGCATCAACAACTAAAGTCAGCTGCTAAACTTGAGAAAGAGCTGAAAGAGTACGAAAAGCAGCTGAAGAACAAGAAAAAGGTTGAATTAGAAAGTGATGCAGAAGACAAGTACTGCAAGTGGTGTGACATGACCAATCACAATACTGAAGATTGCTACTTCAGTAGTTATTGTTCTATCTGGAATATGAATAACCATATGACCTCAGATTGCTACTTCAACAAGCATTGTGCAATCTGCAACAAGCATAATCATTCAACTCAAGAATGCTACTTCAATAAAAGGAACAAAACTGAAGTTCCTAAGAAGAAGAAATCTGAGAAAAATGAAGCAGATTCACAATCAGATGAGAGCATCAAGGAGTCAAAGGCATCAAAAAAAACAGCCAAGGAACATAGCTGAAAAGACAAAGAAAAAAGCTGTTGCTGATGCTCAACAACAACAAAAGCTTAAAAAGGCTAAGAAGCCATCAGATGCTTCAAATGCCCAACCAAAGAAGAAGGAAAAATAGAAGTCTTAAAGCAGGACACCACATATAAAGGTGGACTTGAATGATAAATCAACAAATACTGATGAGACCTTCTTTGACAAGTTTGACAAGGGTATTGAAATATCAAGATCACAGTCAAAGGATGCTAAAACCTTTTTTAACAAATGATCTTCATCAACAGCAAATATGAAGGCATACAAAGAAAAGGTGTAAGAGGAAGTAACTGAGACACCAGTTCAAAATCTCTTAACTCAATCTCCATCAGAATTGTCCTCACCACCACAAACAAAACAAAATAAATCAATTGAGTCTAAATTCAAACCTGAATCCTCAAGACTTATTCGTGAAGGAGTGATAATCTTAGACACACTTGGTCAGCCCAAGCTCAATAAGGCTTGGGTTACCTATTCTAATTGATTTCATTTTATGTGAAGGAACATACATGGAGGGCTGACAATAAGTGGTATGTTGACAGTGGATGTTCTGGGCATATGACAGGAAACTGTTCTCTCCTCCATGACTTCAAACAAAAAAATGCTTCTTATGTAGCATTTGGTGGGGATAAAAAGGGAGGTAAAATTATAGGTGAAGGAATTGTAACAAATGGTGTGCTTAAGTTTGAGAAAGTCAATTTTGTGAAAACTTACAATTTAATTTACTCAGTGTTTCTCAAATTTATGATCAAAATTATACCACTTTATTCGATAAAAATCATTGTTACATTCTTAAACCTGATTTCCAAATCCCAGATGATTACATACTTCTTAAGGCACCAAGAAAATGCAACACATATGTTTTGGACATGAACAACACCTCTTTAACATCAAATGAAACATGCCTAATTTCTAAGTCATCAGAAGATGAATCTCAATTATGGCATAGAAGGCTGGTTCATTCTAATATGAAGAACATGCATAGGCTAGCAAGAAATGACTTAGTCATTAGTCTACCTAAGAAAGAATTTCAATGTTCTACTCATTGTTCTTCATGTTACAAATCAAAACAACATAAGGTGTCACACAAGTCCAAAACAATTAACACAAATACAACACCACTCAAATTACTTCATATGGATCTTTTTGGTCCAACTAAATGATGAGCATTAGCAAGAGGCAATATTGTTTGGTGATTGTTGATGATTTCACTAGATTCACATGGGTCTTTTTCTTAAACATAAAAGTGAAACATCAAAAACATTAATGGATTTTATCACTAAAATTGAAAATCAACTTGATTTAAAGGTCAAATCTTTTAGAATTGATAATGGATCTGAATTTGTCAATTGTGTTCTAGATACCTTTTGAAGGAACAAAGGCATAGCAAGAAGTTCAGTACACCAAGAACTCCAGAACAAAATAGAGTTGCTGAGAGAAGAAACAGAATTCTCATTAAAGCAGCTAGAACAATGTTGGCTGATTCACATTTGCACATTACCTTTTAGGCTGAAGCAGTGAATACAGCCTGCACTGTTCAAAACAGAACATTAATTGTTAAAGAACATAATAAAACACCTTATGAGCTCTTATTTAAAAGGAAACCTTTTATAGGCTATCTTAGAGCTTTCGGGTGTCATGTATCTTTGTTACATACCAAGGAACAATTAGGAAAGTTTTTAGAAAAATCCTATGATGGTTTCTTTGTTGGTTATTCATCAACATCTAAATCATATAGAGTTTACATTCCACACCAACAATTATGGAAGAAACACCTAATGTCTATTTTGATGAAACTTCATTTACAAAATCTGTAATAGGTTCATCATGGTTGTTTGACATAGATGCTTTCACATATTCATTTAACTCTGGTTATTTGAATGTTGCAGGTTCTACGGATACATGTTATCTTTATGTCCCTCCAAGAATGAGTGAAGTGCCACTATCTGTGGATCCACCAAGACCTCCTCCACACACTTCAAGTGTTGCAAATCATGGCCCATTATCATAATTAAGTAATGGACTATCCAATGGAAATCCAGATTCAGACTCTTAAGAAGTGAATGAAGTATCAGTAGATATTAACCCTGCTTCCACAGATGTTAATACTGCATCCGGAGATGTACTCAATGCATCCGTAGATACTCCATCTATATCCGGAGATGCTCTAGTTTTTTCAACTGAAGCTCAAACTCCATTTGAACAAGTACCAAGTCCATTAACAACATCTGTAGATCTATAACCTACATCGAGAGATGTTACTGTAACACCTACGGAAGTTCATAATACATCTGCTGAAGCACAAATTCTAAAAGATGGCAATCATCCAGTATCAGCTCATCTTGAAGCAGACTTTAACTACTTTGTTAATTCTTCATCTCTGCAGGATCAATGTCCATCTCCACGCATGACCAACTTGGAATCTTCCAGTCAAGTTGCAACAATACCAACAACCAGAATTCATAAGAATCATCCAATTAACAAGATAATTGGTGATCTTTATGAAAGAACCACAAGAAATCAAGGGGGAGCAGCCAATATTTGTCTTTTCTCCTGTTTTCTATCTCAAGTGGTTCCATCCAACATAACAGCTGCACTTAAAGACAATTGGTGGATTAAAGCTATGCAAGAGGAGCTTCAACAATTTAGAAAGCAGAAAGTCTGGAATCTAGTTGACTTGCCTAAAGGTCAATATTCAATTGGTACCAGATGGCTTTTCAAAAACAAACTAGATGATAGAGGAATCATTATAACAAATAAAGCAAGGTTGATAGCACAAAGTCTATACTTAAGAAGATGGAATAGACTATGATGAAGTCTTTGCACCTGTTGCAAGGATTGAAGCTATCAGAGTCTTTCTAGCTTATACTTCCTATAAGAAATTCACAATTTCCCAAATGGATGTGAAATGTGCTTTCTTATATGAAAAGATTGATGAAGAAGTCTATGTTTCTTCTAAAGAATGTATTAGGACTGTGTACGTACGGAGTACTAACGGATTCTGCGTGAAACCAGATCAAATAGCACGGAATTCTATTTGATTGGTGATCCAATCAGTGAGAAGGAATAACCCGATCGACCTTACGATAAAACAAATGTTAAGAACGGATTGGAATCGATCAGGAACAAACTATGAACTTGGATTTGCGACTTGGGACGCTCTGAACGGATAGGGTATGAAGTATTATGAAGTTTTTGAAGTGTTTTGTTTTTCCACAAACTATGTGGTATTTATAGGTTATCAGTGTTCATTCGTACGACTGAACCATTAGCATGGTTCAGTCGTGCGACTAAAGCATGCGATTGAATCATACGCACGACTGAAGGTTCAGTTGTGTGATTGAACCAATCTTATGTCTCAATCATACGACTGATCCAGTCACCTGGTTCAGTCGTGCGACTGGTCCATAAGCATGGCTCATTCATACGTACAGGCCATAAGTATGGTCCATTAGCATGAATGTCTACGTGACTAAGTTAAACACATTTCTAAGTTCTTATTGACTTAGAACTATGTAAAACCAACATCAAACCTATATATTTAGTTCATACATGTGAATCACATTCAATATAAATATAAGATGACATAATCAATCACATATAAATATCACAATGCATTTAATATATCATTCAATCATTTTATTACATTGGATTACATAAGTGTAAGACATTAAAGACTTTTAAATTTAAGAACGTAAACTAGGTACATCAATATGTATCAACAAACTCCCCCTTGGACATAGTTAGCCTAATGTCTAACAGTCTTCACGTGCTCCTGAAACTTCTTGTACTTCTCCTCTGTTATGACTCCCACGTGAATCTCAAATGTGAAGCAGAGTCGTATGACATGTTGGAATTGAAGAGCTTGTATAATGTCTTGTGAGTCATAGAATAGTAGCCACTTGTAGAGAGTGTAAACATCTTCAGCCAACAAGTTGGTTAGCCACATTGGGTCAAATACCCTGATAGTCTCGATTTGTTCTCTTTATGCAAAACTATGACTGCTTCTCTCGTCCGCCAGTCATAATACCACCACTTGAAGTGTGGAGTGAAGTCCTGAGGCATTTCCCGTAATGGGATCTTCGACATTGTGCGCGGAGGACTCCACTTCAACACTACTTTCGGCTTTCTAGTGTGAGGATCAACTTCGGTCTTATTTATGAACCGTTTAGGCTGTTGAGGCCTGAAGTTGACCCACCTGGTGTGGTATTCCCTCTTTAATTCCATCTCAAACCACCCTGACATCTTTCTGGGGTTGGCGTACAAAAGGTCTAAACAGGCAAGCCTGTTTAGCTCAAAACTGGGAAGAGTCTTTAGATCATGAGGGAATCTGAAGTACTCTATCCCCTTCTCCCTCTTCACAGCATAGACAAGCAAGTCCTCAAAATACGCCCAACTAATAATCTTGCCAGACACCTTCTGATGCTTCTTCACTCTGTAGAGTTTGGTGTAGGAGTTAGACTTTGGAGGTTGTCGTTGGGCTCTCATTTCTGCTAGACACACAGCCCACTCAGCCTTCTTGATATCGACATCAGCGTCCGTAGCTTGGGCTTTCCCTTCTTCTTTCTCTTTCTCTTTCTCTTTAGCATCAAGAGCTCCAAACGTATCACTGCCAAATGTTTCACCCAGATTGGGGATAACATTTCCCTATTGGTTAGTGTACTATGGATACTCTTGTGCAGTGATATCCTCGATATCAATCTCATCGACGTCTTGCAGCTCCTTATCACTGATGACATCAACCTTAGGAGCATCCTTGACTAGCTCATTCGGGTTGAGTATAAACATGTCGGCCAGCTGCTCATCTGTGAGATCATGAATGATCTCTCCCTCTTCGGGGGTGTAGCTCACAGATCGTCGCACGATCCCTTGCAAATCAAGAATCATGGTTAATGAGTCTTGATTTGCTAAAGGGTTGCGACGTCGTAGTCGTCTGTTTGTTCGGCTTCATCTGTTAGATTAAACATTTAAGACACAAACACACACATATCAGTAATCAAGATAATTAAACATTAATAAACATCAATTTCATTAGTGTAATACATAATTCAAGTACAAAAGTTTTTCAAATACATAGACATTTAATCATTACTTTTTCCTTTATCACTCGACTCTTCAGCCTGGGGAGCTGAGGACGAGGGTCGCGGATCTTGATTTCTCTTGGTGTGCCTCTCCCAAGCCTATGGATTTAAGGCTGATGCAGATGCATCACCTTCATGCTCTGGCTCATCATCATCTCCCCCATCTTTGTCTTTCACACTTCCTTCAGCCTCACCCACATCATCATCATCATCATCATCATCCGATTCATCATCAGATGAATCATTATCATCATCATCTCCGTCATCACCGTCACCCTTAATCTTTAAGGGCTCACCCTTCGTCCCTTTAAGTCTGAGAAGAAGCTTCTTATTCTTCTTCTCAATCTCTTCTATCCTCTACACGAAGGCCATCAGCAGCTCATTCTGTGCTGTGAGAGCATGATGAGCTCTGGCCAAGGCTCTCTCGTAGGTAGCATCTCTCTTAGTCAGATGGGCGATCTGTTGACTCTGAGTTGTATCCCTCTCTGTCAGCAGGGTTATTTGCTTGCCCTGTGCAGTATTGACTGCCATCAACTGGTTCATCTGGTTAGCTCGGATGTCTTCAGTAGCGAGCAGTTTGAGCACCAGACGGTTTAGGCTAGTCAGCTGCTCCTCTAGCCCAATAGTGGGAAGAGGAGATCCCTGTGGAGGGATCGATGATGTGGAAGGGCAGGTTTGGAATGTGGTAGATGTGGTGGTGGATGTGGTGTATGTAGGAGTAGGGATGAATATGAATGGTGATGGAATAGATAAGTGTATGGTACGTGTGATGGTGGGAATAGTGGTGGCTGTGGTGGTGGCTGTAGTGGTGGCTATGGAGGTATGTGTAGTGGTAGCAGGAGTGGTGGTAGTGGTAGTGTGAGTGGTGGTAGGAGTGGTGGTGGTAGGAGTGGTGGTAGTGGTGGCTGTGGTAGGAGTGGTGGTAGTGGTGGCTGTGGTAGCTGTGGTGGTGGAGGTGGTAATCAGTACAATCCTCCGACTCTTGCCCTTCTTGCAGTGGGGCTGGGCCATTCTTTTCAGCCTCGACCCCCTGGCAAGCTGGGCTCCCCCTGGGCTAGTTGGCTGGGGAAGTGTGTAAGTGGGATCTGAAGTCTTAGCACCTTCAGCCCAAGCCTGGCGTCCTCCAACCGCCTCCTTGCCCCTTTCAGTAGCCACTACACGGGTACCTATCATCCTCGTTAGAGGCTCCTCATCCGACTCATCTTCTTCTTTATCAATCAAGAAGTCCCGGTAGATGGCAGCCTACTCTGATCCATCGGGAGCAGAAGTACTACTGCGGGGAGGTGGTGGAGATATGGTAGACGTGTCTGTGGCCCATGATTGACTGGGGCCTGCATCTCCACCACCTTGACCATTATCATGGTCATCATCGTCGTCATCGTCGTTAACAGGACCCACAATCGACTCGACGTCGGAATTACTATCGTCGTGACGCCACTTCTTACGAGCTGGCGCCACGTATCCCTCATTGGCCAGATGGCCGAATAATCTCCTCACCGGGGGCTTCACCTGCTTCCCCTGATATACCTTCATCCTTCCTAGGGTGGTATCATCCATCACCTCTAGGGTCACTGCATCGTCCTCCTCCTTAGGCAGCATAGGAAACTTCTCATCGATGATCATCTGCAAGAATCTTAGGTACATGCAGAAGCCTTCCTTGCCTTTGGCCTCAATATTCTCCGTCAGATAGGAGAAGAACATGCGTGAAAAACTGAACGGGTGGTTCAGCACTAGCGCAACGTATGCGTTCTGGATTTGATCTGACAGCTCGTCAAATCCTCCTCTCCTGGAGGCTATGCATTTCAGGATCACATGTGCCAGATACTTGAATTACGGGCACATGTTGCTCTTATTTAGCACGCCGGCATTGATCTCGTCGGCGTACTTGATCCTGAGAAAGCATCCTCGTACCGTTAAGGGATGCAGCTTGGTTGGGTGTGTTCCATCATCACCCAAGTCCAAGACTCACCATAGGTCATCTTCTCCGATCTGTATATCTTGACTGAAGATAGAACTCCGGATGCAGAATGGCTCAGTAGACCGGTCGACAACGGCATTCTCCCAGAATGCCTACTGGATCGACCTATACGGTTTGCATGGAGTGGAAATAGCCTTGAAGATCCTCGATCTACGTAGGAAGGCTATAATCCCGATGAACTCAGAAGCGTTCTGGGACGTGGTCTCTAGATGAACACATATGTTATGCTTGGTGCTCATCGTCTATCCCTCAGCTATTTTGGCTGCAATACAAGAAACAAACACATTAGTTCCGTTCATAAGAGATAAATAACAAACTAGGAATAGATTTAGACAGACTGGTTCAATCGTGCGATTGAACCATACGACTAAGTTCAGTCGTACGATTGAGCCTGCGACTGAACTTAGTCGTATGCTATACCAATGCGGTTGAGTCAGTCGTGCGACTAAGTCACCGATTGATTCAATCGTGCGATTGAATCATACGTCTGGCTCAATCGTGCGATTGAGTCATACGTCTGACTCAATCGTGCGACTGAAGTTCATCAGTCTGTCCATTCGCATATTGCACTGTACGACACCATAATCTTGAATCTTGTCAAAAAGTTAAGTTAGACTTCGTTTTTAGGTTCATATGGTTCGCAGGGACCCGAAATAACACTTAATGTCCTTTAAATCAACATTTTGTTCCATTTTAGTGGTTTATTTTAGGTTTTGGTCCCGGTTAGTTGATTTATCAATTTCGATCATGTTAGGTTCAATTTAACTGTCATTTGATCCGATTTCATTCGTAAGTTACCTGTAGATGAACAAGATATATGGTAGTAACTGAATCGGAATGTAATCGCGAAAATAGGAAATTTTGGCAGAGTGTCAGGGTAACGGGCGGTTTTTGAGAATTTTTTAAGTGGTAAGGTTTACGACCGAATGAGTCTCTATTTATACTGTTTTGGGATTTAGTCGTGCGGTTGGATCCATGCGCATGCCTCAATCATGCGACTGGACCCATGCACACGACTCAATCATGCGACTGGGGTTCAGTCATGCGATTGACTCAGACTCCTTCATTCAGTCGTATAATTGGTTCATTCTTATGATCCAATCGCATGGTTCCCCCCATACTCATGGTCCCTTCGTGTGATTAGCTCATACTCATGGTCCATTCGTTTGATTTACTCATACTTATGGTCCAATCGTGCGACTGGTCCATACTTTTGGTCCAATCATGCGATTGGTCCATACTTATGGTCCAATCGTGCGATTGGCTCATACTTATGAGTTTGATTTCGTCCATTTCCACACACTCAAATTTAACTTTTGATAAATAAACATTATGACCGATGATCATCTCAAACATGATCTTTTAACATAAATCCTTTGATCACCTCAGACGTGATCGTGATCCTTTTAGTTGAAACCGTTTGGTCACCTCAGACGTGACCCATTTAAATTTTCAAAACTTGATCATCTCAGACATGATCCTTTTAAACTCATACCAGTTTGGTCACCTGAGATGTGACCCTTTTAGTTTATGATTCACAGAGTTCACCTAGTTACATAGTCCGACATTGACACCTAATTGATAGTTAAAACAGAAAACAATTTAAATTTAAATAAAACATAACATATTTTTGTGGTTTTGTTTGAGGTGGGTTGAAATCATTTTAATTTTCCTTATACGATTTTCCCCTGAACAGAACAGTGTCAAGCATGTACATCTTATCTAGAAAGACACTTATGGAATCATACAGGCATAAACATAATCATTTGGGACCCTTTAGCATATGTTTGTTTAACTTATTATATTTGTCTGAGAGTCCAAAGCCTTTACAGAAAATCATACTAGAACTGTAAGAAGCACATAATAATTTTGACTGTCGAGAATTGCTGCCACGATGATTGTCAGTATATTTGTCCATTTAAATCCATACACAGATTTTTTACTCACATTGGTGATTAGTTAGATTTGTTATTTCAACAAGCATTTGTGGATCCCACGCTTATATGGTAATCAACATTCCTCAGGATATTTTTGAGCGGTCTACGGGTTTGGACAAGAAGAAACTATTCTAAGAGCTTTCAAAGAGATGCCAAGCCTCAGGTCAGTTCCATTGCACAACAGAGAGGCGCAAACAACAATGAATTCTAGAATATTTAGGTTATGCTTATCCTCAGGTCAGTGCCATCGCATAGCAGAGATGCACACAACCTATCTTCTTGTTTGAGCACTTTTCTTATACATATTACGCACCAACAACATTAGACATTAGCTTGATTGCCTTTAACATTTTTTTCATGTGCTTTGCTCATTTATAAGGTCATTCGCACACATTTGTGGCATTTATTTTGCTTGTCACTCTTATTAGAAATGCGTTAATTATGTTAACCAGGGATAAGGTGGAAGCCCACAGCTAGTTGAACTATTTAGTTTTAATTTGTTTCACCAATGAGGTATACTTGTCTATTGTGTTGAATCTACCAACACATCATATAATGGACTAGCAACCTCTAGGCCTACTTTCTCTATGCAACCTTAGGGTGTGTTTGATATGCATCTGACCAGGCTGACCCTGACCCGGCTGACTCGGTCAGCCCGGTCAGCCCGTTTGAAACGATCGTGGAGCCATCTGACCGAGTCATGGTGTCTGACCCGGACCTGAAAAACCAAGAAGCTGACCCAAATCAAGCCATCTGACCGAGCACAGCCCTAATCGAACGATCTGCTCCTCCCCCTTCACCCTGCGCTCTCGATCGGCTCCTCCCCCTTCACCCTGCGCTCTCGATCGGCATCTCTCCCTCCCCTTCCCCCACCTCGATTGCTTCCCCTTCAATCGGTCACCACCGATTCCAACACACCCCGCAGAAGCTTCGAACCACCATTGTAGCAACATCACCATCATCAATCTTCACTGACAGTTGTTGGCTTGTTGCTGAAGTTTTCAGCAATCGTGAGTTCGAGAGAGAGTCGAGAGTGTTCAGATTTGGAAAAAGAAAGAAATGTGGGATTTATTTTAAAAGTCCTTTAACCGACTTAAGAGTTATATTATTATTATTATTATTATTATTATTATTATTATTATTATTATTATTATTATTATTAATATTATTATTATTAATTCAGCAGAGTCAGTCAGATATATAATCAAACAGCCAAGTTTCAGTCAGATGCAGACTTAGTCAGAACTTCTTACTGGGTCAGCTTCTGACTCAGTCAGATCTTACTCAGTCAGCACAATCAAACAACCCCTTAGTAACAGACTAGTTTACTATCATTTTTCCTTTATTTGGCTTA
The DNA here is from genome assembly GCA_024085815.1 of Flaveria linearis. Lineage (NCBI taxonomy): Eukaryota > Viridiplantae > Streptophyta > Magnoliopsida > Asterales > Asteraceae > Flaveria > Flaveria linearis. Next base: position 126,582,879 of record CM044001.1, read on the forward strand.
TCCTTCTCAGACTTGTAGTTTTAATGTAACATTTTGAGCCTTTAAGTCCCTTTGATGTCCCAAACAATTAGTTCTCTGTGTACTATCATATTCCATAGTTTTGAATCAATCTCACAGATTTGATGTCTTTGCTTTTCCGCTTTTCTGCCCGCCCTCGTTTTTTTTTGAGTAATTTAAATAATAACTACTAAAACTAAACCTATTCTCCCCCTAAAATTCTAAAACCGAAAATATTTTTATGTTTTTGGACTTTTTAAAGAAAGAAAAATAAAATAAAGAAAAATAAAAATAAAACATAAAGATGGACTAAGAACTAGATTCTTTTGGAATCACATCACTTTTCTTTTTGACGTCATTGACCTCTAAGAGATATAAAAACCGAGGTTTATCAAATGCTTTTGTGTAGAGGTCGGCGCGTTGAAAATCTGTATTAATTTTAACAAAATCGATTAATTGCTTTTCAAAACAGTCACGTATAAAGTGATATTTAATACCGATGTGTTTTGTCTTTGGGTGTTGGACCGGATTTTTAGTGAAAGCAATTGCTGCAGAATTATCAACATAAATAGGGGTGTTAGAAAATTGCAAACCGTAGTCTTGCATTTGCTGTTGAATCTAGATGATTTGAGAACATCAACTTGCAGCGGCAACGCATTCGGCTTCACATGTCGATAGAGCTACCGACGTCTGCTTCTTACACTGCCAGGTGACTAAACGTCTTTCAAAGAACTGACATCCCGCTGATGTTGACTTGTAGTTCATCTTGCAACCACCATAATCCGAGTCACTATACGCTGTAAGCTCAAAGTCATCATCATGAGGATACCACAACCCAAGTGTTGGACTACCCTTCAGATAACAAAAAATCCTTTTTACCCCAATTAGGTGAATTACTTTAGGTTTTGCATGATATCTGGAACAAAGACATGTGGCGTACATAATATCAGGACGAGAAGCTGTGAGGTACATGAGAGATCCGATCATTCCTCGACACATGGTGGCATCGACCAGATCACCATTTTCGTCGGGTGCCACATCGTGGTTCGTGGCAAGTGGAGTCCCAGCAACCATTGCATTCTCCATATCAAACCGACTAAGGATATCACCTACATATTTGGTCTGATGTAGGAAGATACCATTTTGTGTCTAATTTACTTGTAAACCGAGAAAGAACTTCATTTATCCTATGACACTCATTTCGAACTCAGCTTTCATCACAGACTCAAATTCTCTATACAATGCTTTGTTCTTGGAACCGAAAATTATGTCATCCACGTAAATCTGTACCAGTAGTAAATCACCGTCCTTTTCTTTGATGAATAGTGTGCAGTCAATGACTCCTCTGTGAAAACCATATTTCAGCAGGTGAGTAGAGAGTTTCTCGTACTAGGCTCGAGGGGCTTGATGTAGCCTGTACAAAGCCTTGTCCAGTTTGTAAACTCTATCTTGATGATAAGGATCCTCAAATCCTTCGGGTTGACTGCGAACACTGTTTCCTGGATTTCACCATGAAGGAATGCACTTTTCACATCCAGTTGATAGACTTTAATCTGCATGTAGGATGCATAGGCTAAGAAGATACGAATAGCTTCCATCCTTGCCACAGGTGCAAACACTTCATTGTAGTCAATGCCTTCGACTTGCCTAAACCCTTGAACGACAAGTCGAGCCTTGTTCCTGATTATAACCCCTTGGTCATCTTTCATACACCGAAGAACCCATTTTGTGCAATCACCTTTGCACCTTTTGATCTGTCCACAAGTGTCCAGACTCCTAACTTCTTGAACTGAAGGAGTTCTTCTTGCATAGCACTTACCCATACTTCATCTTTTAGAGCCTCGCTGACGTGCTTTGGCTCAACTTGAGAAACAAAGCATCGATAAGCACCATCGTGTAAGTATCCCTTTTCCATGACTGCAGCATAATCAGCTGAGTATAGCTGATTTCGTGTTTGAACTCCCGATAGAAAATACCTTATGTTGTTGCCCAGGGGATGATGTACATTAACTCGAGTTCTTGGAGTGGTAGGTACTGCGACTTCAGTGTCCAGATTCTGAACTGTTGGAGTATGCGGTTCAGAAATGTCAGCTGCATCATGATTGGAGGCGGGAGTGCTCTCGGTAGTAGGAACCTATTCTTCCTATTCCACATTTGTGGTTTCAACTGCTTCATTATCAGAGGAAGAATCACTTACCTCAAGCTCTCCCCCTGAAGGGCTAGAAGTATCATCTAATGGAATAGATGCTGTCGAATCTAGTGTGGGAGCATTCAGAACATCGTACATCATTCGTGTAGCTAAGTCATCATCAGAATGGGAAGGAGGTAGATTGAAGGATTTGAAAAATCCGTCATAGTCAAAGAAAAAGGAAGATCCTTTTCCTACAGGGGTGGTGGTGTATCTTTGGACATCAATATTGCACCACACTTCTACCTGACCAGTTGAGTTATTGTAAACCCGTTTGTCTGGTATACTGTATCCAAGGAAGATATCTTCTTTTGCCTTCTCGTAGAACTTCCCAGTCCGATTCTTCTTTAGCAGCATGCAAGGTGCACCAAATGGTTCCAGATACTCTAAATTGGGTTTCCATTGTTGGAGCAACTCATAACAAGTTTTTCCATGATGTTTGACTACCAATACCCGATTTAGGGTGTAACAAGCATTAGCTACTACCTCGTTCTAGAATTGAACTGGCATTTTCTAGTCAGCTAGCATAGTCATTGCTGTCTCTATCAAGCTCCGATTCTTCTTTTCAGCAACACCATTAATTTGTGGAGTGTTGGCAGAGGTAAACTAATGAACAATTCCCTTCTCTCGACAGAAGGCCTCCATCCACTGATTTTTGAACTCTGTCTTGTTGTCTGATCGAATCCTTCTTACTTTAAGATTGTAGAGAGACTCCAATATGGTAACAACATGTTGGAATGATTCAAATGTCTCTGATTTAGCTTTCAGAAACATCACCCAGGAGAATCTTGAGTAATCATCCGTCACCATAAAGCAGTACCAGTCACCGGCTATGCTTTTTATGCTCACTGGGCAAAACAGGTCCATGTGTAGAAGCTCGAGAGGAATGTTGATAGAATTGACTTTCTTTGCTTTGTGAGACTTCTTGGTATGTTTCCCTTTCTTGTAGGCAATATAGAAATCTGGAAGCTGAAAATTCTTGACTGCAACTCCATCTACCAGATCGTTCTGAACTAGATGGTTCATCTTCCTGGGATTGATGTGTCCCATTCTTCTGTGCCAAGAGATTGAATCTCTTTTTGTTGCTTTTGACAAGAAGCACTGAGTAGTAGACTCAGTTGTGGAGGCTTTTGATAGATCCAAGACGTATAGGTTGTTGTATCTTGAAGCCGACATTAGAACTTGCTCCTTCGGGATGTCATACTCCTTCAGTATCTAGCACCTCTTGTTGTCCACTTCGCCTAGCACGGTGATGTAACCTCCTTTGTTCCCAGTGAATGACACGTGTCCCCCTTTAATTTGCTTGACGTTGAAAAGAAGGGACAAATTCCTGATCATGTGCCTGAACGCCCCACTATCAATAATCCGTGTATTAGTGATAGCGTTGTAGCGGACACCCTGTGTCGAACTAGACAAATCAGCCATCAGTGCAGTGTCAGATTCTTTAGTGACTTGAGATTCTGAATTTCCAGCACTTAACTCTTCTTCAACCAAGTGATCGACGACATCCCTAGCTTCTTCGATATCTGAACTAGCTTGATCAGCTATGATGTCTCCCTCACTTGCAGATCCATCATCCAAGGTATCAACAAATGCAACATTGGATACACCCTCGGATACGAATCAGAAGGATCAGTCTTGTCCTTCATCACCTTGTAAAACTAAAGCCTTAGAATATTTACTTGACGATGCTTCAACCTTTTCCTTGTCTTGGCGGTTGAATATGGGAAAAGGATTTCCATTCCCAGTCTTCTTTGGCTTTGTACACTCACGTTTGAAGTGCCCCTTCTCTCCACAATTGAAGCATGTGACCTTGGTTTTGTCGAAACCAAATGTAGTGTCTTTAGTTGCAACCAAATTTTGCCCCGTCTTCTATACAAACTTCTTGGCTCTTCTAACAGCACTAGGCAAGGCCCACATTATATCCATGCGTTCCAGCTCAGTTTCATCAACTTGCTCGTAGTCCTCGTCAGCAAGATGACAGTTTCCAATCTTACCAACAACTAACCCATCATAAGATTGAACCACAGTAGCTAGAAGATCCATGTGTTCTTTAGCAACTTCCATGGTGATATTTCCGAGATTCTCGGTCTTTAACTTGGTAATATGTGCCTCAGGAACAATATATTGGGTCCTAGTTGACCCTGAAGTTTTGGTTCCTGATGAGTTGCTTTGGGAAGGTGCAGAAGAGTTAGACACAAACGCCATTTGAAGCGGTGCGCCTGATGTAGAAGGGGTTGGAACTGAGTTGTAGAGTGCAGGATTCTGAGCATAGGATCCTTTTTTTGACTTGTATTTCTGAGGCAGCTCTTCCTCCCTTAACTTCAGAATGAAATCATTTATGTCTAAAGTAGCAAGAATGTTGTTGTGCCTTAAATTAGACATAAGTGGATCCTATTTGTCTGGCAGACCATAAGGAAAGCTAGTGACTTTATCTTCCATGGATGTGGTCACGCCATGAGTGTGCAACTCACTCATCAGATGATAGAATCTATCGATGATGTCATCCAAGCTCTCTTTTTCAATTGGTGAGAAATTGTCGAATTCCTTTTTCAGAGCTTTTGCCTTTAGTTCTTTCAGAGTTTCATTGCCTTCGTATCTCTTTTCCAAGGCCTCCTATAACTTCTTAGACTGCTTGTTCTCAGAAACTGATAAAATATGTCTTTAGGTATAGACTGAGTCAACAAGGCATATGCTTTCTTTTCAGCATTATGCATAGTCTTCTGGGATTCACTCATTCTTCCCAAAGTAAGCTTTACCCCATTATCACTGACTTGTACCACATAACCAGTCTCAATAGACGTCTAGAGATTTGGGTCAACTCCATTTATGGTTCCCGATCTCACGTTCCAGAAGTAGAAGATTCTGGATGTGAGAGTCCTTTCCAGCAGTAAAAGCAGAGAACTGATCATCCATTTCTATAAACTTGATGAACTAAGAACATGACAGATTGACTTATGCGATTGGACAAGCCGAGTGGTTCAACCGTGCTATTGAAGGATGCGAATGGCTTCAATCGTGTGATTGGATTCAGTCGTGCGAATGAACAGGACGAATGAGGTCAACCGTATGTAATACTTCAACCGTGCAAATGAACTGTGCGAATGAGTCCAGTCGTGCGATTGGACTATGCGAATGGGATTCAGTCGTGCGATTGGGCTAATCGTGCGACTAAAGCTGCTGCTGCGGGAAAAAATCGAATTTTTGAACACTTGACTCAAAATTACGAATTCATGAACCCTAATCTACCGTATGGGAAAAGGTCGAAACTTTTGACACAGAGACTCGACAAAAACAAGTTTTGAAGCGAAAAAGTGTATCTTTTGAATGAAAACGTTAGTTTTGACACCAAAACAAATTAAATCCACGCAAAATCACAAGCCTAAGCTCTGATACCACTTGTTAGGACCGTGTACGTATGGAGTACGAACGGATTCTGCATGAAACCAGATCAAATAGCATGAAATTCTATTTGATTGGCGATCCAATCAGTGAGAACGAATAACCCGATCGATCTTACGATGAAACAAATGTTAAGAACGGATTGGAATCGATCAGGAATGAACTATGAACTTGGATTTGCGATTTGGGACGCTCTGGACGGCTAGGGTACTAAGTATTATGAAGTATTTCGAAGTGTTTTGTTTTTCCACGAATTATGTGGTATTTATAGGTTATCAGTGTTCATTCATAAACCATTAGCATGGTTTAGTCGTGCGACTGAATCATGCGATTGACTCATACACACGACTGAAGGTTCAGTCGTGCGATTGAACCAATCTTATGTCTCAATTATACGAATGATCCAGTCACCTGGTTCAGTCGTGCGACTGGTCCATAAGCATGGCTCATTCATGCGTATGGGCCATAAGTATGGTCCATTAGCATGAATGTCCACATGACTAAGTTAAACACATTTCTAAGTTCTTATTGACTAAGAACTATGTAAAACCAACATCAAACCTATATATTTAGTTCATACATGTGAATCACATTCAATATAAATATAACATGACATAATCAATCATATATAAACATCACAATGCATTTAATATATCATTCAATCATTTCATTACATTGGATTACACAAGTGTAAGACATGAAAGACTTTTACATTTAAGAACGTAAACTAGGTACATCAATATGTATCAACAGAATGGATTCAAGAGGGGAACAATAGATCAGACAATCTTCCTCAAACAAGAACATCAAGATCTCTTGATGGTTCAAATACATATGGATGGCATTATATTTGGATCAACAAATAAGAGATTGTGTAAAGAATTTGAAGCTTTGATGAAATCTAAGTTTCGGATGAGCTCTATGGGAGAATTAACATTCTTCCTTGGATTGCAAGTTCATCAGAAACAAGATGGTATATTCATCAACCAAGAGAAGTATATCCATCAAATATTGAAGAATATTCTCTGGCTGATACATCTTCATGCAAAATACCAGCATCAACGATTGATAAAATTGTACCTAATCCTAAAGGGAAGTTTGTAGATCAAAGATTATATAGATCAATGATAGGATCATTAATGTACTTAACTGCAAGCACATCTAAAATTATGTTTATTGTTTGCGTTCGTGCTAGGTACCAATCAGATCCAAAGGAATCACATATGAATGCTGTGAAAAGGATATTTAGATATCTTATAGGGAAGCCAGCTCTTGGACTTTGGTATCCTAAAGAAGGAGAATTCAACCCCTGCTATTACTCAGATAGTGATTTTGGAGGATGTAACAATAACAGGAAATCCACAATAGGTGGATGTCAATTCATAGAACCAAGGCTTATGTCTTGGCAGTGCAAGAAATAAACAAATGTTTCATTATCCACAGTTGAAGCTGAGTACATAGCTGCTTCAGCTGGCTGCTCTCCAGTTTTATGGTTGCAAAACCAGCTACTTGATTATGGGTACAATTTTCTTCAAACACCAATTTATATAGATAACACAGCTGCTATGTTTATCACTGCTAATCCAGTGCGACATAGTAAAACAAAACATATAGAGATAAGATACCATTTCTGAGAGATTGCTCAGAAAAGGGTTTGATCAAGTTGATCAAAGTGGATACCAAAAATCAGATTGCTGATTTATTCACTAAAACCTTTGATTCAGTAACATTTAATTTCTTAATTGAATCAGTAGGCATGATCAACTTAGATTAACTATCTTTTCATCAATAACTAAAAGCATGATCTATCCTTATGAAAAACCAAAAACATTCATAAAACCAATAAAAATACGAAAAGAATGTATTGTTTATTTGTTTTTCTCTTCCTAGATTTTGTATAATAGGAAATTATAGTACACTATGACTTTGTCTACTTTCCTCAATCTTAAGCTTACATAAAGACTAATCAGAAGTGAATCGATATGTGAGTAGGTTCAACCTGAGTAGAGCATAAAAAAATGCATGTGTAACTTAATATCAAGATGACATATTATAGTAATTTCTATTTTGAGGAGCAAGAAAGTGAGTCTCATCCTGATGTGATCAACTTACTCACCCAAACACACTATGTTCTGATTTCAAATAATTTTTTGCGTAAGCAAAGACCTGGGAGTATGATCACCAATGTTTATGAATATAAAATTTTGGTGATAGGATTATGATCATCATCATCCCTCTATTTTGTGTGAACAAAGACCTGGGCTAAAGACACCTTTGTTTTACATGAGTAAAGACCTGGTGACCTGAGGATGATCATATATCAAGCTCTAAAAGAATCCAATGTGATCAATTGTATATTAAATTTAAAGAGCTTATACAATGCTCTGCATTAATAAGATTTCAAAAAAATCTTAAGCTAGAACTTATGGTTAGAGAAACATAGTTTAAAAGTGTGAAAAAGTGATAAGATGACTCATAAATGGATGACAACCTCTATTGTGAATTGTAAGGCCCTGATCCCAGGAAACATCACAGTTGGTTATTCACAGCAAAAACATAGATTTAAAACATTCATTTACTTATATATATGTGTGTGTGTGTGTGTATATATATATATATATATATATATATATATTGCAGCGGAAAGATGTAGTAATTGCAATTCATTACAACGCAGTTAAATTAAAATATAAACATCGTCTTTAACTATCAAAACTCTTTAAAGTCCTCTTAAATTCTTCTCCATCAGGGATGCCAGTCTTTAGATGCCAAGAAGCTTCAGATCCATGCTCCCATCCCTTAAGCCCTAACGCTCACCTGTCAACTGATATGCATACAAAAGTCAGCTTCGCTGAGTGAATTCTAGGTTTACTTTGTTAAATAACTTTTGTAAGAGGTATTAGCTTTACCAGTTGAAAATAATCATCATCTATCAGAACATTAATACACACGGGCTATCACTTTATCGGTACTTTATCATCTATCAGAACATTAATACACACGGGCTATCAGTTTTGTAACACCCCGAAATTTTATTTAAAGAAAAGGAAAGGAAAACTAAATGGAAAGAATAGATAATGGGCACAAGTGGAGGGGGATAAAGTGTACAAAGTAGAAAAGTATAATATTTTATATTAGAATGGGTATGGCCGCCCAAATTAAAGCAGAGACTGCTTCTGCTTTCGGCCAAGGAAGAAAGAAGAGAGAGAAAGCTCTCGGTTTTAGAGAGAGAAAGGAAGAAGAAGCTGTGAAAGGTTAGTTTTCTTAATCTAAGTTCGGTTTTAACTGAATTCACAGCTCCTTTACCGAAATTCTTGGTGTTTAGTGTTTGTTTTCGGGATTTAAGAGCAGAATTGGAAGGTGGGTCTCGAACTTGAAGTGTGTTGCTCAAAAGCTGCTTAAGGTGAGTTCTAGAACCCCTCTTTTACTGATTTTAAAGTGTTTGGGGCTATTATGGATACCAAGTAAACATTTTTAAAGGAAACCATGGGTTTATAGCTGTATGTTCATGTGCATGTGTATGTGGGTCGGGTATGTTTTGGGCAAATATGTTGCTATGATTATGTTAAGTTTATGCCTGGAATAGTATGTGCATGTTTAGAACTAGGTAATATGAGGTTTGAGACTGGAAAACGACTTAGAAACATAAACAGACTGCTAATACGCCTATACAAGGCTCATAAGTCTGAACAGTCCTTATGCACCCAAAATTATGACAGAAATCTAAGTGTTAGGGCTTATGCTCCCCAACAGTGCTCATGTGCCTGAAATTTAGAACTTAGAAAACTAAGTACAGGGTAATGAGTCTGAATAGTGCTAATACGCCTGAACTTTATGCCTTAGGAAAATTATAAGGTAATATGCCCAAATAGTGCTCTTATGCCTGAAAGTATGACTTAGAAACTAAGTATAGGGTAATGTGCTTGAATAGTACTCATATGCCTGAATTCTGACTTAGAAAAACTAAGTGTAGGGTAATGAGCCTAAACAGTGCTCTTGTGCCTGAAATAATGACTAAGTATAGGGTGATGAGCCTAAACAGTGCTCTTGTGCCTGAAATAATGACTAAGTATAGGGTGATGAGCCTAAATAGTGCTCTTACGCCTAGAATTATTTTCTAAGTGTAAGGTGATATGTCCCAACAGTGCTCATGCGCCTAAGCAGGGCTCATACGCCCAAATAGTTCTCATGCGCCCAAATAGTGCTCATGCGCCCAGAATGTTTATACTTAGAATTTTATTTCTCATACGCCTGAAAGGTTCCATGTGCCTCATTTTGGACTTAGGATTCCCTAAGGGGTTTTAGGAGGGAGATGTTTGAGAGGGGCCTTGTTGTGATGTGATAGCTTATGTATGATGATGGTAATGAGGTTTATGTCGTGTGCGTATGATATGTTATCCTTCTTCGTTAAAGAGTTTTTTAAAACGTACGTACTATGTTTTGTAATACATTATGAATGAATGAACAAGTTAATGAACGTAAAGCATTATGTAACGAAGTGAAAGATAATGATAAAGTACAAACGAACGAATACGATAAAGTACGAAACGAACAAACACATGAATTAATGAATGGATGAAAGGCTTGCAAGCAAGTATATGAGGTGAGTGACTCTGTGTCGCAACAGACTCGAAAGAGGTCCTTGTCGCGTACTACGGTATTGCAGGAGACAGGATCCAGATGAATGAGAGTAAGATTGGCTTGCAAGCAGAAGGAAAGGAGGTTCACGACTCATTGAGAGTTGTTAGCTCAACTGTGTGTGTATCTTATAGCGTGCGATTTTGGCTAACCATTAAAGGGACATAGACACAGTGGGAGTTCAGTTTTGGTAGCTGCTCCGATACGTGCGATGTGGTATTTACTGTGTGCTATGTAGCGTGCGATTTTGGCCTACCTCATGTGGATTATGTAGCGTGCGATTTTGGCTAACCCATGAGATGGCGTGCGATTATAACTAAACCCCTAGAGTTATGACACACAGGGAGAGTTGGTCTTAGTGACAATTCCATTGGTGCGAATTGCATGAGACAAGATTTGAGTAATAAAAAGTAATGAGCGAAGAAATGAATGAATGAACAAACAATGATGAAGATAATAATAATAATTATTATCTGTATGTATGTAGGATGTATGCTCACAAACGAAATATCATGATAAAGTACAAAACGGGATCCTCGTCATTCGACCTCAGTAATCGTGGCTGTGTTCCATGAAGAGGGTAAAGCCTGACGGGATCTAGATAATAAATGAATGATAATGAGTTACGATGAATGAACGAAAGCTAACGAATGCACTGAAAGATAATAATGATATTATCTACATGTACGTATAATGTGTGGGCATGTACGAAAGTATAGTATGATTTGAAGGAAAGTAAAGAACGGTTTTAATTAAAGTAAAGTATTTTATCTAAAAAAACTAGAACTCACTCAGCGTCACTGACTTTTGTATGCATGATAGTTGGCAGGTATTTTGGTTGATGCTGAGGCGGAGTTGCAAGCATGTATGCAGAAGCTACTGGGAGTGCTTTTGAGGCTGGCATCTATATTTTGACATGTCACTGTATTTTAAGATAAAAGAATGTTGTAATGTAATGAAATGACATGTATTTAGTTATTAATGAATGTTTTTAAATTCCGTTGCGAAGTAAATGTATGTTTTAAAATGTTTTATGTGCGATGAATAACCAACTGTGAGGTGCCCGGGAATGGGGCCTTTCAAGTTGGTATCAGAGCTAAAGTTTAAGTGAAACGGGTAAATTTTCAAAATAAACCTAATCTTAAACTGAGAATGGGACGAAAAGAAAAGGATGCCAGTCCTAGTAGCTACGTGCCTGCAGGTAAAGGTTTTATGGAAACATTTTATGTAAGCAAACAGTTAACCGGTATTATGTGCGCATGTTATGTGTTTATGTGTTACTGGTAGGTTTAGATGCTAATATAGTCAGGACAGGTAATACTCGGGGTATGAAAAGTAAGGTAAGTGGCTAATCACAACTGATCACTATAACTAGGGACTTACTATACTTGACATGAACTGAGCTATTCCCTAGAATGACCGTGTTGGTCTTTAAATCTTTCAGTGTGTGATAGAGAATGGCTGGTGGTAGATCTTCTAACGCCTCACGGGGTGGAGGTGGTGGCGGACGTGGTGCTGAATCGTGTGTCACGAGAGGGAGACCTAGGGTAGAGAAGGTTGTTCATGAGGAAAATGAGACCCCTCATCAGGAGGGAGTAGACGAGCGCCAACTTGAGGGCCTCGGTAAAAGAGGTAGTGGTTGAAGAGGTGCATCAGGTCATGCAGACGATCTTACCGTCTGTGGTGACCGAAGTAATTAAGGCTGTCAGGGAAGGTGAAAGAAAAGAGAGGAACAAGTCCTTAGGAAGACAGGAGCAATCAGGACCGGAAACGGTTTTCTCTGATGAAGAAGAGGAAGAGGAGGAGGAGCCGGTGCATGAAACAGCACGAGGCTGTAACTATGGGGCGTTTATGAGATGCAAGCCCCCTACTTTTGACGGTAATGGCAATGCTGCGGCTGCTCATCGATGGGTGAGAGAGATGGAGGGTGTCCTCGATATCAGCGAATGCCGGGAGGACCAAAAAGTAAAGTTCGCTACCCATTCTTTCACGGATTCGGCTTTATGCTGGTGGGATAACGTGGTCCAAGCCGAGGGTAGCCAGGCCATTGGGAAGATGAAGTGGTCCGAATTGAAGAGGTTGGTGATCGAGGAGTTCTGTCCTCATCGGGAAATGGATAAAGTTGAGAGAGAGTTCCTGCAGCTAGAAGCGGTGACGATGACCCACCAACAGTACACCATGAAATTCAACGAAATGGCACGTCTGGTGCCGGATCAGGTGACACATCTTTCACGAAAAATCAAGAGGTATATTCAAGGCTTACCGGCAGATATCCGTAGGCACATGATCGTTGCCCGACCAAGCACGTTTAGGTCGGCATTTGATTTGGCGGGAAGGTTGTATGATGAAAGAACGGTTGTAGTGGTGGCTGAAGACGGCGAGAAAGATGATGGAGATCGGAACTGGAAGGGGAAGAGAACTGGACGGGGTGGTGCCCCGACGAATCATAAGCACGCACGGGGGGATGACCGCCGTGTGGTTGCACCTGGTGTGGCGTTGGATAGGTGTGTAAATTGCGGGATGGAGCATTCGGGGGAATGCAAAAGGGGACCAAATACTTGCTACAAGTGTGGGAAGCATGGTCATATGGCTAGAGAATGTGGAACTGTGAGATGCTATATTTGTGGAGAAATTGGCCATATGAGTAAAAACTGTGAGAAGCAAAGGGCGGAAGGTTCGGGAGTGAAGAAGGCTGGAGGAGAAGGACAAAGGGAAAACGCAGCGCCTACACGATGATGCGGGAGGAGGCTAGGGCGAACCCCGATATTACGTCAGGTATGTTTCTAGTCAATCAACCTTTAGCCTTTATGTAGTTCGATTATGGCGTTAGTTTCATTCCTGCTGCCTTCTGTGATAAGTTGCATGTTAGGAGTAGGAAGATCGATGTCAATCGATGTAGGAACTACTATAGGTAAGTCTACTAGATTACCTAGTGCACTAAAGGACCATGCAATAGAATTGAGAGAGTGCTTGTTTTCTGTTAGACCATCCTAATAGACGTAGGTGGATAGACGTACACCTCCGGGTAAATCTTGAGGCAAGCACCAAGCACTGCAAACGATGGATTGATTGGTGGTGCCCGATAAAAGTTCGGTGCCGATTTGCGACAAGGGATTATGATGAAGGCTTCACCGGGAAGGTAGTACGATGAGCGGGAGACGATGGTGATAACGGGCGAAGCGGAGGAGCGAGTCTGTGTTAAGAAGGCGAAAGGAAGGCCAAGCAATGATAGTGGATTTGTGTCCGAAAGTACAGTATTGAGGGACGATGATCGGAAGAGAACAGAAAGAAAAGGAGAAGGAACCTCGATGAGCCCTTCGATGTAGAGATTACTATTAATAGATTCACTAGGCTACCTGATGCCCTAGAGGATTACGTGATGCAATTGAGAAAACGTTTGTTCCTGCTAGACTGTTCGGGACAGCCTTGGGTGAATAGGCGTACACCATAAGATGACACTGGATACACTGGGTATCCTGCACAGGTTATGATTAGAGTGAGAAAGTTGTGTCACCCGTTGCCTGAGGAACAGTTTCAGCTTGTGATTGGTTCATCGAACGGTAACGTATAATAGTTTCGACGTCATAGCAAACAAGTAGAATGGGAGGTCGGAAGAAAAAGGAGAAGATAAATTTGATTAGGGCAAACAAAGAAGCGGATTTGCCTTCTCAATCACAGTGTATTTGCAAGGAACCTGAGAAAAACCGATCTCGGTGCAGTTATATTTGGAACAACACATAGTACGATTAAGGAATGCCTTTCTCGTCAGTTGTTTGGTTTGCCAGAGGGTCATTATTCATACGTAAAGAACATCAAACAAGGCTTGTGGTGTTTCTTTTTAAATTATAGAGACCATACTCTGTATGGCATATTTGAGGCCGCAGGTCCTGGTCAAATAGACATTGATCAGTATGCATGGGCTGCCGACGGAGGTAGTCAAAGATGGACCAGAAGTTGTAAGTTGATAAATGATGTAGAGCGATAGGATTCCAGGTGAGAGACTGGAAAAGAGATGAGACAGTATTACCCGCAAAGATTTAAGGAACAATAGGTTTCGAGGACGAAACCCCTTTAAGGGGGTAGACTTGTAACACCCCGAAATTTTATTTAAAGAAAAGGAAAGGAAAACTAAATGGAAAGAATAGATAATGGGCACAAGTGGAGGGGGATAAAGTGTACAAAGTACAAAAGTCTAATATTTTATATTAGAATCGGTATGGCCGCCCAAATTAAAGCAGAGAACTGCTTCTGCTTTTGGCCAAGGAAGAAAGAAGAGAGAGAAAGCTCTCGAATTTAGAGAGAGAAAGGAAGAAAAAGCTGTGAAAGGTTAGTTTTCTTAATCTAAGTTCGGTTTTAAATGAATTCACAGCTCCTTTACCGAGATTCTTGGTGTTTAGCGTTTGTTTTCGGGATTTAAGAGAAGAATTGGAAGGTGGGTCTCGAACTTGAAGTGTGTTGCTCAAAGGCTGCTTAAGGTGTGTTTCTAGAGCCCCTCTTTTACTGATTTTAAAGTGTTTGGGGCTATTATGCATACCAAGTAAACATTTTTAAAGGAAACCGTGGGTTTATAGTTGTATGTTCATGTGCATGTGTATGTGGGTTGGGTATGTTTTGGGCAAATATGTTGATATGATTATGTTAAGTGTAGGGTGATGAGCCTAAACAGTGCTCTTGTGCCTGAAATAATGACTAAGTATAGGGTGATGAGCCTAAACAGTGCTCTTGTGCCTGAAATAATGACTAAGTATAGGGTGATGAGCCTAAATAGTGCTCTTACGCCTGGAATTATTTTCTAAGTGTAAGGTGATATGTCCCAACAGTGCTCATGCGCCTAAGCAGGGCTCATACGCCCAAATAGTTCTCATGCGCCCAAATAGTGCTCATGCGCCCAGAATGTTTATACTTAGAATTTTATTTCTCATACGCCTGAAAGGTTCCATGTGCCTCATTTTGGACTTAGGATTCCCTAAGGGGTTTTAGGAGGGAGATGTTTGAGAGGGGCCTTGTTGTGATGTGATAGCTTATGTATGATGATGGTGATGAGGTTTATGTCGTGTGCGTATGATATGTTCGTATGATATGTTATCCTTCTTCGTTAAAGAGTTTTTTAAAACGTACGTACTATGTTTTGTAATACATTATGAATGAATGAACAAGTTAATGAACGTAAAGTATTATGTAACAAGTGAAAGATAATGATAAAGTACAAACGAACGAATACGATAAAGTACGAAATGAACGAACACATGAATTAATGAATGGATGAAAGGCTTGCAAGCAAGTATATGAGGTGAGTGACTCTGTGTCGCAACAGACTCGAAAGAGGTCCTTGTCGCGTACTACGGTATTGCAGGAGACAGGATCCAGATGAATAAGAGTAAGATTAGCTTGCAAGCAGAAGGAAAGGAGGTTCACGACTCATTGAGAGTTGTTAGCTCAACTGTGTGTGTATGTTATAGCGTGCGATCTTGGCTAACCTTTAAGGGGACATAGACACAGTGGGAGTTCAGTTTTGGTAGCTGCTCCGATACGTGCGATGTGGTATTTACTGTGTGCTATGTAGCGTGCGATTTTGGCCTACCTCATGTGGATTATGTAGCGTGCGATTTTGGCTAACCCATGAGATGGTGTTCGATTATGGCTAAACCCCCAGAGTTATGACACACAAGGAGAGTTGGTCTTAGTGACAATTCCATTGGTGCGAATTGCATGAGACAAGATTTGAGTAATAAAAAGTAATGAGCGAAGAAATGAATGAATGAATGAACAATGATGAAGATAATAATAATAATTATTATCTGTATGTATGTAGGATGTATGCTCACAAACGAAATATCATGATAAAGTACAAAACGGGATCCTCGTCATTCGACCTCAGTAATCGTGGCTGTGTGACATGAAGAGGGTAAAGCCTGACGGGATCTAGATAATAAATGAATGATAATGAGTTACGATGAATGAACAAAAGCTAACGAATGCACTGAAAGATAATAATGATATTATCTGCATGTACGTATAATGTGTGGGCATGTACGAAAGTATAGTATGATTTGAAGGAAAGTAAAGAACGGTTTAATGAAAGTAAAGTATTTTATCTAAAAAAAACTAGAACTCACTCAGCGTCGCTGATTTTTTTATGCATGATAGTTGGCAGGTATTTTGGTTGATGCTGAGGCAGAGTTGCAGGCATGTATGCATAAGCTACTGGGAGTGCTTTTGAGGCTGGTATCCATATTTTGACGTGTCACTGTATTTTAAGATAAAAGAATGTTGTAATGTAATGAAATGACATGTATTTAGTTATTAATGAATGTTTTTAAATTCCGCTGCGAAGTAAATGTATGTTTTGAAATGTTTTATGTGCGATGAATAACCAACTGTGAGGTGCCCGGGAATGGGGCCTTTCAAGTTTCACTGGATGAGTGCACAGTTTTGCTGATCGGGGGCACAGTTTCGTTGGATGCATAAAAATGACGAACCAGCCCGTTTTTAACCTAAAATCTTAACTTTTTACGTCCAAATCCTTGGTTTACCTTCCATGAAACCATTTCTAACCTTTTTACACGTTTTCATACGTAAAAATTTGATTTATGTGTTTCTTTGAAACTTTTTGATATGGTGTTAATTAGTTAGATTCCCCGTGTATATTTTGTATATTATTTGCATTGTTTATATTCGTTTTTGTCCTGGAATTCGTATCTTTTGATATTTTGTGTGTTTGACAGGATTCCGGGCATAAAGGAAGCATTTTGGAGCTTAAACGTGAGTTAACGAGGTGCCGGGATCAAGCCGAGTGGATCGGGAATTAAAAGCAATTAAAAAATCTGAATTTCTTCCTCTCGCGCTACGCGCCTTGATTGAGAGGAACCCCTCGCGATACGCGAGGGGTGGAATTACCTGCGAAATGACCAAATTACCCCTGATGGATCCACTTTATTACCCGGAAGGCCACCCGACTATTTTGTCGGGTTGCGCAAAGCCTCGCGCTACGCGCGAGAGATCTGAAAACCCGTTGCGATACGCGACGGGTGTGATTGTCGGCAAAGATGTTTAAAATCAAACCAAAACCCTAATTCGCGAGATTCTGGACTTTTGGACGGCATTGGGACGGCTGAGGACGAAGGGAGGCGATTTCCAGGAGCTTAGAAGCAAATGATTGAAGGTTTGGAGCTAGGAATTGAAGAATCGAAGGCTTAATCGTCCCGGTTTTTACGTTTTTCTTCTTAGTTTTCATTCCTTTGTAATCAATGACTTCTCCTATTAGCTTTGCTACTGTTATGAACATGTTTCTAGGCTAAACTTCTGTAGCTACCTAGGTTTGATGAATATACATTGTTTAGTTTAGTATTCTTTCGGTTTTTGGATTGTACTTGTGTTTAAAAGTTAATGATAATGATTTGGTTTGCATGATCAGTTGTGGATGTGTATTTAGATCTGTTCTTGTGATTGATTTATTGCTTCACATGTGTCTTGCTGATTGTCTGTCATATAATGGATGCATGCTAGATCGTTTGCCTTGTGTTTGCGGTTTTTAGATGATTTGGTAGACGTATTGAATCATTGATGTAATTGATCTTGAATTGGACTAATCAAATATGCAACTAATCTTAATACTGTGAGGTTAATAGGTTATCAGGTTATCTTGTGTGATTGATTGCTAGGTTAGAGTCTCTGTGAGGAGTTCAGTCTAGTTTCCCGCTCATATCATAGTTTCCTGAGTCTGATTAGGCATTCCAGATCTATCCCCTTGCCTTTAGGTATTGTGACAGTCGCGCCGTGAGGTAGAGTGTCTATCGGGTGTGTTATTAGCTCTCTTGGAGAACCTGTGTGGGTAATCCACAAACCGGTGCTTTATCGGCTTATTAGGTCTATCTAGTTGCTTTCCTTGAAAGTGTCGAGGTTTCTCTAGGTTCATTTTAAGTTAGCATCTCTAGATCCCGGTTACACAAGTCTTTCCAAAACCGTTAGAAGAACAGTCAAAACGTGTATAGGATTTTGCCTAGGTAATGTTTTTAATCATCTGAACTCAATTCTAGTCTTTTCCCTGTGTCTGTCCTGTTTTCAGTTCTTTCTAAAGCAATTTAAAAACAAACCCCCTATTTTACTTTCACTTAGTATTTTAGTCGAGTCTTTGGTAAGTTTAGTTTTCGTTTTCCATACAGAAGTCTTTGGGTTCGATAACTCGGACTTAATAGCTATTCTGAGTCGACCGGTACACTGCCGGTTGTGTTGCTTAGGATCGAGTCTTAGTTTTATAAATTTAAAGCTTTTTAGTGTCTAGTTAGAGATTTATTTTGTGACGCCCAAAACCCGGCAGGGCACCGGAGGCACGTCACGCAGTTGGATTAATATTTTAAACACAAATCAGAGCTTTCTATTTATAGCGGAAGACTTTAAACACTATTATATATATTAACCCAACTTTTTAAAACATTTTACATAAGATTGCATTTAATTATACATTGCCCTATTTACATTATTAACAAGTCCTAAATCCTGTGCCAGCAACTGCTCCGGGATAGCATCCTCGTTCAGCTCATACTTGCTTTCCTCTATTATCAGAGGATCCCTCCTTACCTAGCACACACAACACACTCAAAACATCAGATAAACTGGTGAGTTCTAATTTTCATTAAAATATTAACAACATTTTCACACACACCACAACTATCTTTTTATTGACAATATTATAAATTCAACTTTTATCATTAATCTGTCCTACTGGACCTGTCCCATCGAACGTCGGTTGCCCACATCTAGCAACTACCAGTTCCCCATACCCAGTAACGTCGGTTGCCCACATCCAGCAACTACCAGTTACTACACTCAGAAACATCGGTTGCCCACATCCAGCAACTACCAGTTTCTCATACTTGGTAACGTCGGTTGCCCACATCTAGCAACTAATTTTTTTTTTTTTTTTTCGGTTAATACTATTAAAAATTTACTTCGTCCGTTTATCGCGAATTAATTTACCTTACTATTTTGCAAGAATAATAATAATAATAATAATAATAATAATAATAATAATAATAATAATATAATAATAATAATAATAATAATAATAATAATAATATTAATAAAGTTGGGAGGGGTGTTTTTGCCATTTTATAAACTCTAAAAGAAGTTTATTACATAAAATAATAAATTGAAAACCACAGGGGCAGAATATGTAAATTTCAAAAATTACCAAACCAACCCCCGCCCACCCCGATTCTCCGGCCACCGGATTCCGGCCGCCGGCCGCGGCTCCGGCCACCTTGCACGGCCATTTTTAAGCCGTTTTAAATTCAAAAACCGGTCCCGAACACTTCTAGAACGAGAATCAAACCAATACCCAACTTCAATTCAAAAATTGGAGTGCGATTTAATACCTAACCCACTGAACCTAATTTTTCGGCCGACCACCCACCTTATCACGCACTAAAACAGTTAATTAATCGAATTCGTTGTGTATATAAGATCACATAACCATCCCCAATCGAATGCACCATCCAATTTCATCTGAAAACATACAAATATCACATTCGATCACCATCACCTTCGCGAACCTGCAAGTGTGTCGAACACCACCCTCTGACTTCTCTAACTTGAATTAAACAGAGGGCTATTCATACGTGAGTTCATTAGAAGCTAACCTCAAAGTTAATTTAGTTAACAACAATATTTGGGCATCAAACCAATCTCGTGACTGTCGCGACATGTTCTTCGACTGTTCATCACCTGTACATCTTCTAATCGGGTAACTAAATACATGTACATGCTCGTTTCTATATGGGGATCAAAAGCCCCATGATTACAGTTGTTAACAGATTCAAATCGATGTTCAATTTGATCGATTTTGGAACTAGGGTTCATAAGGTTTGGGGAAACTCCTGTGAATTAGTTTAAAAGGATTTCGAACCAAGAACCATTGCGGCCTTGTGCCTTTGGTTCACTGGTTCTATGTTTCCATCTCAACATTGAGGTCCCGGGTTCGACCCCGGGCCACCTCATTTAATTTTTTTAGGCTTTTAAGCCTCTGAAAAATAAATAAAAATTCTTAAAAATTATAAAAATAATTTTTATAAACTCTTCTTATTTAAAAGGTTAAATAAATATTTTTGTAAATTTATTTTAATTAAAAACCTGAATAGTTCTTTTATAAAATAATATTTATAAATATGTTAAATAACAATGTTTATAAAATGAACTCTAAATTATGGGTAATTATGAAATAATTAAGGAAATCATAGAAATTATATTTTTTTTTATTTTACAATTAATTACAAACGTAATTATAGATTATATTTTTTTAATTAAATTATTATTGGATTATGTGTAATCATAATCAATGTTAAATAATATTCATTTCAAAAGATTACAAAGAATATAGATATATTTAATCGTGTGCGTCAAACTCAAACCGACTCGAATCCAACCAAATATATCTATTCACGTTGCGCATATCTTAAAGACGTAATTACAATTAATAATAGGTATTGCTCGTGTTTGATCGTGCATTACCCTTATTCTTTGAAGCTCTTGTTCATTTCATTACATCAATTCAAGGTGAGTTTACAGCCCCACTTTTACTTTATACTCTTTTTGGGGGAGAGAAACATGCTGTTTTTATAAACCTTACATTACATTGGATTATTGTGATATTGCATATACTTGATACTATGGTGTATACTTGCCCAACGGACCGTTAATATGGACTTAACGAGGTAATTGTTAGTAGTACTACTGGGATTGACATACCCCACCCGGGCTAGTCGCGCTAGCACAACGTTCGTCAAACGGGTGAACGGTTAGCCTAATTACAAGTGTTGTGGTGTGTGATCCACATCCGGGCCTGTTTATTTATTTGATTACATGTCAGTTCGGCCGCGCCTTCATACACATAGTGATCATTATGGACTAGCTACCCATTATATGCTTTAATTACTAAAATCCGGGGATTTTCATTACACTTATCGGATTGATAAATCCGGGATTTTCATTATACTTATCGGATTGATAAATCCGGGGATTTTCATTATACTTATCGGATTGATAAATCCGGGGATTTTCATTATACTTATCGGATTGATAAATCCGGGGATTTTCATTATACTTATCGGATTGATAAATCCGGGAATTACATACTTGACGGATTACATAATCCGGGGATTACATACTTGACGGATTACATAATCCGGGGATTACATACTTGACGGATTACATAATCCGGGGATTACATACTTGACGGATTACATAATCCGGGGGTTACATACTTGACGGATTACCTAATCCGGGAACTTCATTACTAATAATTACTGTTTTCTGATAAACCTGTGAACTCACCAGTCTTGTACTGAGATTTTTGCATGTTTTCTCTCAGGACATTGATGTGGCACGTTTAGGAGCACAGCATCTACGGCATGTCATTCTGTATTCACCACAAACTGTTTTCAAGATTTAATTTGCATAAACTGGATTGGACACATGTTTGTGTGTTCCAAAACTACTGTTAAATGTTTTTCTGTATTCGCTTCCGCATTACTTAAATACATTTGGTCTGTTTCCTTAAAATTAATCAACTTATATGTTTTGTAATTATCGAGTCGTTTGGTGTAACTAATGCTTATCTGAGATCCTGGTTATGTCACACGCCTGACGGTAAAACCCCGTACGTGGAAAATGAGGGTGTGACAGATTGGTATCAGAGCATTAGTTATAGCGAACTAAAATGGACTTTGCATCTCATTTGCATTGCATTTTAGACTATAGCTGGATTTGCATTAGTTACACACACATAGATTTCTAAGCTATGTTTACTTAATTTAGTTGCCTGAAAACTTTTGCCTTAACATATCCCTGTGCTGTGAGTCACGGGAGGGTTTGAGTGCCTAATTCAAGTGATTTCAAACTCCAAAACCTCGATTGTTATTAATGGTTTCAAAGTCTCGTCAAAGTCTGTGTCTTACAACTTGAACACATGCAATGCTGGAAGAGTAAGATGCCTGTATCTCGGGGTGTTCTGTCTAGGCAAGGTATTCGCATATATCCAAATCAACCGATGGACCTGTTTACCTTACCTGGGAACCCTTGGGATGAGTATCTGCTTATAGGTACGCATGTCTTCAACAAAGTTATGATTGACCCAATACTTTGATTAGTCAACGTACTCGCTTTGATTCTCGAATCAAACGAATACACTCGGAACTTCTATCATTGATGACCACTGTACTTGATAAGATATGTTAGCCTGATAGGAGGAGCCGGGGTGATCATGCAAAGCAAATTACCATTACGGGTGCACACGTAATTGTAATCTGTCGTGCATGCTAAGTTCGGTGAATCTGGTCGGGTGGTAACATTGTAGTCAGTATAAGTCATCATTCCTACACGTTGAGCAAGAAAGCCTCGGTTCTCATAGAACATAGCCACTGATGTGGAAACTATTTATCAGTTCTATTTGTAGGAATGCTCACACTTACCTTAAATTTGGACGTAATTCAAACCATGACATTTGCGTTAATCCCACGGATTCGGACTGATTCTCTAGCTTGTCTATTTCTTTAAATCCTTTAAATTCTCTTTCTTTTCATTTCAAGACAAAAGGTCTATTTTCATACGACTGATAGCTTTTGATATCTGGTAATTTAAAGAATGTCTGGAAGAGGACGTGGACGCGGGAGAAGTAACGATCATGAGTATCGCAAGTTTCTATTCTATAGGGTGCTAGGATCAAAATTCTAGTAAGACCTTGTTAAGGGTAACAAAACATTACAAACACTTGCTGTTACTTAAGTCCTGTCCTACTTAGAACCTTCATAATATTTCCAATCCTGACATTAATTTTAGGAGACATTCCTCCACATAGCATTTCAATAACTAAGGAACTGATTGAATACTTTAAGTGCATTATTGGTTATGAGTACATAGATTCCTTCGATCGCTCCTTGACCAAGTAAATTCCTTCTCAATCGTTTCCTTTGTACAACTCCAGTTAATTAACTCTTCGTTAATAACCATATCTTTGATACTCAAATCATGGAAAACACTCTGTACTTGACAAGATTATCGGGAATTGAACAATTTGACTGTTAAGAACCGATACCCCCTTCCCAGGATCGACGATCTTTTCGATCAGTTGCAGAGATCAATGTACTCCTCAAAGTTCGATCTTCGATCGAGCTATCATCAATTGAGGGTTCGTGAAGATGACATACCAAAAATATTGTTTAGAACTCGATATGAACACTATGAGTACTTGGTCATGCCGTTCGGGTTGACCAATGCACCCGCTGTCTTCATGGATTGGATGACTCAGGTATGCCACGTGCTCACTACGGGGCAAGGCGCTAACCTGGTGGAACACCCAGGCTCAAGTTAAGTCCAAATAGGATAAGTTCAATTGATACAAATGACTTAAGATAAGTTCAAAGCCTTGGTGATTGAATACTATTACTTAAGGAATGAAATGCAAAAGTTAGAATTGTAATTCTAAAATTGTGCAATAATAGGGTTAGGTTGTGCTCTTTATACTAACGAACTCCCTAAATTGATAAAGCTGATGTCATACCTTATGACATTAGACCAAATAGAATTAGGAAGGACACTGGGAAAATCTAGTGAGTAGTAGAAAGAAGGTTGGAGTTCCAACCATTACCATAAGTGTGTCCCAGGTCGATTAGGACCCCAGGACAAGTTAGAAACAATCAAAATTAGGAGATGGCTATAGCTAGAAAGTAAGAACAGTTAAATTAAGGAAATAAAGGTCATATAAGTCAAAGTAATACATCACGCGGTCATACATTTACGACTGAAGCAAACCACAAGACTAAATGTTGTTACATGTACGTACCTTATATCAATAGTTACACATCTATTTGATACCAGGGTTGATAATAAGCTTGGATTCTTCTTTAACTTAGCATTAACCCTAGTTGCTTGGAAACCATTTTACTCAGTAGTAACCAATGGTAGTAATTAGTACAAGAAGATCATGTCTTTGACATAGACTTAATACTGTATGAATTGGTTATCAAAGAAGGAAACCAAGATAGTCCGTCAGGAGAAGGTGATTCGACCTATCAAACCAAAGCATAATCTCTGAACCTGAAAAGAGACCCAATCGTTTTATATTGATTCTTGTTCTAAGCTTGGAGCACTTAACTTCTTAAATTGATTTATCTCCCTTTATCCTCATTTGACCTAGCTATATGGAGTCATTTATCCCTTATCTATCGACTTTCATTTTGGCTATCATCAAAACGTGATTTTGCGATGCTAGCCTTCCTAAAGCAATCTCTCTGCTGAAGATATTGTCAACTTATGTTCATGACATTCTAGTCATACAAATATTCTCAGCTGTGCTTATGGTTTGTTGAAACTGCTACCTTGCAAAGCATGTTTTCCTATTGTTCGAGTCACTTCTTGAATCCCTTTTGAATCCTTAAGCTTGAAAATCATTAAAATTCTATCTTGGATTTGAACAAGACTTTAAAAGAGAAGTTCTGGAGAGAGTTACCAGCAAAGAGAGGAATTACTTTTGAGACTGAGTTATTTGGAGCCAAAACATTCTTAATATATGTTGAACCCGTGTTCAGCAAAGATGGAGAGGTTAGTGGTGACGTTTGGGATTCTTAAATTCCGACGGATAACCTTTCTTATCATTGTTGGTCTTATCACCTTACCACGAGATTATATCCTGGAAATTATGGGTCGATAAGTTAAACAACTTAAGCATAGAAAAATTCCAATTGTCAAAGTTCGGTGGAACTCTCGGCGTGGTCCTGAGTTCACTTGGGAACGAGAGGACGAAGTGATGCGCAAGTATCCTAACCTGTTCAAGGATGCTGCCAGTACATCTTAATTTTCGGGACGAAAATTCCTCTAACAGGGGGATGATGTGACAACCCGAATTTTTTTTTTTTTTTTTTTTCGGATAATACTATTAAAAATTTACTTCGTCCGTTTATCGCGAATTAATTTACCTTACTATTTTGCAAGAATAATAATAATAATAATAATAATAATAATAATAATAATAATAATAATAATAATAATAATAATAATAATAATAATAATAATAATATTAATAAAGTTGGGAGGGGTGTTTTTGCCATTTTATAAACTCTAAAAGAAGTTTATTACATAAAATAATAAATTGAAAACCACAGGGGCAGAATATGTAAATTTCAAAAATTACCAAACCAACCCCCGCCCACCCCGATTCTCCGGCCACCGGATTCCGGCCGCCGGCCGCGGCTCCGGCCACCTTGCACGGCCATTTTTAAGCCGTTTTAAATTCAAAAACCGGTCCCGAACACTTCTAGAACGAGAATCAAACCAATACCCAACTTCAATTCAAAAATTGGAGTGCGATTTAATACCTAACCCACTGAACCTAATTTTTCGGCCGACCACCCACCTTATCACGCACTAAAACAGTTAATTAATCGAATTCGTTGTGTATATAAGATCACATAACCATCCCCAATCGAATGCACCATCCAATTTCATCTGAAAACATACAAATATCACATTCGATCACCATCACCTTCGCGAACCTGCAAGTGTGTCGAACACCACCCTCTGACTTCTCTAACTTGAATTAAACAGAGGGCTATTCATACGTGAGTTCATTAGAAGCTAACCTCAAAGTTAATTTAGTTAACAACAACATTTGGGCATCAAACCAATCTCGTGACTGTCGCGACATGTTCTTCGACTGTTCATCACCTGTACATCTTCTAATCGGGTAACTAAATACATGTACATGCTCGTTTTTATATGGGGATCAAAAGCCCCATGATTACAGTTGTTAACAGATTCAAATCGATGTTCAATTTGATCGATTTTGGAACTAGGGTTCATAAGGTTTGGGGAAACTCCTGTGAATTAGTTTAAAAGGATTTCGAACCAAGAACCATTGCGGCCTTGTGCCTTTGGTTCACTGGTTCCATGTTTCCATCTCAACATTGAGGTCCCGGGTTCGACCCCGGGCCACCTCATTTAATTTTTTTAGGCTTTTTAAGCCTCTGAAAATAAATAAAAATTCTTAAAAATTATAAAAATAATTTTTATAAACTCTTCTTATTTAAAAGGTTAAATAAATATTTTTGTAAATTTATTTTAATTAAAAACCTGAATAGTTCTTTTATAAAATAATATTTATAAATATGTTAAATAACAATGTTTATAAAAATGAACTCTAAATTATGGGTAATTATGAAATAATTAAGGAAATCATAGAAATTATATTTTTTTTATTTTACAATTAATTACAAACGTAATTATAGATTATATTTTTTTTAATTAAATTATTATTGGATTATGTGTAATCATAATCAATGTTAAATAATATTCATTTCAAAAGATTACAAAGAATATAGATATATTTAATCGTGTGCGTCAAACTCAAACCGACTCGAATCCAACCAAATATATCTATTCACGTTGCGCATATCTTAAAGACGTAATTACAATTAATAATAGGTATTGCTCGTGTTTGATCGTGCATTACCCTTATTCTTTGAAGCTCTTGTTCATTTCATTACATCAATTCAAGGTGAGTTTACAGCCCCACTTTTACTTTATACTCTTTTTGGGGGAGACAAAACATGCTGTTTTTATAAACCTTACATTACATTGGATTATTGTGATATTGCATATACTTGATACTATGGTGTATACTTTCCCAACGGACCGTTAATATGGACTTAACGAGGTAATTGTTAGTAGTACTACTGGGATTGACATACCCCACCCGGGCTAGTCGCGCTAGCACAACGTTCGTCAAACGGGTGAACGGTTAGCCTAATTACAAGTGTTGTGGTGTGTGATCCACATCCGGGCCTGTTTATTTATTTGATTACATGTCAGTTCGGCCGCGCCTTCATACACATAGTGATCATTATGGACTAGCTACCCATTATATGCTTTAATTACTAAAATCCGGGGATTTTCATTACACTTATCGGATTGATAAATCCGGGGATTTTCATTATACTTATCGGATTGATAAATCCGGGGATTTTCATTATACTTATCGGATTGATAAATCCGGGGATTTTCATTATACTTATCGGATTGATAAATCCGGGGATTTTCATTATACTTATCGGATTGATAAATCCGGGAATTACATACTTGACGGATTACATAATCCGGGGATTACATACTTGACGGATTACATAATCCGGGGATTACATACTTGACGGATTACATAATCCGGGGATTACATACTTGACGGATTACATAATCCGGGGGTTACATACTTGACGGATTACCTAATCCGGGAACTTCATTACTAATAATTACTGTTTTCTGATAAACCTGTGAACTCACCAGTCTTGTACTGAGATTTTTGCATGTTTTCTCTCAGGACATTGATGTGGCACGTTTAGGAGCACAACATCTACGGCATGTCATTCTGTATTCACCACAAACTGTTTTCAAGATTTAATTTGCATAAACTGGATTGGACACATGTTTGTGTGTTCCAAAACTACTGTTAAATGTTTTTCTGTATTCGCTTCCGCATTACTTAAATACATTTGGTCTGTTTCCTTAAAATTAATCAACTTATATGTTTTGTAATTATCGAGTCGTTTGGTGTAACTAATGCTTATCTGAGATCCTGGTTATGTCACACGCCTGACGGTAAAACCCTGTACGTGGAAAATGAGGGTGTGACAGCAACTACCGATTACCCTACCCAGAGACGTCGGTTGCCCACATCTAGCAACTACCAGTGTCCCATACCCAGTAACGTCGGTTGCCCACATCTAGCAACTACCGGTTACTATCTCTCATCCAGTAGGATGCCAATTAATCATCTAGGGTCGTCACCACAAGATGTTCACAAAGCTGAGTGATCGTCATCACTCCTATCAAACTGTACAGTTTCACACCCAGGCATCTTACCCTAACTGGCCTGTTGAGATTTACATCACATTCATTCACACTTCACACATACTTTCCTTTAGTACCAGTTTTAACATATTTTCATTAATCATTACACCCCATCTGACCTATTGGAATCATTACCATCACGTAATGATTAACAATGCTCAGATGACTATCATTTACACTCTACCTGACCCATTGCAATCATTACTATCATGTAATGATTAACAATGTTCAGGTAATCAGTTATTACTTCCCACATTCCTTCTAACAGCTTTACAGACTATTAGAAACATATCCATCATTACTATCATAATTCTGGTACTAAAACATTCAATTCATTTATCATTATGTGTGTGCTAGCCCGAATGTTAAAACCAAACATTTAAAAAGGGCTTAGAACTCACCTTATCAATTTCTCACGACAATCTACACAATCCACGTATCCAAGATAACTAGTCCTTCCACTAATCAAGGTATATCTAAAGCAATAAACCCTGATTCAATAAACTTATTCTCAAGCAGGCCCTCATGCGGTTGAACACTTATGCGAATGAGCAATCATACGACTGGACCTATGCGAATGAACCATGCGACTAAACCTTCAGTCGTACGACTAGCCGTTCATTCGCACGATTAAGTTCTCATCCGTATCCAGTGTTCACTCGTCTTCATTCGGCCTTCTAACCAGGCGACTGGGTTCCAATCACACGACTGAACCTCCATTCGCACTCAGTCGTACGACTAGACTTTCATTCTTACGACTGAGGCCTGCGATTGAGCCCATTCGTCTGAAACGAATCAGCAGCTGTGTTCTTGACGTTTTTGATCCAAACTCACTCAAAATTTGAGTTTTGACCATCCAAATCATACCATATTCAAAACAGATCTTATACACATCATTTACAATGGTTTCAAACCATTATTTCATCAAAACTTCACAAAAACTTGGATTTGAATTCCTGGATTTTAAATTCAGAAATGAACCAGACTAATTTACTGATTTAAACAGGTTGTTGGATCAAATTCAATCATACACACAGCTTATAACATCTCCGGATTAATCCGTGATGTTCAAAACTTACCAAAACGGAGTTTCGCCTAATCAATTTCGTGAGAGCAGAGTTTTGGGTGTGAAGGGGACAAGAGAACAGAATAGGTGCAGATAGAAATCTGCCCTTAAACCCCCTGCACCGCCCCATTTATCCATACACTTAATCTTAACCGCCACACCTTCAGTCGCATGACTGAACCGTTCGTACGACTGAACTGTGCGACTGAAGCTCATACGCCTACGATTCGTACGACTGAGACTCAATCGCACATAAGGGGTGCGACTGAAGTTCATTCGCACATAACTTATGCGACTGAACACTTAAACACTCAAACACCTCAACTTAATTTAATTAATTATAACTATAATATAATTTACAAGTCCGGATTTAAAAAAACCGGATGTTACAACTCTCCCCCCCTTAAATAGGTTTCGTCCTCGAAACCAACTATTCAAACAACTGGGGATAATCTCTCTTTATCTCATCTTCTGATTCCCACGTGAAATCAGATCCCTTTCTATTCGACCACTGCACTTTAACTAGATCAATAGTTTTATTCCTCAGCCTTTTCACCTTTCTGTCTACTATAGTAGTAGGTTTCTCAACATAGTTTAACTTATCATCCAGTTCTATATCATCCAAAGGTACATAAGCATTCTCATCGGCCAAACACTTACGCAACCGTGACACGTGAAAGGTTGGGTGGATCCCTTGCAACTGATCGGGAAATTTTAGTTTATAGGCCACTTCCCCAATCCGTTCTATAATGCTAAACGGTCCTATAAAACGAGGACTTAATTTTCCCCTCTTTCTGAATCTGATAATTCCCTTCCAAGTAGATACCTTCAACATAACTCTATCTCCTACTTCAAACTCTATATGCCTTCGTCTTTTATCTTCATAAGACTTCTGTCGATCCTGAGCTGTTTTAAACCAAGCTTTGATCTGATCCAGTTTCTCATTCGTAACTTGTACAATTTCCAAATTGCCCAACTCATCCTGCCCAACTTCTCCCCAACATATGGGACTCCTACACTTCCTGCCATATAACATCTCATACGGGGCTCTCCCAATCGTAGAATGATAACTGTTATTGTATGAGAATTCAACTAATGGCAGATGACTATCCCAGCTACCCCCAAAATCGATAACACAAGCTCGTAACATGTCTTCAACTGTTTGGATAGTCCTTTCAGTCAACCCATCAGTTTCTGGGTGAAAAGATGTGCTATGTAATAAACGAGTACCCATATCTTCATGAAACTTTCTCCAAAATCTCGAAGTAAAACGTGTATCTCTATCTGACACAATAGACAACGGTACTCCATGACGAGCAATAATTTCTCGGATAAATAGTTCTGCTAACTTCTCAGAGTTATACGTCTCTTTAATTGGTAAGAAATGTCCGCTACGTGTCAGTCTATCCACTATGACCCAAATGGTATCATAACCTTTAGCTGTACGCGGAAGCTTAGTTATGAAATCCATTGTTAATTCTTCCCACTTCCATTTCGGGATCTCTAAAGGTTGAAGCAGTCAAACACTTATTCACATACTGCATCACATTAAACTTCATACCAGGCCACCAATATTCTTGTTTCAAATCCTTGTACATCGTAGTAGTACCAGGATGTATAGAATATCTGGACTTATGAGCTTCATCTAACACCAATTCCCTCATCTTAATCGGAACCCACATACGACCACATTTCGTTTTAACCCCAAAGCTATTTTCTTCCAGATCCTTTGTTTGACCCTTCATTCGTTCCTGCTTCACATTCTCTTCCTTCAAGGCTTCTAATTGAGCTTCTCGTAATTGGTGCATAAAGTCTGGGGTTATTACTAACTTGTATGACTTAACTTGAATTGGAGGGTGTTCATTCTTTCGGCTCAATGCGTCAGCAACCACATTTGCTTTACTAGGATGGTAAAGTATTTCGCAATCATAATCTTTCACAAACTCTAACCATCTTCGCTGGCGCATGTTTAATTCCTTCTGATCAAAGAAATAGTTCGAACTCTTATGATCTGTGTAAATCGTACATTTTGCCCCATATAAATAATGTCTCCATATCTTCAAGGCAAATACCGCTGCTGCCAGTTCTAAATCATGTGTCGGATAATTCTTTTCATGTTCTTTTAATTGTCTAGAAGCATAAGCTATCACTCGTCCCCTCTGCATCAATACACAGCCTAGACCTTGATACGAAGCATCTGAATAAATCACCAAATCTTCATTTCCATCTGGCAACGACAATATTGGGGATTGGGTTAATTTCTGCTTCAGTTCTTGAAATGCATTTTCTTGTTCTGGTCCCCAAACGTATTCTTCATTCTTCCTCGTCAGTTTCGTTAACGGGGATGCGATTTTGGCAAAATCCTGAATAAACCTTCTATAGTAACCAGCCAGACCCAAGAAACTGCGAACCTCAGATGGCGTCTTTGGAGGACTCCACCTCACTACTGTTTCAATCTTGGCAGGATCTACTAAAATACCTTCTGCATTAATCACATGCCCTAAAAACTGTACCTCCCGCAACCAAAACTCACACTTAGAAAATTTTGCATAAAGCCTTTCTTTTCTCAATCTTTCCAATACTTCACGAAGATGGCAGGCGTGATCTCCCTCATTCTTTGAATAGATCAGTATATCATCAATAAACACAATTACTGATCGATCTAACATTGGCTTGCACACCCTATTCATCAAATCCATAAAAGCAGCAGGGGCATTCGTCAACCCAAAAGACATAACCAGAAATTCGTAATGACCATAACGTGTGTGAAACGCTGTCTTAGGTATATCTTCTTTCTTGACTTTTAACTGATGATATCCCGAACGAAGGTCTATCTTAGAAAACCAACTAGCTCCCTGTAGCTGATCAAACAAATCATCTATTAGTGGGAGTGGATACTTATTCTTTATTGTCAACTTGTTTAATTCTCTGTAATCAATACACATACGCATACTCCCATCTTTCTTCTTCACAAACAATACTGGAGCACCCCATGGGGAAGAACTGGGCTTAATGAAACCTCTTTCTAGCAAGTCTTCAGTCTGTTTCATTAACTCTTTCAATTCTGATGGAGCTAATCTATAAGGTGGCTTAACGACTGGCTTAGCACCCGGAATCAAATCAATTCTAAACTCAACTTCACGATCTGGAGGAATACCCGGTAATTCCTCTGGAAACACATCTGCAAAATCTCTAACCACAGGAATGTCTTCTATCTTTCTTACAGGCTTTTGGGAATCAATTACATATATCAAATAAGATGCACACCCGCGGCTCATTAACTTATCAGCTTTTATCATAGATATTATTTTCACAGTCGACTCCTCTCTATCACCATATACATTAATCGTTTTCCCATCTGGTGCTCTTAATTGAATTAACTTCTTATTACATACAATATGGGCTTCATGGTTTGCCAACCAATCCATACCCAAAACTACATCAAATCCTCCTAATACCATAGGATATGGTTTAACTGATGATATCCCGAACGAAGGTCTATCTTAGAAAACCAACTAGCTCCCTGTAGCTGATCAAACAAATCATCTATTCGTGGGAGTGGATACTTATTCTTTATTGTCAACTTGTTTAATTCTCTGTAATCAATACACATACGCATACTCCCATCTTTCTTCTTCACAAACAATACTGGAGCACCCCATGGGGAAGAACTGGGCTTAATGAAACCTCTTTCTAGCAAGTCTTCAGTCTGTTTCATTAACTCTTTCAATTCTGATGGAGCTAATCTATAAGGTGGCTTAGCGACTGGCTTAGCACCCGGAATCAAATCAATTCTAAACTCAACTTCACGATCTGGAGGAATACCCGGTAATTCCTCTGGAAACACATCTGCAAAATCTCTAACCACAGGAATGTCTTCTATCTTTCTTACAGGCTTTTGGGAATCAATTACATATATCAAATAAGATGCACACCCGCGGCTCATTAACTTATCAGCTTTTATCATAGATATTATTTTCACAGTCGACTCCTCTCTATCACCATATACATTAATCGTTTTCCCATCTGGTGCTCTTAATTGAATTAACTTCTTATTACATACAATATGGGCTTCATGGTTTGCCAACCAATCCATACCCAAAACTACATCAAATCCTCCTAATACCATAGGATATGGTTTAACAGGCAATCTATATCCGTCTAATTCAATATAACAACCAATAATCATACTACTAATCATCACAGATCTATCATTAGCAGTTTCAACTACAAAAGCTACCTCTAATGGTCGAACTTCACATGCAAGCATGGGGCAAAAATCAATAGATACAAAACTTCCACTTGCACCAGAATCAAATAACACATTAGCTGAAATTCCATTCACTAGAAACGTACCTGAAACTACATCTGGCAAAGCTTTAGCCTCACTAGCTGACATAGAATATGCTCGCCCCTTGGCCACACTTGACCCTTCTCCTGACCCTTTCATCGATCTAACCGGTTCAGGCTTTCTAAGTACCAACTTTGGACATTCACTTCGAATATGCCCCGTTTCTCCATACTCATAACATTTACGAGGGCCTTCACTACATTCATTAGCATAATGTCCCATCTTTCCACATCTAAAACAATTCCTGCTACCCATCATACATTCACCCTGATGTAGCCTACCACATCTTCCGCAACGTGGCAGCTCATTTCTGACATTCCTCGGGAATTGACCCCTTCCAAACCTACCTTTCTTTTGAGAACTTGGATTCTCAAATCTTCTTTGCACTACAGGTTCTTCATGCCTCCTTTTACTTCCATCAGGAGCAACATTACCACCATAAACTTCTTGATACATATCTGCAGCTAAGTTTACCGTCAACTGGTAACTACTCGGAGCAGATGATCTAACCAACTTTCTAACCTCCTGAGGCAACCCCTGTGTATACCTCAAAATTTTCTTCTCTTCAGGAACCACCAAATGAGGCACCAACCGCGCCATCTCCTCAAACTTAGACGTGTATTCCCTATGAGACATATTACCCGCCTGAAACTGCAGGAAACTCATTTCTATTCGATCCATCTCGCCTTTCGGACAAAACTTGTCCGACACTAACTTTCTAAATTCAGGCCACAACATTTTGTCAGTAGCCTCCTCGCCTAACGTCTGGATAATCGTATCCCACCAATACAGAGCCTCACCTATAAACGAGTGGGCTACAAACTTTACCTTCTGATCCTCCCTACACTCACTCAACTTGATCATGGCTTCCATTTCACGAAGCCATTTATAAGTGGCTACCACATCTATAGCCCCAGAAAATCGTGGAGGATTACACTCTTTAAACTGGCTATACGTAACTCCCTTTTTCTCACTACACCCTTCAGCTTTATCAACATTCCTACTTTCATCAGGTCTAGCTACATTCAAGGCTTTACGAACCTCCTCAGCAATTATATCATGGAATTGCTGTCTCGTCATACTAAGCACCTCGGTGCTTTCATCAACACTTCTTTCGGGGGTTCCACCTTGCATTCTTTCATTTTCCCTATCAGCCATAACCTATTAAAACAAGATCAGGATTATTTGGTACTCACATGTAAGTATATAACCAGAATACTATAAGTAAAGTAAATTATTAATAATGTTGGCCAAGTACTATTAATTGTTTACTTTACTTGTACCATTCTCGTTATTCCTTCTCATGATAGTCCCATCACCTTTTCTTGTTTTAATAAACTATTCTATCTAGCTATCCCTGCTGGCATATCTATTTTCTAGTTAAAGTCTAGTTATTATGACACTAGATCCCTTTAACTACTGCTCTGATACCAACCTGTGACGCCCAAAACCCGGCAGGGCACCGGAGGCACGTCACGCAGTTGGATTAATATTTTAAACACAAATCAGAGCTTTCTATTTACAGCGGAAGACTTTAAACACTATTATATATATATATTAACCCAACTTTTTAAAACATTTTACATAAGATTGCATTTAATTATACATTGCCCTATTTACATTATTAACAAGTCCTAAATCCTATGCCAGCAACTACTCCGGGATAGCATCCTCGTTCAGCTCATACTTGCTTTCCTCTATTATCAGAGGATCCCTCCTTACCTAGCACACACAACACACTCAAAACATCAGATAAACTGGTGAGTTCTAATTTTCATTAAAATATTAACAACATTTTCATACACACCACAACTATCTTTTTATTGGCAATATTATAAATTCAACTTTTATCATTATTCTGTCCCACTGTACCTGTCCCATCGAACGTCGGTTTCCCACATCTAGCAACTACCAGTTCCCCATACCCAGTAACGTCGGTTGCCCACATCCAGTAACTACCAGTTACTACACTCAGAAACATCGGTTGCCCACATCCAGCAATTACCAGTTTCTCATACTTGGTAACGTCGGTTGCCCACATCTAGCAACTACCGGTTACCCTAACCAGAGACGTCGGTTGCCCACATCTAGCAACTACCAGTCTCCCATACCCAGTAACGTCGGTTGCCCACATCTAGCAACTACCGGTTACTATCTCTCATCCAGTAGGATGCCAATTAATCATCTAGGGTCGTCACCACAAGATGTTCACAAAGCTGAGTGATCGTCATCACTCCTATCAAACTGTACAGTTTCACACCCAGGCATCTCACCCTAACTGGCCTGTTGAGATTTACATCACATTCATTCATACTTCACACATACTTTCCTTTAGTACCAGTTTTAACATATTTTCATTAATCATTACACCCCATCTAACCTATTGGAATCATTACCATCACGTAATGATTAACAATGCTCAGATGACTATCATTTACACTCTACCTGACCCATTGCAATCATTACTATCATGTAATGATTAACAATGTTCAGGTAATCAGTTATTACTTCCCACTTTCCTTCTAACAGCTTTACAGACTATTAGAAACATATCCATCATTACTATCACAATTCTGGTACTAAAATATTCGATTCATTTATCAATATGTGTGTGCTAGCCCGAATGTTAAAACCCAACATTTAAAAAAGGTTTAGAACTCACCTTATCAATTTCTCACGACAATCTACACAATCCACGTATCCAAGATAACTAGTCCTTCCTCTAATCAAGGTATATCTAAAGCAATAAACCCTGATTCAATAAACTTATTCTCAAACAGGCCCTCATGCGATTGAACACTTATGCGAATGAGCAATCATACGACTGG
Organism: Flaveria linearis; assembly: GCA_024085815.1. Classification (NCBI taxonomy): domain Eukaryota; kingdom Viridiplantae; phylum Streptophyta; class Magnoliopsida; order Asterales; family Asteraceae; genus Flaveria; species Flaveria linearis. The sequence goes on from CM044001.1 coordinate 126,619,238, forward strand.
ACCTATGCGAATGAACCATGCGACTAAACCTTCAGTCGTACAACTAGCCGTTCATTCGTACGATTAAGTTCTTATTCGTATCCAGTGTTCACTCGTCTTTATTCGGCCTTCTAACCAGGCGACTGGGTTCTAATCACACGACTGAACCTCCATTCGCACTCAGTCGTACGACTAGACTTTCATTCGTACGACTTAGGCCTGCGATTGAGCCCATTGGTCTGAAACGAATCAGCAGCTGTGTTCTTGACGTTTTTGATCCAAACTCACTCAAAATTTGAGTTTTAACCATCCAAATCATACCATATTCAAAACAGATCTTATACACATCGTTTACTATGGTTTCAAACCATTATTTCATCAAAACTTCATAAAAACTTGGATTTGAATTCCTGGATTTTAAATTCAGAAATGAACCAGACCAATTTACTGATTTAAACAGGTTGTTGGATCAAATTCAATCATACACAGCTTATAACATCTCCGGATTAATCTGTGATGTTCAAAACTTACCAAAACGGAGTTTCGCCTAATCAATTTCGTGAGAGCAGAGTTTTGGGTGTGAAGGGGACACGAGAACAGAATAGGTGCAGATAGAAATCTGCCCTTAAACCCCCTGCACCGCCCCATTTATCCATACACTTAATCTTAACCGCCTCACCTTCAGTCGCACGACTGAACCATTCGTACGACTGAACTGTGCGACTGAAGCTCATACGCCTACGATTCGTATGACTGAGACTCAATCGCACATAAGGGGTGCGACTGAAGTTCATTCGCACATAACTTGTGCGACTGAACACTTAAACACTCAAACACCTCAACTTAATTTAATTAATTATAACTATAATATAATTTACAAGTCCGGATTTAAAAAACCGGATGTTACATATTTGTTAGTTTATTTTAGTATAGTCTAGCACACATCAAAGTTTTGGCGCCGTTGCCGGGGACTTCTTGGCGATTGCGTTAATTAGACTTACTTGATTTAATTGCTATTTGTGCTAAGTGTTTTTAATTAGTTTGTTTAGAATTCTATTTGTTTTTTATTTTATTTGGTTGAGTCAGTCTTACAGTTTTAATTTTATGTTTTGCAGGTTTATGCCCCGCTTGAGATCACAAGGACCACCTCCGGATATTTGTTACATATTTGTTAGTTTATTTTAGTATAGTCTAGCACACATCTTTCTGTTTTTGATTCTACACCTTTTCCTACACCTCCTTCTTCTACTTCTTCTGCATATTCTAGCCCACCTAGTTCACCACACACACATATGGCTGAGAATCAGACTGTTCATCAGCAAGCCACCCATGGCTTTACAGGAGTTAGCAATCCAATCACACTTCCTGCCATTGCTAATGATAACTCCTGGCAGATCCCATCCTACGTCATGACAGCTATCTCTAATAACTGTCAATTCCATGGACGTGAGGATGAGGACGCACCTGCACACATAGGTCGCTTAGAGCGAATTGGTAGAACTTTCAAGTTGCAGGGTGCGTCTGATGATGCCATTTTCTTACAGCTGTTTCCATTTTCACTTGCTGATCGAGCCGCCACTTGGCTCGAATCTCATGCAGCTGGTACATTCACCACTTGGCCGGCTCTTCGTGAGCGTTTCCTTCATAAGTATTTTCCGCCGGCCAAGGCATCTAGGCTTAGAGATGAGATCCACTCATTCAGGATGGAGCCGGACGAGCCTTACTATCGTGCTTGGGAGAGGTTTCAAAACCTCCTTAGTCGTTGCTCCCAGCATGGCTTGTCCAAATGGGCTTTAGTTGAGAAATTTTATAATGGGTTGAATTATGAAACTAGGGCTAGATTCGATACTTCTGTTGGCGGGCACTTAATGGGTAAGAAAAACGTGAAAGAATGTAATGAAATGTTTGAGAGTTTTGCCCAAGCAGAACATGAGCAGCGGTCTGGAAACAGGAAATCCAGTCCTGCTACTAGTACCTCATCCAGAGGAGTTCACCATGTCACCATGGATACTAGTGTGGCTGCTGCTCTTGATAGTCTAGTTCGTGAAGTGAGAGAGTTGAAGAAAAAGGTTGATAGGTGTGAGCTATGTAGAGGTAACCATGCCACTAATGAGTGTCCTCTGATAGGTCAAGAACAAGCTAGCTATGTTAATAATTCTTATAACTCCGGTTGGAGAAATCAAAACAATTCTAGCTGGCGTTCTTCAGGTGCTCCCCCAGGTTTCCAACAGGGTTATAGTCAAAACCAGGGGCAGGGTAGTGGTCAGAATCAAGGTGTTAGTCAGGGTAGTGGAGAGTTAAGTAGGATAGAGAATCTGTTAACTCAATTAGTGGTCAAAGATGCAAAAACACAACAGATTCTAACTGAGCATGATGTTCTTCTGAAAAACCAACAGTCAGCTTTCCTAGATCTCCAGAGGACCGTAGGGGACATATCTAGAAGGTTAGATGATAGGCCCCCAGGTCAGTTACCCGATAATACTCAACAAAACCCGAATGCACATGTTAAAGCCATTACTACTAGGTCGGGTAGGAGGTTAGATGAGGTTAGAACTCCTATAGTTGAGGAAGTTGTGTTTGAGAAAGATGAGAGAGAGGTAGTTGAGAATCCCTCTGTGGATAAGGTTGTTAAGAAGACTAGTGTGTTTGAGCATTCTCTTGAGATTGACCATTCCCGTCTCCCGTTTCCTGATAGGCTTAAGCATCAAAAGTATGAAAGGGATTACGGGCACTTTTTAGATCTCTTTAAGCAATTAAAGGTCAATCTCCCGTTCATAGAAGTGATTAAGTGGATGCCTAGGTATGCGAAATTTATGAAGGATCTCCTGAAGAATAAAAGCAAACTGGGTGAGATTTCAAGTGTCTCTTTGTCGGGTGAGTGTTCTGCGGTGGTTATGAACCAACTACCGGAGAAATTGGCAGATCCCGGGATTTTCACAATCCCGTGTCTGTTTGGTAGTGAGGTTCAATGCCACACGTTGGCGGACTTAGGAGCTAGTATTAACCTTATGCCTTATTCCTTGTATGAGAAATTAGGTTTAGGTGAATTGAGTCCAACGCGCATGACACTTTCCCTTGCTGATAAATCTGTTAAGCACCCACGGGGAATTGTAGAGAATTTGTTGGTGAAAGTTGGTAAGTTTGTATTTCCCGTTGATTTTGTGGTTTTAGACATGGAGGCTGATGAACGTGTTCCTATTATCTTAGGTCGACCCTTTTTGTGTACTGCTAAGGCAAATATTGATGTGTTTAGGGGTCAGATCACACATCACGTAGGAGAAGAGAGTGTTGTGTTTAAGGTAGCCAAATAAATTAGGAGTCCTAGTATTTCGAAAGAGTCGGTTTCCTTGATCAATTCTTGTGAGGTGGTTGATAGGAAAATGGAGAGTGTTAAGAGTATAGAGAATAGTGCTAGAGTTGTTTGTGTTGAGAGAGCATATTCTGTCGAGGAAGAGGAGGAATTGGATAAGATAGTTGATGAGTTTTTGAGAATTTGTGAAAAAGATGATGAGTTGTTTGCTTGTGAGTTTGAAAATTTTGTGATGATTAAGGATAGCAAATCCCTAAGTGTGGGGATGTTAGAGTTTGAAAGAAAACCGCCACCGTTTGCAAAACCCAAGTGTGGGGATTGTGATAGCTTGATTGAGTCTGAATATGGTGGGTTTTTCTTTGGTGATGAGTTTGGTTATGATGTAGTGAGCATCGGGGGTGAGGGTGAGCTGGGTCTTCATGATCCCCCGTAAGTTGATCTTGGAAGATAGTATTTGGGTAGTGACCCGTTTGTAGAGTTTGTAGAGTTGGTTTGCTTGAGTTTTAGGTAGTTTGTGTCGGTTTTTGTGTTTCGTGTGCTTTGTTTTCGTGTCTTGTTAAGTGTTTACAGGGAAACGATTATTCGGTTGCAATTTGACACATGACCGGGATGCTACCAGGTAAGTTTTCCCACTTGAGTCATGTTAAAATAGGTAAAAAGATTATTGGGGTCAAAACTTGGCTAAGGCATGAAAATTTTCGAAACCTTCTGAAAAAAGTGCAACCTAGCGTTACGCTCCAGTTTGGTCTTGATGTTCTCGCGTAGCGCGAGGGTCCTCGCGTGTCGCGCTGTACTTTACCTTAATCCCTCGCGATACGCGAGGGATCCCAGGATTTTCAAAAAAAAATTTTTTATTTTACCTAATTTTCGCCATTTCACCCATTTTTCCACCATTTTCTACCTTCTACCATCATGTCATCCATTTTTTCACTTGTTTAAGCAAACTTGAAAGTCTCAAACTTGTGTTTCCCTATTTGTTGAGTCAGATTGTTTATTTTATTGAGTCTGTTTGATGCTGTGTTCGCCTGGTAGAGTGTTTGTTTTGCAGGTTTGGAATAATTCACCCGTACTCAATCTCTATTCGGGTGAATATATCCAACACTTTTTAAGAAGGCAACCAGTGATTCTTGATCGCGAATGAAATGCTATACGATCAGAGGTTTTGGATTCAGACTGTGCACCGATGGAATCTGCTTATTACCAGCTAAGTCTTTTCCAAAACTCTTCTTATTTATGTCTTTCTTTTTAATTTCCACATTGAGGACAATGTTAAATTTAAGTGTGGGGATAGGAAGACATGTGTCTTAGGTTTAATTTAATTGAGTCAGTCAGTCTTTAATTTTTGCGTGTGTTAGTTTTTATTTTAGTGTGTTCTTTAAAAAAAATCAGAAAATTAGAAAATGCCCCTGATTTTGATGTTTGCATATATTAAAAAATGGAAAATGATAGATAAAGTCAGGTATCTGGTTTTCAACTACTATATGTATGAGATAAATAAATAATTGAAAACGTGTCTAATTTGGGATGCACGGGTAGGCCCAGCAGATTATGAAGGGTTTTCATAGATGTATTCTAATCCATCTAATTAAATATTTAATTCAATATATGTGTTCTCACTAAATGGAAGTTGAAACTGTTGGAAGGTTGAAAAAGCACCACTGTAGGTTGATACCCGTTTGTATTTAAGATTAGCAATAATTGGCACACAGTAGGTGGCGCCTTAGGATTCCATCTTAGTGTTGTATGAGGTTTAAGATGACAATTAGGTGCGAGAGGATTGTGACTCTTTTGTCAAAAGCCTCTAGGCTAGTGCTTAATGATTGTGGCTTGAAGCTTATGTGCTTGACTGCTGGGATGGTGACTTGGCTGGCAACACCTCTGAGTTAGGGTTGTGATTGCATTGTTTTAAGTCTTGCACAACTTAGGAAAAAAATATATGCTATATTTATATGAAAAAAAAATAATAGAAATAAAAAGGAGTTGCAAAAGAAAAAAAATAAGTGCTGAAAAGAAAAAAATTTTAGTGCAGCTTAGCTTTCATCCAAAATAAGTTAGTTTTAAATACACGTGGGTATTGGGTTACAGTGGTAGAAAAATCATGGATTTTTGATTTAATCTTTGCTTTGGAGGCTTGAAAACAGGAATAGATACCGACTTGTGAGGATCATGATTAATAAAAATAGAATACTTGAACTTAAATGCTATACTCTTGGGGATTTGGATGATCAGTGGTTGGGTTTAAATGGACAAACATACCTTGTGATCGCGGTTAACACATTAGTAAATTTTAATAAGTAATTAGACTTAATTGTTGGAAATCAGATTTAAACTTGACTATGATTCCATTTGCATAAGTCTTTTTCAGGGATGAAAAAGAGGTAAGTGTGGGGATATTTGATATGGTGTTAATTAGTTAGATTCCCCGTGTATATTTTGTATATTATTTGCATTGTTTATATTCGTTTTTGTCCTGGAATTCATATCTTTTGATATTTTGTGTGTTTGACAGGATTCCGGGCATAAAGGAAGCATTTTGGAGCTTAAACGTGAGTTAACGAGGTGCCGGGATCGAGCCGAGTGGATCGGGAATTAAAAGCAATTAAAAAATCTGAATTTCTTCCTCTCGCGCTACGCACCGTGATTGAGAGGAACCCCTCGCGATACGTGAGGGGTGGAATTACCTGCGAAATGACCAAATTACCCCTGATGGATCCACTTTATTACCCGGAAGGCCACCCGACTATTTTGTCGGGTTGCGCAAAGCCTCGCGCTACGCGCGAGAGATCTGAAAACCCGTCGCGATACGCGACGGGTGCGATTGTCGGCAAAGATGTTTAAAATCAAACCAAAACCCTAATTCACGAGATTCTGGACTTTTGGACGGCATTGGGACGGCTGAGGACGAAGGGAGGCGATTTCCAGGAGCTTAGAAGCAAAGGATTGAAGGTTTGGAGCTAGGAATTGAAGAATCGAAGGCTTAATCGTCCCGGTTTTTACGTTTCTCTTCTTAGTTTTCATTCCTTTGTAATCAATGACTTCTCCTATTAGTTTTGCTACTGTTATGAACATGTTTCTGGGCTAAACTTCTGTAGCTACCTAGGTTTGATGAATATACATTGTTTAGTTTAGTATTCTTTTGGTTTTTGGATTGTACTTGTGTTTAGAAGTTAATGATAATGATTTGGTTTGCATGATCAGTTGTGGATGTGTATTTAGATCTGTTCTTATGATTGATTTATTGCTTCACATGTGTCTTGGTGATTGTCTGTCATATAATGGATACATGCTAGATCGTTTGCCTTGTGTTTGCGGTTTTTAGATGATTTGGTAGACGTATTGAATCATTGAAGTAATTGATCTTGAATTGGACTAATCAAATATGCAACTAATCTTAATACTGTGAGGTTAATATGTTATCAGGTTATCTTGTGTGATTGATTGCTAGGTTAGAGTCTCTGTGAGGAGTTCAGTCTAGTTTCCCGCTCATATCATAGTTTCCTGAGTCTGATTAGGCATTCCAAATCTATCCCCTTGCCTTTAGGTATTGTGACACTCGCGCCGTGAGGTAGAGTGTCTATCGGGTGTGTTATTAGCTCTCTTGGAGAACCTGTGAGGGTAATCCACAAACCGGAGTTTTATCGGCTTATTAGGTCTATCTACTTGCTTTCCTTGAAAGTGTCGAGGTTTCTCTAGGTTCATTTTAAGTTAGCATCTCTAGATCTCGGTTACACAAGTCTTTCCAAAACCGTTAGAAGAACAGCCAAAACGTGTATAGGATTCTGCCTAGGTAGTGTTTTTAATCATCTGAACTCAATTCTAGTCTTTTCCCTGTGTCTGTCCTGTTTTCAGTTCTTTTTAAATCAATTTAAAAACAAAGCCCCTATTTTACTTTCACTTAGTATTTTAGTCGAGTCTTAGGTAAGTTTAGTTTTCGTTTTCCATACAGAAGTCTTTGGGTTCGATAACTCGGACTTAATAGCTATTCTGCAGTCGACCGGTACACTGTCGGTTGTGTTGCTTAGGATCGAGTCTTAGTTTTATAAATTTAAAGCTTTTTAGTGTCTAGTTAGAGTTTTATTTGTTAGTTTATTTTAGTATAGTCTAGCTCACATCACTTTTCAAAACCCAAAACCCTAGAATCCGGGTTTGATCTACAGAAGGGTTTAGAGGTCGATTCTTACCTGGATTCGTTGCTCCTTTCTTATGGTTTGATGCTCCAACACCCAGATCTTTAATCTTTTAACCTTTGAAGCTCCAAATCTTGAGTTTTCTTTACTTTCTCTCTCTACTTTCTCTCTCTATAAATTTTGGGGGCTAGGGTTGCAAATGCTGGAATGGAGTCTGCTCATGCATGTTTAAGGGCTGATTAAGGGCCCTTAAACCCATCAAAACATAGCCCATTAAGGTTAATATAGTCCATAGCCCACTAATTTACTTTTCTTTTTTAAATTAACCCTTAAAAGCTTATTATTATTAAATGGCTTGCTTCGGGAAATTTCGGGGCGTTACATGAATTGAAGTGGAGTCCATATCTGTCAATCTCTAAACCATATCAAAACGTGATAAACAACATGTCTAAGTTGAACATACACTCTTGTTTGAATTTAGTGGATCAACATACTTGCAATCAACACTAGATCATTGTCTAATTCACTTAAACTAAAACTATAAGGAGGTTACTTATTGTCATAGTATGATCCTATTTTCAAATGCATGTACATATAATTTAGTTACGTTTATTTTGCTATTTAAAATAATATGGGAGATCATTGCTTTTTATGCTATTCTCTACTTAAATTTATGCTAAAGGGGTCATTATTAAGCACCAATTTAGGGGGAGCAGTAATCAGTATGAAAAATGAGTTTAACAAATATATTGAAGAAAACTGGATCTTGAGCAACTACTTTGACTGTTGGATATGTGCCTTGTGAAAATCTCTGCACAATTAGCAATGGAACAAGTCAACAATGGTCCAACAGCAAAATATGATCTAATAACATATTAGAATCATACATCAAAAAGGATAAATTTTTATCATTCAGCAGAAGTTATAGTGTAATACTGACTTTCAAGAGATGCTACAGTGTAAAAGTTAACGAAGTTAAAATTTGACCATCCATAGATTGGTAGCCTGTGGTTGTGAATGTTTTAATTAAGTATAATTAATTTTCATATATTGGTAACCAATGGAAATACAAATTATACTTCCGTAGTAATTCAGGAAATTAATGACAAGTCATGTGTAGATCTCCTTTGGAAGATTTATTTTCCTTCGGAAGATTTATTTTCCTTCGGAAGATTTATTTTCCTTCGGAAGACTTAATTTTGTATGGAAGACTTCACTTCCTTTGGAAGATTTATTTTCCTTCGGAAGATTTAGTTTCCTTCAGAAGATTTATCTTCATTCGGAAGACTTAATTTCCTACGGAAGGCTTCATTTCCTTTGGAAGATTCATTTCCTTCGAAAGATTTAATTTCCTACGGAAGACTTAATCTTCTGTGGAAGCTTTAAATTACTACGGAAGATATAATATCTGTGGAAACAGATTTTACCACGGAAGGGTAATAAGGCTTGAGGGTCCCACAATATTAAAAGTTTGTTAATTATGTTTCTGAAAAAGTGTATAAAAGATACCTTATACTTGTCGTTTTCATTTATTTTTCTCACAACACTTTTATTACCTAGAAAACGTTTATCAAAAACCTTAAACTGCTCTTTCGGCGATATTCAAATTACCACTCTAAAACAATAAATCACTCATTTTCTTAAACTTTTGTCCATCATACAAACATCATCAGCAAGGTAAATCATTGTTTATAACTTCAATATCGCAGATTATTGCTGAAATGTCGTCGAAACTCTTGAACTTCTTAAAATTTAAGATTTTTGATTTCAAGCCTAAATTCTTAAATCACTGTTTTTCTAACACTCGTGTATTGCACATGGCGAATAGATTCGAAAAGGAGCATAATGTATGTGCTTTCCTGAATCTGGATGACCTTGTCGCCGAAGGATGCACAGAGATTATCATATACCTAAGGTGATCGAGGATATTCTATGCCTTAACTGCTAAACCCTAAACCCTAAACCCTAAACTCTAAACCCAAAAATTATTTTGAACTATTTAAATGACACATTTTACTTTAGAAAATTTTATTTTCTTGATAAAAGGTCTTAAAACCGTCATCATAAAAGTATGTATTTTAGTATGCATATCACCCCAAAACGTTGAAAACGGGTAAAGGAGGGGTCTAGAACTCACCTGAACTTAGCAAAATAGCTTCAATTTAAGTAACTTAACCTATAGTCCAAATACACAAGTTGTACGGAAGTTAATACACAAAAACATCATTTTCTTCATAATTTCGCTGACAGTTTCGCTGGCAGTTTCGCTGACAGTTTCGCTGGCAGTTTCGCTACCAGTTTCGCTGGGTAGCACTTCTGCCAGTTTCGCTGGACAGATTCGCTGCCATGAGCGCCCAACTTTCGTTGGAATTTCCTAGTTTCGCAATGTCTATAGGTCAACCTGGGCACTGGCGAAATTACCAACGAAACTGTAGTTTCGCACCAGCGAAACTGTAGTTTCGCTGGAACTCTCTTAGTTTCGCTGGATGAGTGCATAGTTTCGCTAGATGAGTGCACAGTTTCACTGGATGAGTGCACAGTTTCGCTCATCGGGGCACAATTTCGCTGGATGCATAAAAAGGACGAACCAGCCCGTTTTTAACCCAAAATCTTAACTTTTTACGTCCAAATCCTTGGTTTACCTTCCATGAAACCATTTCTAACCTTTTTACACGTTTTCATACGTAAAAATTTGACCTTTATGTGTTTCTTTGAAACTTTTCAAAACCCAAAACCCTAGAATCTGGGTTTGATCTACAGAAGGGTTTAGAGGTCGATTCTTACCTGGATTCGTTGCTTCTTTCTTTTGGTTTAATGCTCCAACACCCAGATCTTTAATCTTTTAACCTTTGAAGCTCCAAATCTTGAGTTTTCTTCACTTTCTCTCTCTACTTTCTCTCTCTACTTTCTCTCTCTATGAATTTTGGGGGCTAGGGTTGCAAATGCTGGAATGAAGGCTGCTCATGCATGTTTAAGGGCTGATTAAGGGCCCTTAAACCCATCAAAACATAGCACATTAAGGTTAATTTAGTCCATAGCCCACTAATTTATATTTCTTTCTTAAATTAACCCTTAAAATCCCATTATTATTAAATGGCTTGCTTCGGGAAATTTCGGGGCGTTACATGAATTGAAGTGGAGTCCATATCTGTCAATCTCTAAACCATATCAAAACACGATAAACAACATGTCTAAGTTGAACATAAACTCTTGTTTGAATTTAAGTGGGTCAACATACTTGCAATCAACACTAGATCATTGTCTAATTTACTTAAACTAAAACTATCAGGAGGTTACTTATTGTCATAATATGATCCCATTTTCAAATGCATGTACATATAATTCAGTTACGTTTATTTTGTTATTTAAAATAATATAGGAGATCATTGCTTTTTATGCTATTCTTTACTTAAATTTATGCTAAAGGGGTCATTATTAAGCACCAATTTAGGAGGAGTAGTAATCAGTATGAAAAATAAGTTTAACAAATATATTGAAGAAAATTGGATCTTGAGCAACTACTTTGGCTGTTGCATATGTGCCTTGTGAAAATCTCTGCACAATTGGCAATGGAACAAGTCAACAATGGTCCAACAGCAAAATATGATCTAATAACATATTAGAATCATACATCAAAAAGGATAAATTTTTATCCTTCAGCAGAAGTTACAGTGTAATACTGACTTTCAGTAGATGCTACAGTGTAAAAGTTAACGAAGTTAAAATTTGACCATGCATAGATTTGTAGCCTGTGGATGTGAATGTTTTAACTAAGTATAATTAATTTTCATATATTGCTAACCTATGGAAATACAAATTATACTTCCGTAGTAATTCAGAAATTAATGACAAGTCATCTGTAGATCTCCTTCGGAAGATTTATTTTCCTTCGGAAGATTTATTTTCCTTCGGAAGACTTAATTTCCTATGGAAGACTTCACTTCCTTTGGAAGATTTATTTTCCTTTGGAAGATTTAGTTTCCTTCAGAAGATTTATCTTCATTCGGAATTCTTAATTTCCTACGGAAGACTTCATTTCCTTTGGAAGATTCATTTCCTTCGAAAGATTTTATTTCCTACGGAAGACTTAATCTTCTGCGGAAGCTTTAAATTACTACGGAAGATATAATATCTGTGGAAACAGATTTTACCACGGAAGGGTAATAAGGCTTGAGGGTCCCATAATATTAAAAGTTTATTAATTATGTTTCTGAAAAAGTGTATAAAAGATACCTTATACTTGTCATTTTCATTTATTTTTCTCAGAACACTTTTATGACCTAGAAAAACGTTTATCAAAAACCTTAAACCCCTCTTTCGCCGATATTCAAATTACCACTCTAAAACAATAAATCACTCATTTTCTTAAACTTTTGTCTATCATATGAACATCATCAGCAAGGTAAATCATTTTTTATAACTTCAATATGGCAGATTATTGCTGAAATGTCGTTGAAACTCTTGAACTTCTTAAAATTTAAGATTTTTTATTTCAAGCCTAAATTCTTAAATCATTGTTTTTCTGATATACTCGTGTATTGCACATGGCGAATAGACTCAAAAAGGTGCAAAACGTATGTGCTTTCCTGAATCTGGATGATCCTGTCGCCGAAGGATGCACAGAGATTATCATATACCTAAGGTGATCGAGGATATTCTATGCCTTAACTGCTAAACCCTAAATCCTAAACCCTAAACCCTAAACCCTAAACCCTAAATCTGAAAATTATTTTGAACTATTTAAATGTCACATTTTACTTTAGAAATTTTTATTTTCTTGATAAAAGGTCTTAAAACCGTCATCATAAAAGTATGTATTTTAGTATGAATATCACCCTAAAACGTTGAAAACGGGTAAAGGAGGGGTCTAGAACTCACCTGAACTTAGCAAAATAGCTTCAATTTAAGTAACTTAAGCTATAGTCCGAATACACAAGCTGCACGAAAGTTAATACACAAAAACGACATTTTCTTTACAATTTCACTGACAGTTTCGCCGGCAGTTTCGCTGGCAGTTTCGCTACCAGTTTCGCTGGGCAGTACTTCTGCCAGTTTCACTGGACAGATTTGCCGCCATGAGCGCCCAACTTTCGTTGGAATTTCCTAGTTTCGCAATGTCTATAGGTCAACCTGGGCACTTGCGAAATTACCAACGAAACTGTAGTTTCGCACCAGCGAAACTGTAGTTTTGCTGGAACTCTCTTAGTTTGGCTGGATGAGTGCACAGTTTCGCTGGATGAGTGCACAGTTTCGCTGGATGAGTGCACAGTTTCGCTGGATGAGTGCACAGTTTCGCTGATCGGGGGCACAGTTTCGCTGGATGCATAAAAATGACGAATCAGCCCGTTTTTAGCCCAAAATCTTAACTTTTTATGTCCAAATCCTTGGTTTACCTTCCATGAAACGATTTCTAACCTTTTTACACGTTTTCATACGTAAAAATTTGATATTTATGTGTTTCTTTGAAACTTTTCCAAACCCAAAACCCTAGAATCCGGGTTTGATCTACAGAAGGGTTTAGAGGTCGATTCTTACCTGGATTCGTTGTTCCTTTCTTATGGTTTGATGCTCCAATACCCAGATCTTTAATCTTTTAACCTTTGAAGCTCCAAATCTTGAGTTTTCTTCATTTTCTCTCTCTACTTTCTCTCTCTATGAATTTTGGGGGCTAGGGTTGCAAATGCTGGAATGAAGGCTGCTCATGCATGTTTAAGAGCTGATTAAGGGCCCTTAAACCCATCAAAACATAGCCCATTAAGGTTAATTTAGTCCATAGCCCACTAATTTACCTTTCTTTCTTAAATTAACCCTTAAAAGCCCATTATTATTAAATGGCTTGCTTCGGAAAATTTCGGGGCGTTACATAAATTGAAGTGGAGTCCATATCTGTCAATCTCTAAACCGTATCAAAACATGATAAACAACATATCTAAGTTGAACATACACTCTTGTTTGAATTTAAGTGGATCAACATACTTGCAATCAACACTAGGTCATTGTCTAATTCACTTAAACTAAAACTATCAGGTGGTTACTTATTGTCATAGTATGATCCCATTTTCAAATGCATGTACATATAATTCAGTTACGTTTATTGTGTTATTTGAAATAATATGGGAGATCATTGCTTTTTATGCTATTCTCTACTTAAATTTATGCTAAAGGGGTCATTATTAAGCACCAATTCAGGGGGAGTACTAATCAGTATGAAAAATGAGTTTAACAAATGTGTTGAAGAAAATTGGATCTTAAGCAACTACTTTGGTCGTTGGATATGTGCCTTGTTAAAATCTCTGCACAATTAGCAATGGAACAAGTCAACAATGGTCCAACAGCAAAATATGATCTAATAACATATTAGAATCATACATCGAAAAGGATAAATTTTTATCCTTCAGCAGAAGTTACAGTGTAATACTGACTTTCAGTAGATGCTACAGTGTAAAAGTTAACGAAGTTAAAATTTGACCATCCATAGATTGGTAGCCTGTGGATGTGAATGTTTTAACTAAGTATAATTAATTTTCATATATTGCTAACCTATGGAAATACTAATTATACTTCCGTAGTAATTCAGGAAATTAATGACATGTCATCTGTAGATCTCCTTCGGAAGATTTATTTTCCTTCAGAAGATTTATTTTCCTTCGGAAGACTTAATTTCCTATGGAAGATTTCACTTCCTTTGGAAGATTTATTTTCCTTCGGAAGATTTAGTTTCCTTCAGAAGATTTATCTTCATTCGGAAGACTTAATTTCCTACGGAAGACTTCATTTCCTTTGGAAGATTCATTTCCTTCGAAAGATTTAATTTCCTACGGAAGACTTAATCTTCTGCGGAAGCTTTAAATTACTACGGAAGATACAATATCTGTGGAAACAGATTTTACCACGGAAGGGTAATAAGGCTTGAGGGTCCCACAATATTAAAAGTTTATTAATTATGTTTCTGAAAAAGTGTATAAAAGATACCTTAAACTTGTCGTTTTCATTTATTTTTCTCAGAACACTTTTATGACCTAGAAAAACGTTTATCAAAAACCTTAAACTCCTCTTTCGATGATATTCAAATTACCACTCTAAAACAATAAATCACTCATTTTCTTAAACTTTTGTCCATCATACGAACATCATCAGCAAGGTAAATCATTGTTTATAACTTCAATATTGCAGATTATTGCTGAAATGTCGTCGAAACTCTTGAACTTCTTAAAATTTAAGATTTTTGATTTCAAGCCTAAATTCTTAAATCATTGTTTTTCTGATATACTCGTGTATTGCACATGGCGAATAGATTCGAAAAAGAGCATAATGTATGTGCTTTCCTGAATCTGGATGACCTTGTCGCCGAAGGATGCACAGAGATTATCATATAACTAAGGTGATCGAGGATATTCTATGCCTTAACTGCTAACCCAGTGAACAAGTGATCTTCGCTTCGATCAGACATGAAGTTCTAAGAGTGGATGAACTGATCATCGGGAGGGTGTTGGAGCTTGGTGATCTCCTCTGGGATCATTAGAATATTTGAAGGAAGGACGTACAACTATTCTAAATACATTCTTGGATGCATGTTTGATAAAATAGAAGTGCAAAAGGCTGACAAGATGTAGATGTTCCTAAGATTCCTTCAACTGATTATCAATGACTCCCCACCAAAAATAGAGAGGGAAGGTGATGTATTTGTTCAAGCACACTTGAGTAGATCTGTGCTGAACAAGATCAGTGGAAAATATGACGGGGAGGAAATGGAGATGTTCCCTCATGTTGTGGATGAAAATGTTGCTATTCCACAAGAGTTGATCTTCATAGAAGAACAAGCTGAAGAATCCCCTACTCACACTGAGCAAGATTCACATTCACCACCACCATCTCCTATAACTAATCAACCACCATCTCCTATACCTCATCAATAACCATCACCACATCATCAACAACCATCACCACTTACTCAACAACCATCACCACCTCATCAACAACCATCACCACCTGAACAACAACCATTACAACAAACTCAACACATACAACCCATCTCTCCAAATCAATCTCAATCTTCAAACAACAATGCTGCTGTTGAGCCAACCATATCAGCTAGTGAGCATACCCATTCACCATCTTCCCAATCAAAATTATCCACCAACTCTACTCCACCAGAAACTTTATCTCCTAACCAACCATCACCTCAACAAGAACAACCTCAAAGCCCAATCTCTCTTATGGTTGAATCCAACCCAGGTTCTGAAAGCAACTCTCCTACTGAAGTACTGAACATAGAAGATGATTATGATGAAGTACTGGGTGAGGCTACTGAAGAAGTGAATTTAGAGGCTGAAAATGAGGAAGAACAGGAGATAGATCAGGTTATACATCATGATGAGCCTGAGAATGCAAGTGGAGATCAGTTTGTTGATATTATTACTTATCATGAAGATGATCTTAATGATGAAGAGATTGATGTCAGTAAGATTTTCCTTGTGGAAAAATATAATAATTTGACCATCAAATACAACAAAAGAAAGGAGAGACTAAGAGAGTTAAAGGAGGAGATGAAGGAGAAAGATGCTATTTTAACTCTGCAAGAAAGATCTATTAGAAGATTGAGAGAGGATGCCCAGACAGATCATGAAATGATAGATTCCTTACATGAATTAATAAGAGAGTTAAAAGAAGCTGTGGAGAAAGAGAAAATAGAGAAGGAACAGATTGTCTTAGAGATGAACAATGCAAAAATCATCATTTCTAATCAAGCTAATCTTCTGACAGCTAAAGATGATGAGATTGAGAGGTTGAGAAAAAGAATCAGTGAGCAAGAAGCCGCCTAATCTTCTCAAATTGTACTACATGCTGCAAATGAACAATCATCATCAAAAGATGTGCAATCTCAACAACAAGCCCCTATTATCTGTTACAACAGAAAGAGGAGGTACTTGGGAAAGATAGAAAAGATATTATAGAGGTGCAAGACTCCCCTAAAAGAACAAAAATAGTCTCACCTGAGCATACCCCATCAGCTAACCCATTGACATCAAAACAAAGTGAGAAAAATAATAAAAGTGATGCTGAATGGGAGGAGTTGACCAGAGAAGAAACTCCTAGAAATCCCAAGCAAAAACATCTGATATGCTGCTCATAACTCAAGATATTCTTAAAGAAAGACCCGAATCTAGCATGTTCATGGAATGCATCAATAAAGGGTTTCCATTTGACATGTTAGAGAGGATGAATACAGATGAGCTGAAGCAAACAATCAAGGACTTCACTGTGGTAAGTTTTATGATTCCAGGATGCAACTATGATACCTTCATCAAATTCCAAGCCCAAGAACAGCTGAAAAAGGAATTGGGTCACTGTGACACCAAGAAGCTCACCAAAAACAACATAATTTGTTGGTTGCAGAATCACAACCATAAATTTTATGAACTAAGAGACAGAGGTGTCAAAGAGCTAAGATAAATGATGGAGTATGTGATGAAGATTTAGTTGCAGACTGAAGTGAGATTCAGAACTGAAGCCAAGAATCTAAGTCTTGCATAAACAATAACTCCAGCTGAGCCCACTATTGTAGAAAGTAAAGATATGCATAAAGGGAAGGAGAAGTTGATCAGAGAACCTAGGGAGGTTCTTCCGAGTAAGGTGTGGCCACTTGGAACAACTGTGAGAGATGTGACTGAACAAAAGTCAACATTATTTCAGCTCTTTGATCATATCACTACTCCCAAGTCAGTTGAAGATTTACAGATTATTGCTTGGAAATATGATGCTGACTGCGATAGTGCAATCATCAAAAGGGCATCTGGGATGATTCAACATTTTCCTCTGATTGAACTAATCATATCACTCTTAGATGCCAATATTAAACAACTGCGGAACTTACCAATCATCAACTATCCAATACACCCAAGAGGAAGAGATTTCTCATGGATGATTGGAAAGTTGTTATCAAATTTCAAGGATGATGTGCTCAAGGAAGCTAAAAGAGAAGATGATGAGCATATGAAAGGAAAATAAAGGCAAAGAAGGCCACAGTCAATCTCCTCATATTCTATAGAAGATAAGTTTTTTACTAGGGTTGGTCATTCCAACAAAAGAACTGCACCCATAAAGAGATTTGAGGGAAACTAGTTCTCACATCCCATAACACGGTGGGGATATGCTGAGAGATCAAAAGAGCTGGTACTTCAAAGGACTGCATATAGGAAGGAAGCATTAAGCATCATGATTTTTGATCCACAGGAAATCAAGCTCTTGCATCCTAGCTACACAGCCTATCTGCATGATAAATTCTTCCTAAAGATCAACAATGAACAAGCACAAAACGACTTATGTTTATATGTGCATATGATTCAAGTAATAGACAAGCTGAATGTTATAGCAAGTAAATGAAGAAAATTTGAGGCAGGCTAGCTTATGGGATCTGAAATCCCTTCTACTACTGAGCTAAGAAATTTTGAAGAGGATGAGCTGGAAGTTGTCAACGACAATAGTGTTGTTGCAACTTTGACCACTAAAGAAGACATCCTTGGAATCAAGTATGATACTTTGAATAAGATGAGCAGAATGGATATCAAGTACAAGTACAATGATCAAAAGGATGCTGTATCGTACTTTAATAAAAAGATAGTGTCAAGAGTTAAAGAGCTATAAAGCCTGAGGCATTGATTAGAAGAAGCTAAACCTAAGGAGGAGTATTGTTAGGTCTAGAATTTTGTATAGCTTTAGTTTTGAATCAATCATTGTAATAACTCTTGTATCTTTCTATCATTATGTATGTAATATATGTGTATACATATATTATATGTTGTTCTATATGTATGTTTGCAAGAAAATCATGTCTTGGTCAATTTCTTGAAATTGACCAAGTGTTGGAAACATCAACGGATGAACATGTTGTTCCTCCATAGATACTCTGGAACAAATCAAGTACTCTGTGGAACTCCTGTGGAAGCTTTACAACATCACCCTTCAAGTTAATACAACTCTTAAAAAAGACAAGTGCTCACACGAAAGAGAAAATCTCCTGCGGAAGAACAAAGTTCCTGCAGAAGAACAAAGTTCCTGCGGAAGAATAATAATTCCTATGGAAGACAAAGTCCCTGTGGAAGACCAAGTTGATGTACTTCATCAAGTCAACAGAAGTTAACTCTAAAGTAAAAAAGTCAACATCTACGGATGACTTCTACCTTAGTCAGAGAATGTCACATCAGAACATTCTCTGAGTAACCTTCTTACCCCGATAAGGAAGTTATAGTTTCCAAATCAGTAAAACCCTAAGCCTATAAATACGAGCCTTATGTGCATAATTTTAAGGATTGATTGCCGACGTCTACTTCTCATGAAAACATCAATCAAACCCTAGCAGCCGCAATCGCCATCACAACAATACATACGCACCAAAATAGCATTAGAACGCTAGCATTAGCATTGTCATCGATAATTTGATTATTGTAATCATTATTCAAATATTATTGAAAAAACATTTAATGTCTTTGTGTATATTCATGCATTGATTATTCAATTGTTCTTTGTTGGTTTGAAGTTTGTTCTTCACGATCTAGTTGTTTGTTCATCATTGCACAATTAATTAATCAAACAACAATCAATGGTATTTCTGCGATCATTATTTTGTCATTAACTAAGCTAATAATTCCCTGGATGATCCTTGGATTCACAATAAACAATTTCATACATCAAATCTTCAAATACAATTATGCATCCTATAGCCAACTAATTTTTTTCCATAAAATCCAGCTAAACCAAGCCAATATTCTAGTCTCATTCATAATATATGCGTCGTTAAAGTTGATGAATTTAATTCATTCACAAGTAGGTATCAAGGTATCTAACCTCCATTATCAGCAACCATGAGAATACCATCTAGGTATTTGATTTCAATTACAGTGTACGTGTAAGTTCTCAAGATGAGCGTATAGCCATTATTTTTTGGGACCTAAAGCGGGCATTGATCGATAGTACACCTTTCTATTCCTATTCATATTCTTTGATTCCAATTTGGCTGGTTCACCCGTATTGAATGTGATGAGAATAGCCTTTTTCATCATAACCATCAGCTTCTACAGTCTAGCTATATCCCTCCCCCCTTCGGGGTCGAGTTACTTCGTTCCCTTCTTTTTTTGTCAAGAATATCATTTCATGTTACAACCTGGGCATTATGGTGGAGACATGTGAGATCACATCTGATGATCGATCCTTCAATTAAAATGAATTCTTGGTAGGTTTTGCAATCAATCCTTCCTGGGCAAAATGGGTTGAGTCTTTCCTCAATCCAGCAGTATCAGATTGCACGACACCTCACGAAGCTATCATTCTAACATATATTTGCCTAGCAAGATACGTCTAAAAGAAGAATAGTTTATATCATTATAGCAGATACTATTCATCCATTCCCATTACAAACAAAATTAAAAATCATATCATCTAAAATTCTATAAGTTTGCCCAAAAGTTTTCAAAATATGTATAATAAGAGTATACTAAATCTTTAGAGAAACTAGTTACTTTTCAAACCAACACATGAAATTCCCGAAACTACATAATTTATCACTCAATTTTTTTAAACAGCTAATCGGTCCACCAATAGTTCACTCGATTATCTCTATTACTCATGTACGAAACCTTATCACTCAAGTTATAGGCAATTAAGCAACCATAGCACAAAGATCATTGGAAAACCCCCAAATTCAAATTCCTTAAATAATTACAAGTTAACAAAATTCCAACAGCTTCAACGCCAAACCAAATTAAACAATAACAAGATGACTTGACTTCAAACCGCATAAGATGAAATTTATGAGTGCAATACATGTGCTGAAATCTTTTCAGCGGCAAACTGCTTCCCAATAGCAGGACAATCAAGCTTCAAATTCCCATTCACATCAGGCACCGTCATATACAACACCTATCTCGACTCATCATCCACCTCCGACAACTTCCTCCCAATAAACCTCTTCACTGAGAAGTGTAACATTTAACTCGTTTTGTGATATATACCCAAACCCTTTGAGTCAATTATATAAATAAAATTTATTCTTTAATAATTTTATCTATATTGGTGTTCAAATTTGATAATTATATCATTTTTTCAATTTATAGTAATTTTATAATTTATAAAATATTTTTTTATAAATTTATAGGAGTTTTATTATTAATTAAGATATTTACTTATTTAATTAAAATAAATAATAAAATTACCAAGTTTTCATGATCTATAAAATTTTAGTACATAGTGTTGTTATATTGAAGTAAGCAGTGTTGTGATTCTTGTTACTTAGAAATTTAGTCCTACTACTAAAACTTGATATTTTGCAAGTATAGTAATCATTAGTAAATATTAATGTGTGGAATTGAAAACTTAACATGGTATACATAATTAAAAGGCTGATTTTCTTGGTCAGATTAGCTATTTGCTCATATTGTCACATCACTTTCATGAATATGTGTGCTTTCGGTGTTTTCCTTTCTCTCACACTACCAATCATTGGGTGTTCAGTAAAATATATGGGAAAAGTGACGATTGCAAACCAAAAAAACCTACGATAACGCACGTAGTTAAATTCTAGTTAGGATTAAAAGTCCGTTAGAAACACAACTCTATCTAAATCTCAAACTTCCAAAAAAAACTCATACCTCATCACCACTCTTTTTTTTTTTAATGACAACTCTATCTAAAAGTCTGTTAAAAACACAACTCCATCATACCTTATCACCACTCTTAATAACTAGGGGTGTTCATCGGTTCGGTTATCGGTTTGTTCGGTTTATTCGGTTCGGTTTATTCGGTTTTCAAAATTTAATATGCATAACCGAAAACCGAACCGAACCGAATTGAGAAAATGCTTAACCGAAACGAATTCAACCGAATTCAACCGAATTCAATTTGGTTCGGTTTCGGTTAAAAACCGAAAAAACCCGAATTCAACCGAGGTTACCGAATTCACACTTTCACAGCCTATTGCGCGATCGTATGAGGGTAAAGGGTTAAGAGTCGCTTGAGTCTGATGTATGCAAGTGTTCTTTAGGGTTTGAAAAAGTGGAAAAGGCAAGGTATCTGAGATTTTAAATAATCGATGTACTCAAGGCAAGCATATATTTGGGCCAAAAGTAAAAAGGTTTGTTTTTGGGCTCAAGTAATTTCACTTTGAATAGTTTTTGGGTTGAGATAGTTGGGCTAAACTATACACCTATAAAAATTTATATAAATTATAACACATTGAATTCGGTTAGTTCGGTTAAACCGAACAAACCGAACAACCCGATTTCAACATTATCCAAAACCGAAAACCGAACCGAAACCGAATTCCCAATTCGGTTTCGGTTGTGAACCGAACCGAAAACCGAATTCATAATTCGGTTCGGTTTTTTACGGGTACGTATACGGATCGGTGTTCGTTTTTTTTTTGGTTTTCGGTTTTTTTGCACACCCCTATTAATAACCACCATCATTTGTTTTGTTAATTAATTAATTATTAAATAAAAACCTCAAGTTATTTATTATACTTATCTTTCTAATTTATTCACTAAAGTAAAAATCCATAAAAAAGTTAACGACCCCTAAAAATTCCTTTGGTGGTGTCTTCCCCATTCTGTCATTGTGTGAAACTTTATTTCTTCCAAGTAATGCTTCTGAATCTTTTAGTTTGCAAAAGGAATAGTTATGTACAAAGACTTGAACTGCTTGTGCATGTACAATATATGGCAAAAACAAAGGATTGTTTTTTGTTGAGAATCTTTTCTTTCTGCAGTGGGAAACAGAGAGCCATTTATATGCCCACTTTTACATATTCCAAATCCAATACAAGCTTCCTCTGGTAAAAAAGAAGGGAGCAGTTGAATAAAATTTCATTTGGTTTAAATGTCAACGTGAAGTTTTCATGTATTGATGCTCGAAGAAAGAAATATTATATGCTTTCCTACTTTCCACGGTTGCCATTAAACCCGTCCCTCTTTCGTCAGCCTTCTTTATCCGCCCGCTGATCAAAACTAACGACTGTATGTAACTTTGCACTTGCCAGCATCAATACCAATCTTCATGTGCTACAACTACTAGTAGCAGTAGCAGCAGTAGTAATAAATGCCAACTCACAAATCAGAATCTGATTCTTTCCTCCAACCAACCCAAGCCCAGCCCCTCTAGTCTATATAAAAAATGTCTTTAGCACACAGATGTCATGCATTGGGCTTTTGATTACCGGTGACTAACACAATGGCCGCACAGCAAGGGGCTCCATCTCGTCCATGGCTCCGCTTAGCCACCATGGTTCGGCCACCCCCGCCCCCTCTCCCTCCGCAACAGCCCCCACCTCCACCAAGGCCAGCATTTACTCAAGTCCCACCAGCTGTGCAGGGTCCTCCTAATGTTGTAGCACCAACATCGCCGCCAGAAGCTAGACCCACACCATCACCTACAGTTCCAAAGTCAGACCCGACCATCACTCGTGTTGCCTCTTCACCACCTCCTACTACCATCTCCCATCCTCCATCTCCATTGGCTCTCCCTTCACCACAACTCCGCAAGCCAGAATACGAGCACAAGGGCACGCCTATGCAAGAAACAAAAGAGAAACCTAAGGGTTTGGACAACCTGGGGTGGGGTTCTCATAAGCCAAAAGGTGAAGCTTTTAAGAACTCGGATTCTGATGATGTAAAGATGAGGATCATAACAATTGCAGGTGAAAACAAAGGAGCAATCATGGACTTGAAACCTTTCAGCAGAAAGACAGATCATAAGTTTGCTGGAAACATCAAGAAAGACAATCCTACACCTTCTAGTGATTGTGACAATAAGTCGGGAAGTAATTCGGAAGGAAAATCAAAAGCAAAGAACAAGAATAAGAAACCAAAGTCGCCACTGATGAGTGCAATCATGAATAGTAACGTACAGGGTGTAAACAATTCGATTCTCTATAATTCTTCCACCAATCATCATGACCCTGGTGTCCACCTTTCTCTCTCAAGAAAGCCCAGTGGTGGCCATGGGTTTTAACCAAATGAACTAGACAAAGAAACAAGACCGACCATGAACATCTTGTGTTCCTTTATCATCATGTAGGTATGAGTATTACTATGAGGGAGTGAATAAAATGACCAGTCAATGTTCTACTTAAAATATTACAGAAAAGGCTTGGATTCTGATTCTTTTTAGGTCCAGTCCCATGGAGATGACAAACAACTTCACGCACTGCATGTATACATGTGGGTGTATATATGTGTGTCTGCAGGTGTCTGTTTCATGTTAGTACATTTAGAAGATGAATAATAAACAAATCTTCATTTACTCTACAGTTGCAATACGGCTTTAGAAATTTCAATGCCAGTCATGGGCAAAGAATAATTTTCATGTAATTTCACTTTTCAGAAAAACACACACATATAAGAGGGAGAGATTCTAAGAAAATCATATTGTTATGTGAAAACTAGAGAAAACCAATAAAACCTATCACATAACTTATATATTGTTTAATCACTACCCTCTATATATGTGTGTGTGTATATATAGACAGGGTCAAATAAATACCGTAACATAGTTTTACACATACATGACACATAGACCTTATGAATTATATTATTGATTTCTGTGGTTTTCTTTGGTTTTTACATAAATATTGGTTTTCTCAGGAACCATCCCCTACATACATACATATATATATATATATATATATATATATATATATATATATATACACACACACACACACACACACATATACATACATATATATATACACATATACATACATATATATATACATATACATACATATATATATACATATACATACATATATATATATATACATATACATATATATATATATGTATATATATATGTATATATATATACATGTATATATATTAATCTCTCGGTATATGATTAAAGGACATGAAAAGAAGGAATTAAAGTTTTACGGCTCTAACCATTAACTAAATCACATTTCACCCTTTTATTAACTAACTTCTAACTAATCAGTGTTAACAAGCAATTAACAAACTAATTTCTTATTGACCCATACAGAACACGAAGTAGTCATATTAAGCCCCTTAAGTTATGCTGACTGGAATATTAACCTCTCAGATATATTGTAGTTAAAATGCAAATCAGAAGATGGATTGGTATCACTACAATTAAATAATATCTAGATTTGCTGATGGAAATACAAAAGAATGGAAGAAGAAAAATAGTTTAGTAATCAGGGCCACTTAGTGAACTGAAAGACCTTTAGAACGATGTCCCAGCCGGTTGGGATCTGCCATATAAAGAGGAGAACATTTAAGGCATTCAACGCGATATGAAGGTTCCTGGCGGTTTCATTACCTTTCTGCATAGGGGGTACTAGTGCAGCAGCTGCGGCCCATAGCACGGTGATTGCTGTTGGATCCATAATCAATCAGCAGTGATCATTGGTGTTTACTTAATCTCTAAGAAAGAAGAATTTTGCATTGTTACCTGCACCAGCAAACAGATGGGGACCTGGAAACAGTTTTCCAGTCCTGAGGTAAGTGTTGAGTCCACCACCATTGACTCAAAGACGCCAAAGGCAAGCAATATCGAACCGGCATTGAAGTGTTTATCCTTGTATTGCCCCTTGATCAACTCCTTCCTCTCCTGTAAAATGTAATTAATGAATGATTTGTTGAAAGGAGAAAACACTAAATAATCAATGTAACCTCAGAGAGTTGTTGAATCTGTTGCTGAAGTGGAGAAGGCGGAACTCCTTCTGGGGTGGAGGTGGGGGTGGGGGTGGTGGTGGTGGTGGTGACAGCAACAGACGTGTCGTCTTGCTGCTGCTTCTTTAAGTCGTTGATCTCATCCAGTAATGTTCTGACCCTCCTCCACTGCCATCCCAAATAGCCAGCATATAGCGTGTAAAGGAACAGACCGCCCATCACAACGGGATGAATCAAGGCCAGTGATCTCCCCTCCAGTATTCCAACTCACCACCGGCGGCAAATGCATCCTGTGGGTTTAACAATGCGACTGTTGCTGCTGCCAGAGGCAGAGCCACAGACTTGTTAATAATAATAATAGGACGGAGGACGCTGCCTCCTGCTGCAGCTTTAGTTGAGTCTGAGGGAACAATTAGCGATGGGGAAGGAGATGTTAATTTAGAAGGAGTTGCTGCAGGGATCCCAAGAAAAGCGAGTGTGGCTGCCATACTCTCCTCTCCTTCTTGCTGCAGGGGATGATAATTAGCGATGGGGAAGGAGATGATAATTTGTAACTTTAACAACAGATATGAGGACGAGAGGGATGATTGGCTTATCTGGATTGCGTACCTTTCAAAATTTAATACCCTTTTCATTTCATTAATTATATTATAGAGTAAATTACGCGTATAGTCCCCGAGTTTTACTTAAATTTCACTTTAATAACAGCAGCAATAACGGCAGCAACAACGGCAGCAACAACGGCAGCAACAACGGCAGCAACAACGGCAGCAACAACGGCAGCAACAACGGCAGCACACAACGGCAGCAACAACGGCAGCAACAACGGCAGCAACAACGGCACCAACAACGGCACCAACAACGGCACCAACAACGGCACCAACAACGGCACCAACAACGGCACCAACAACGGCACCAACAACGGCACCAACAACGGCACCAACAACGGCACCAACAACGGCACCAACAACGGCACCAACAACGGCACCAACAACGGCACCAACAACGGCACCAACAACGGCACCAACAACGGCACCAACAACGGCAGCAACAACGGCAGCAACAACGGCACGGCAGCAACAACGGCATCAACAACGGCAGCAACAACGGCAGCAACAACGGCAGCAACAACGGCAGCAACACGCAGCAACAACGGCAAGCAACAACGGCACCAACAACGGCACCAACAACGGCACCAACAACGGCACCAACAACGCACCACAACGGCACCAACACGGCACCAACAACGGCACCAACAACGGCACCAACAACGGCACCAACAAGGCACCACAACGGCACCACCAACGGCACCACCAACGGCACCACCAACGGCACCACCAACGGCACCACCAACGGCACCACCAACGGCACCACCAACGCACCAACGGCACCAACGGCACCAACAACGCACCAAGAACGGCACCAAGAACGGCACCAAGAACGGCACCAACAACGGCACCAACAACGGCACCAACAACGCACCAACAACGGCAGCAACAACGGCAGCAACAACGGCAGCAACAACGGCAGCAACAACGGCAGCAACAACGGCAGCAACAACGGCAGCAACAACGGCAGCAAGAACGGCAGCAACAACGGCAGCAACAACGGCAGCAACAACGGCAGCAACAACGGCAGCAACAACGGCAGCAACAACGGCAGCAACAACGGCAGCAACACGGCAGCAACAACGCAGCAACAACGGCACCAACAACGGCACCAACAACGGCACCAACAACGGCACCAACAACGGCACCAACAACGGCACCAACAACGCACCAACAACGGCACCAACAACGGCACCAACAACGGCACCAACAACGGCACCAACAACGGCACCAACAACGGCACCAACACGGCACCAACAACGGCACCAACAACGGCACCAACAACGGCACCAACAACGGCACCAACAACGGCACCAACAACGGCACCAACAACGGCACCAACAACGGCACCAACAACGGCACCAACAACGGCACCAACAACGGCACCAACAACGGCACCAACAACGGCACCAACAACGGCACCAACAACGGCAGCAACAACGCCAGCAACAACGGCAGCAACAACGCCAGCAACAACGGCAGCAACAACGGCAGCAAGAACGGCAGCAACAACGGCAGCAAGAACGGCAGCAAGAACGGCAGCACGAACGGCAGCAACAACGGCAGCAACAACGGCAGCAAGAACGGCAGCAGAACGGCAGCAACAACGGCCGCAACAACGGCCGCAACAACGGCCGCAACAACGGCCGCAACAACGGCAGCAACACGGCAGCAACAACGGCAGCAACAACGGCAGCAACAACGGCAGCAACAACGGCAGCAACAACGGCAGCAACAACGGCAGCAACAACGGCAGCAACAACGGCAGCAACAACGGCAGCAACAAGGGCAGCAACAACGGCAGCAACAACGGCAGCAACAACGGCAGCAACAACGGCAGCAACAACGGCAGCAACAACGGCAGCAACAACGGCAGCAACAACGGCAGCAACAACGGCAGCAACAACGGCAGCAACAACGGCAGCAACAACGGCAGCAACAACGGCAGCAACAACGGCAGCAACAACGGCAGCAACAAGGGCAGCAACAACGGCAGCAACAACGGCAGCAACAACGGCAGCAACAACGGCAGCAACAACGGCAGCAACAACGGAAGCAACAACGGCAGCAACAACGGCAGCAACAACGGCAGCAACAACGGCAGCAACAACGGCAGCAACAACGGCAGCAACAACGGCAGCAACAACGGCAGCAACAACGGCAGCAACAACGGCAGCAACAACGGCAGCAACAACGGCAGCAACAACGGCAGCAACAACGGCAGCAACAACGGCAGCAACAACGGCAGCAACAACGGCAGCAACAACGGCAGCAACAACGGCAGCAACAACGGCAGCAACAACGGCAGCAACAACGGCAGCAACAACGGCAGCAACAATGGCAGCAACAACGGCAGCAACAACGGCAGCAACAACGGCAGCAACAACGGCAGCAACAACGGCAGCAACAACGGCAGCAACAACGGCAGCAACAACGGCACCAACAACGGCACCAACAACGGCACCAACAACGCACCAACAACGGCACCAACGCCGGCACCAACGCCGGCACCAACGCCGGCACCAACGCCGGCACCAACGCCGGCACCAACGCCGGCACCAACGCCGGCACCAACGCCGGCAACAACGCCGGCAACAACGCCGGCAACAACGCCCGCAACAACGACCGCAACAACGACCGCAACAACGACCGCAACAACGACCGCAACAACGACAGCAACAACGACAGCGACAACGAGAGCAACAACGAGAGCAACAACGAGAGCAACAACGATAGTAATATAACGATAGTAATATAACGATAGTAATATAAGGACAGTAATATAATGACAGTAATATAATGACAGTAATATAATGACAGTAATATAATGACAGTAATATAATGACAGTAATATAATGACAGTAATATAATGACATAATAACAACAATAATAACAACAATAGTAACAACAATAGTAACAACAATAGTAACAACAATAGTAACAACAATAGTAACAAGTAACAACAATAGTAACAACAATAGTAACAACAATAGTAACAACAATAGTAACAACAATAGTAACAACAATAGTAACAACAATAGTAACAACAATAGTAACAACAATAGTAACAACAATAGTAACAACAATAGTAACAACAATAGTAACAACAATAGTAACAACAATAGTAACAACAATAGTAACAACAATAATAAGAACAATAATAAGAACAATAATAAGAACAATAATAAGAACAATAATAAGAACAATAATAAGAACAATAATAAGAACAATAATAAGAACAATAATAAGAACAATAATAAGAACAATAATAAGAACAATAATAAGAACAATAATAAGAACAATAATAAGAACAATAATAAGAACAATAATAAGAATGATAACAATAATAAGAATGATAACAATAATAAGAATGATAACAATAATAAGAATGATAACAATAATAAGAATGATAACATTAATAAGAATGATAACAATAATAAGAATCGTAATAATGATAATCATAATAATAATAATTATAATAATAATAATCATAATAATAATAATCATAACAATGATAATCATAATCATAATCATAATCATAATAATAATAATAATAATAATAAATAATAATAATAAAAATAACAATAATAATAATAATAATAATAATAATAATAATAATAATAAATAATAATAATAATAATAATAGTGATATTAATAATAATAATAATAATATTAATAATAGTAATAATAATAATAATAATAATAATAATAATAATAATAATTATGATAATAATAATGATAATAATAATAGTGATAATAATGATAATGATAATAGTAATAATAATAATAATAGTAATAATTTTAATAATAATAATAATAATAATAATAATAATAATAATAAAAATCTTAACAACGACAATAACAACGACAACAATAACAACGACAACGACAACAACGACGACAACGACAACAACGATGACGACAACAATGACAACAACGACGACGACGCCGACGACGACGGCGCCGCCGCCGCCAACGACGACGCCGACGCCGCCGCCACCGCCGACGACCACAACAGTCGTAGCCGCCGCAGTCGCCGCCGTAGCGGCGGCGGGAGCATGGGCGCGACGGGGGCAGGTGAAGGGCGACAGGGGGCGCGACGGAGGCCCTCTTTCCGGGTCAGATAGGTAGAAGATGAGGACTCGGTCAGCCCTTCTTTCCGGGTCAGAGGTCCCGGTCAGCTAAATCAAACGCACTGACTGGCTGACAGTCAGTGGTAAGAAGCGTGGTCAGACAAATCAAACAGGACATTAACTGTTTCCAAAGCTCTAACTCTTCAACTTTATCTTCTTAAAAGTTTCTAGCACCTAGTCATGTCCAAAACACACAACCCGAACACACATACACACATAAGAACACATATTTTTGGTTCCCTAGTCAAAACTCAAACAAAAACCGAGCCAATTATGCACAAATGCTTACTTTAGTTAAGAATCAGCTTCTTTCTCTCTCTAAACCGAAGAACTTAGTTTTTCTTCTCCTTCTTCTAATTCGGTCGACAAAAGCAGAACATGTAGGTGGTTATGGGCGGCCATACATAAAGAAATAATAAAATATTAAGCTTTGTACTTCTTTATATAAAATTTTGTACTTATTTCTTTTCTTTCTTTTATTTTTGATAAGATTTCCGGGTGTTACACTTCAAGCCTATCACTTTCTGACCTTTTGGTAATTCAACCAACTTCCAGGTTCAGTTACTCTCTATCGACTCTATCTTGTTGATTTTATATTCCGTCATGGACACTGTTTCTTCATATACATCTAGATAAAGTGTGAAAACCTTGAGGTGGTGTATGGTCAAAAGCATACTCACTTGCTTGTTTACTACTTCCACTAAGACTTTCATCTTCATTAGGAAAATTAGCTTAATCACTTTGGGTCAAGGTGTACCTCTGGGCATTGCCAAAACTGGTAAATTTTCGACATTATTAGTTGAAGGATTTGGTGAATTGCTTCATCGAGTTTTAGTGATTGCGTCCGACCTAATTTTTTTTCATTAGACGCTGGACACACACCAGCCCATATCGAATTTATACCAAGTTGGTCATTTTGGACCTTTTCTTTTTAAGCCTCTTGTCACACCCTCAATTTCCACAAACGGGGTTTTACCGTTAGGCGTGTGACATACCAGGATCTCAGACACGGTCATATCAAACGACACTATATGAGTTTAAAAATAAACGTTTGACTTAAATCAGAGTACATAAAAGATATGAATAACAGTGCGGAAGCGATTAACGAACTGTAAACAATACTGAAAGTCTGAAATGTTAAATCAAAACAATGTCTAATGCAATATAAATAGATCTGATGAATGCATGTCCTGAGTGCGTTCCTTAATCGTGCAACTTGAGATTAAGCATTCCTGTTACCTGAGAAAACATGCTAAAGTGTGTCAACATAAAGTTGGTGAGTTCACAGGTTTTATCACAGATAAAAATGTTTGTAACTGTTTGACTGTCTGTAACTGTTCAACTGTTTGTAACTGTTTGACTGTTTGTAACTGTTCGACTGTTTGTAACTGTTCGACTGTCCGAAATGTTTGCAACTGTTCGGAATGGTATAGTAATTAAAGCATATCGATAGGTAGCTAGCCTATAATCATGTTACTTAGCGTTTCGAACCGAAGCTGACTGTTTGCGTGTCCTATATGTTTGTTGATTCCCTGTCACGTCTCGCAAGACAGTGACAAATGTTAGGTCAATAATGCACCCGTTTGACCTCCAATCAAGCTAGCGCGACTAGCCCGGGTGGGGTTTGTCAGACCCAGTAGTACTACTCAAAATTACCTCGCTAATCCCATTACTAACGGTTCGAGAGTGTCAGGACTGTTTGTGTGTTTGCACTAACGTAACAGGCGATATCAATAATACTAAAACCATTCATAAAATATGTTTGCATGTTTTCTCCCCCAAAAAGGAAAGAAAGCAAAAAGGGGCCGTGAAACTCACCTTGATTGCACAGCAGGGAAATAATGCTCAAGCAACAATAAAGGTTTCGGTTAACCTGTGTTTCATTTAATATTCAATTAATATTAAATACCAATAATGTGATCGTACGGTTTCGCGTTTCACGACTCGGTTACGGTGTCGATTATTTATATATATCCGCATTATATACGTTATATAATGCCTAGTATTATATTACCACGTATATTTATTAAAATACAAGTAATAATAATTTTATGATTTCAATTGTTTATAGTTTATTTTTACATAAATAAACTAAATATATCATTTGTTAATAATATTATATATAAGTTTATTAATATGTCACAAGGAATAATTTTACAGAAAATAATTAGATACTTTTAAAATATACAAAGTTTATAAAAATTATTTTTATAATTTTTAGAATTTTTCTGTAATTTTTTAAAGTCCAAAAAGCCTAAAAAAATTATGTGAGGTTGGCCGGGTTTGAACCCGGGACCTCTTGGTTTATGGGGCAGTGTCTTAACCGGTGAACCAAGGCTCTCAGCCGCGGTAACATCCGGGTTTTAAATCCCTTAAACACAAACATCAACACTCCCCCAAATCCGAAGAACCCTAAAACATTTGAATCCAAAATTGAAACCCAATTCGATGTTGATAACGATCGAATCCATGGGGCTTTTCTTCCCCATGATCAAACGAGTATTTAGGTGTATTCAATTACCCGTATGTGTTCGGCTTGAAGTTAATCCCAGCGAAGAACAAACCGCGACAGGGGAGAAATGATTCGAGGTGCAAATGATGATGATAACCCAATTAACCTTGTGGTTAGCTTCGTGTGATGTCCTAGATGCAAAGCCCTATGCTAATTTCATGAAATAGAACTCAGAAGATAGGATTCGACTATGTTGCAGGTCGTGTTTAATGAGGATGATCGAATGTGGTTTCTGTGTTTATTTTAGCTGAAATTGAACTCGTTGGAAGGTTTTAAAGGATTAAAAATCCGTGGGTGCTCGATTACTTTGTTTATAAAAATGCTAATGCGATTAATTGTGGCTGAACTTTCGGCCGAAGTGGGTTAGGTTTCTAGATCGCACTATTTCGATTGTATTATTCAAATCGAAGAGGGTCTCAGTGTTCGAATCTCGCATATGATGTTGTCGGTACTGATTAATCGAGTTGGATTCGACTAATTTTGTGTATTTGGCTTCGCCGGAGGCTTGCCGGAAGTTGGCCGGAGAACGGCAGTGGGTCGACGGGGAAAGGGGGGGCGGTTTGGGTAAATTACACAAATGGTCCCTGTAGTTTACTAGTTTTAATATTTTATGTAAAAACTTTGTTTTAAAGTTTCAAAATTTACACAATTTCCCCCTGGACTTATTAAATCTAAGTTTAATAATTTTTATAAATTATTATTATTAATAACAATATTATTATCATCATCATCATCATCATTATTATTATTATTATTATTATTATTATTATTATTATTATTATTATTATTATTATTAAATTAATAAAAGTAGTATAAAAATCACATAAATACTATATGAAATAAATCACGAAATTTTCCGGGTTATCACATCATCCCCCTGTTAGAGGAATTTTCGTCCCGAAAATTAAGATGTACTGGCAACATTCCTGAACGGGTTAGGATACTTGCGCATCATTTCGTCCTCT
This sequence comes from Flaveria linearis, assembly GCA_024085815.1. Taxonomy (NCBI): domain Eukaryota; kingdom Viridiplantae; phylum Streptophyta; class Magnoliopsida; order Asterales; family Asteraceae; genus Flaveria; species Flaveria linearis. Next base: position 126,652,553 of record CM044001.1, read on the forward strand.
CGTTCCCAAATAAACTCAGGACCACGCCGGGAGTTCCACCGAACTCTGACAATCAAAATTTTGCGATGCTTTAGTTGTTTAACTTATCAATCCATAATTTCCAGAATATAATCTCGTGGTAAGGTGATGTCTACAAATCAAAATAAGACCAACAATGATAAGAAAGGTTATCCGTTGGAATTTAAGAATCCCAAACGTCACCATATGAAACGATCTTAACGCATATCCTGTGAATCTGTATTTCTCCTTTGACCAACCATCGGTATAATAATACACTATGTGAAGATCTTGGAATGACAATAGTTAAGAATATTATTACGGTATACCACAGAAAATGAATCCATCATTCAAATGTTTTAACATCATACCACGGTATAAGAATATTTGAAACAGATACAGTTTAATTCCTCGACGTTGTGAGATAATGGGTCGAATTGAATTTTTTTTAGTCAATCGGTCTATAATGCACCAATTGTCATCATGACCTCTAAGATAAGAAGTATTTTAGTTGAAAGGAAGGTTAAATAGGAGATACATAGGATTACGAAGGTTAGGTCTTGTCACTTGTGAAGATAAGACACTTCGACACATACCAAGTTACGTCTTTTCCTTTAGGCCAAACCCATGTCTACAAGTTACGAATGTTTATGAACTTTTATATCCACATCGCAATGAGGATAATAACGAGTCTTGTTGTTTAAATCCAAGATAGAATTTTAATGATTTTCAAGCTTAAGGATTCAAAAGCGATTCAAAAAGTGATGCGAACAATAGGGAAGATATTTGTACACATGTTTTGCAAGGTAGCAATATTTAAGTACGTTTACCTACGCCATGCAATAAACCATAAGCACAGCTGAGAACATTTGTATGACTAGAAAGTCATGAACATATGTTGTTAATATCTCCAGCAGAGAGATTGTTTAGGAAGGCTACCATCGCACCATCACGTTTTGATGATAGCTCAAAATGAAAATCGATAGATAAGGAATAAATGATTCCATATAGCTAGGTCAAAACATGAGGTTAAAGGGAGAGTAATCGATTTAAGAATCTAAGTGCTCCAAGCTTAACCTAAAACGATTGGGTCTCCTTTCAGGTTCAGAGATCATGCTTTGGTTTGATAGGTCGAATCACCTTCTCCTGACGGAATATCTTGGTTTCCTTCTTCAATAACCAATTCATACGGTATTAAGTCTATGTCAAGGACATGATCTTCGTGTACTTTTGTGTAACCTCTAATTATTACCATTGGTCATTTTAACAGAGTAAATAATTTCTAAACAACTAGGGTTAATGCTAAGTTAAAGAATAATTCCAGAAGAATCCAAGCTTATTATCAACCATGGTATCAAATAGATATGTAGCTATTGATGATAAGGTACATACATGTAACAACATTTAGTCTTGTCGAATGTGGCTTGCTTCAGCCGTAAATGTATGACCGCGTAATGTATTACCTTGATTTATATGACCTTTATTTCCATAATTTAACTATTCTTACTTTCTAGTTATAGCCATTTCCTAATTCTGATTGTTTCTAACTTGTCCTGAGGTCCTAATCGACCTAGGGCACACTTTATGGTAATGGTCGGAACTCCAACCTTCTTAATGTCCCCGTTTAACGCATGTTAGCTTAATCGTATTAACCAACATAGCTAGGTTCACAACATTGGTATTCTTGTCTACCTTACCGCTAGATTGCTTGTTCGACCCTCCAACTTCTTACTACTACTCACTAGATTTTCCCAGTGTCCTTAATTCTATTTGGTCTAATGTCATAAGGTATGACATCAGCTTTGTCAATTCATGGAGTTTGTCAGTATAAAAAGCACGACCTAACCCTACCATTGCATGATTTTAGAGTTACAAGTTACATCAGTGTAACAAAGGAAAAATCATGCTTTCAAGCTTAAGATCAAGGTTCGAGATAGCAGAATTTGTTATGATGGTGTTCAAATCTTGGTGGTTTAAATCGGGAAGACGAAATCAAGGACAAAATGATTGATATCACAATGAGATGTGAACATTCGATTCACAATCGATGGGAATACGTGAATTTCTCAAGATATGAGGTCAGCCATAACCTTATTGAAGACACGCGTACTTATCAATGATCACTCATCTCAAGGGTTTCGAGTCAAGTAAATGGATTCAATGATCAAATCAAATTACCATTTACACTTTGCCTAGACAAAGTACCCCGAGAGGTAGGAATTCCATCTTTCTTCTTCACGAATAGCACAGACGCTCTCCAAGGTGAAGAATTTGGATGTATGAAACCCTTGTCTAACAGTTCCTATAACTATTTCGACAATTCTGGGAGTTTTTCGGTGTTAAGCGGTACGGCACCCGAGTGATAAGAGCAGCTCCCGGGGTCAACTCGATCTGAAACTCCACTTGCCTATGTGGAGGAAGGTCAGGCAAGTTCTTGGGGAATACCCCAGAAAAATCTTTAACAATTGAAATTTCTCCAAGTCAGTAACTAGGGCGAGAATCGCTGAGTTCCCTTTCCTTAAACACTTCTGAGTCTTCATGTAAGAGATGATGCCGACACAGCACCACTCTTATCGCCTACGGCCTTGAGTATCTCTCTATTAGGCAAAGGTAATCGAATAAGTTTCTCATGACAAATGATTTCGGCTTGTTTCCTGGACCACCAATCTATGCCGGCTACGATATCGAAGATACCATAGGAAATCAGATTTATATCGAACGAATGTCTAGACAAACCTAAATTACAATTGTTGAGCATATGGTGGCGGTTATAGTTCTACCATCGGTTACTTCTATGGTATATTCTAGAACTTAAGCTGGTAAGGACTACCTCTAGCAGTCCACTCAAGTTACTGGGTATGAAACTTTCATCGGCACTCGAATGAGATAATGCTAAAGCAGAACTATCATGTCTGTCGGTTTCCTATCTTCTCGAGCCTTGGAAAGTTTCTCTTTAAATACACAGGTTGTCTGCACTCATTCCATCCTTTTTATGTTACTTGTGGTTGAGGAGACTTGGCCTAGATGTTCACATGACGGTTCTTAAAGCTATGTGCAAATTTCTCTACAGTGCCCTCAAATGTTCTTATTGCACAAGTCATTGGGAGGGATAGTTGCACCTGTTGCTCATAATGGAAAGGCTGAGATATATTGGACAGGGTCGTCATAATGTCTTGCTTTTTGGTCCTACGCCAAGCGTAGTAAGCCAGAAAAATCTGATTGAATTCCCACCGCCAGGGAGACAAACAAATGTAACGTATGCTTAGATATCAAATGAAATGAATGCTGGAACGCTGAAATTTCTGAGACTCTAAGTCTTAAGATCAATCCAGTGAACAAGGACTACACGCGTCAAGAATATTACCACTTTATTGCAACTTTTGAAGATCTGGCACAATGTAGATGGATAGTGTTACACGAACACTGAAATGCTAAAAAAAGAGCTTGTTTCATAGAGACTAGGGCTAATGTCATAACACGAATCTCATTAAGGCTCGGGGTAGATGAGAACTTTCATACTAGTAGGAATGAAGGATTTGTTTGCATATCAATAGTGAGGTTTTATGAGAACCGAGACCTCATGTCTCCAGGTATAGAAATGAAAATTTGTACTGACTATGACCATTATCACCTGATAGAGTTGCCAGAATTCTCATGCACGACAAATTACAATTACGTGTGCACCCGTGATTCTAATTTGCTTTGCATGGTCATTCATGGTTCCTCTCATTCGTGATAACATACCTTGTCAAGTACCGAGTGCTATCTGTTAAGACTAGTGAAGATGATAGGGCATGTTGGAAGTAGAAACGAGTACGATAGAGTTTGAAAAGTATTGTGTGTTGTTCTCCTTGTTCGCCATCGTTAGGTTTATCGTGTGTGTTAGAATTGAGTTTCGTGTTCCCAAGTGGTAATGTTAGGTTCAAGTTGTCGTTGTTTCAACTTCGAGAGTGAAGAATCATATGTAGATGTTGGAAGTGAGCGAGTGGGACTCCCCACCCCTCTGTTAGTCGAGGATGATACAGGTGACATAGATATTTGTGTATATTGACCATAGTTTATCACTCATCCCAGAAATCCCCAGGTAAGCATAACTGGTCTTGCAATGAGATTTATGCGATATGCTTGCCTTAGCCCGGAGGCCTTTTACCAGGAAATCCAGAATACAGGTGTCTATGTGTCACACAAATGGGTAATGTTTGATCGTTCTGTGATGTACTGTTAGCATGCCAGGAGAATGTTCGTACAATAGTTGCAATCATGTAAGAGTGCCTATGCAGTACTAGTGTTGTGTCTAAGGCTATAGTCTAGATGCAAATGCAATCCTAGTTCTCTATAACCAGTGGCTCTGATACCAATCTGTCAGACCCTCAATTTCCACAAACGGGGTTTTACCGTTAGGCGTGTGACATACCAGGATCTCAGACACGGTCATATCAAACGACACTATATGAGTTTAAAAATAAACGTTTGACTTAAATCAGAGTACATAAAAGATATGAATAACAATGCGGAAGCGATTAACAAAATGTAAACAATACTGAAAGTCTGAAATGTTAAATCAAAACAATGTCTAATGCAATATAAATGGATCTGATGAATGCATGTCCTGAGTGCGTTCCTTAATCGTGCAACTTGAGATTAAGCGTTCCTGTTACCTGAGAAAACATGCTAAAGTGTGTCAACATAAAGTTGGTGAGTTCACATGTTTTATCACAGATAAAAATGTTTGTAACTGTTCGACTGTCTGTAACTGTTCGACTGTTTGTAACTGTTTGACTGTTTGTAACTGTTCGACTGTTTGTAACTGTTCGACTGTCCGAAATGTTTGCACCTGTTCAGAATGGTATAGTAATTAAAGCATATCGATAGGTAGCTAGCCTATAATCATGTTACTTAGCGTTTCGAACCGAAGCTGACTGTTTGTGTGTCCTATATGTTTGTTGTTTCCCCGTCACGTCTCGCAAGGCAGTGACAAATGTTAGGTCAATAATGCACCCGTTTGACCTCCAATCAAGCTAGCGTGACTAGCCCGGGCGGGGTTTGTCAGACCCAGTAGTACTACTCAAAACTACCTCGCTAATCCCATTACTAACGGTTCAAGAGTGTCAGGACTGTTTGTGTGTTTGCACTAACGTAACAGGCGATATCAATAATACTAAAACCATTCATAAAATATGTTTGCATGTTTTCTCCCCCAAAAAGGAAAGAAAGCAAAAAGGAGCCGTGAAACTCACCTTGATTGCACAGCAGGGAAATAATGCTCAAGCAACAGTTAAGGTTTCGGTTAACCTGTGTTTCATTTAATATTCAATTAATATTAAATACCAATAATGTGATCGTACGGTTTCGCGTTTCACGACTCGGTTACGGTGTCGATTATTTATATATATCCGCATTATATACGTTATATAATGACTAGTATTATATTCCCACGTATATTTATTAAAATACAAGTAATAATAATTTCATGATTTCAATTGTTTATAGTTTATTTTTACATAAATAAACTAAATATATCATTTGTTAATAATATTATATATAAATTTATTAAAATATCACAAGGAATAATTTTACAGAAAATAATTAGAAACTTTTAAAATATACAAAGTTTATAAAAATTATTTTTATAATTTTTAGGATTTTTCTGTAATTTTTTAAAGTCCAAAAAGCCTAAAAAAATTATGTGAGGTTGGCCGGGTTCAAACCCGGGACCTCTTGGTTTATGGGGCAGTGTCTTAACCGGTGAACCAAGGCTCTCAGCCGCGGTAACATCCGGGTTTTATATCCCTTAAACACAAATATCAACACTCCCCCAAATCCGAAGAACCCTAAAACATTTGAATCCAAAATTGAAACCCAATTCGATGTTGATAACGATCGAATCCATGGGGCTTTTCTTCCCCTTGATCAAACGAGTATTTAGGTGTATTCAATTACCCGTATGTGTTCGGCTTGATGTTAATCCCAGCGAAGAACAAACCGCGACAGGGGAGAAATGATTCGAGGTGCAAATGATGATGATAACCCAATTAACCTTGTGGTTAGCTTCGTGTGATGTCCTAGATGCAAAGCCCTATGCTAATTTCATGAAATAGAACTCAGAAGATGGGATTCGACTATGTTGCAGGTCTTGTTTAATGAGGATGATCGAATGTGGTTTCTGTGTTTGTTTTAGCTGAAATTGAACTCGTTGGAAGGTTTTAAACGATTAAAAATCCGTGGGTGCTCGATTACTTTGTTTATAAAAATGCTAATGCGATTGATTGTGGCTGAACTTTCGGCCGAAGTGGGTTAGGTTTCTAGATCGCACTATTTCGATTGTATTATTCAAATTGAAGTGGGTCTCAGTGTTCGAGTCTCGCATATGATGTTGTCGGTAGTGATTAATCGAGTTGGATTCGACTAATTTTGTGTATTTGGCTTCGCCGGAGGCTCGCCGGAAGTTGGCCAGAGAACGGCAGTGGGTCGACGGGGAAAGGGGGCGGTTTGGGTAAATTACACAAATGGTCCCTGTAGTTTACTAGTTTTAATATTTTATGTAAAAACTTTGTTTTAAAGTTTCAAAATTTACACAATTTCCCCCTAGACTTATTAAATCTAAGTTTAATAATTTTTATAAATTATTATTATTAATAACAATATTATTATCATCATCATCATCATCATTATTATTATTATTATTATTATTATTATTATTATTATTAAATTAATAAAAGTAGTATAAAAATCACATAAATACTATATGAAATAAATCACAAAATTTTCCGGGTTGTCACACCTCTCCCCATTCCCACTTCCTTCTCTCTTCAAAACTACATCGCAGGCCACCTAAATTTTTCTTTGACTAGGATTAAATAATTGATAGGCTTTGCTTCCCTTCTCAATGTATTACGATCTTCAAGTTTCAGAAGATGATTCAGTAATCTCTTTACATGAGCTACACACCCAAATACTTCATAAGAAGTCGATTCAGTATATAGACCGCGTTTCTCACCGCTTCACCCCATAAGTTGTCTTGTACTCCCATTGTCTTCAACAAAGATCTTGCTACTTCAAGAACTGTTCAATTACGATGCTCCACAACCCCGTTTTATTGAGGAGTATATGGTGCTATCAGTTGTCTCTTAATTCCTTCCTACTCACAGTACTCAATGCATTGGTGTGAATTGAACTCACCTCCCCGGTCAGTTCTAAGTGTCTTGACGTTATGTGAACTTTCTTTTTCAACTTGCTTCTTGAACTTCTTTAACATTACTGTGAATAGAAAATACCGATTACCTCCCAAAGTTGGTGGTATGATTTGCCAACAAAGATCAAGGTGGATGAGTTCCAATGGTCTACTGGCTTGCCGTTGTGCTTCTGACGGAAACAATTGTCATGTTTGCTGAGTCAGGTAATTTATACTTGGAACACCATTCACCAAATTCTTCTTCACCATTGATTCCATTACTCAAGAGTTCACATGGCCCAACCTTGGATGCCACATCCGTCCTTTGTCATCGAGCTTTGTTGCCATACACACTAGTTTTGAAGTCTTCAACACAATTTTATGAAATTGATTCATTGACTGTAACACCTTCAACACAAACGTCCGCTTTCATCTCACATCCTTAAATGCTCATTTTCCAATTTTATCTTGTAGCCTTCCACCATCATCTACCCAAGACTTAGGATGTTGCTATGTAAAGTAGATATGAAGTAAACATTTAAGATGAAGTAAACATCTGAACTCTTGAACCATCTCCAAAACTTACCTGACCCGTCATATTCTCATCAAGTTCAGCAAAAAAATCCTTGATGCCTGTCATATGATTGCTGGCACCATTATCTAGGTACCAAGTGTCTCAGTTTCTTTTGTTTCTTGGTTCATGTGTTCTTGGAAACACCAATTTAATTCATTTGGAAGTACCTTCTTGGACATCTCTTCAACGCAAACACTTAATAACAAGGAAGGTTCATCTTTCTCCCTATTAATCAGATTGGCTTTTTCTCCTTTAACATTCCTGCTCTTTCCTTATAATGTGTAATGCCCCATTTTATCGCATTTGAAGCACTTGATGTGTTTCTTGTCTCCCGGTTGACGACTTGTGTTCCATGTTCGTGATGTGAACTGCTACCCTAGCAACCACCTCTTCCTAATAAGAGCCCCTTCCTCTTGACCCACTTCGCCCTCCTTTTTCATAATATGACTCACGTCCTAAAGTCTTCTCAGTCGTTTGTGTTTATGTTTTGGTGAGTAGCAGACTGCTCTCACCACTTGAGGTTCCTTGGAAAAGTTTCAATCGATCTTCATATGCTTTTAGTCGCCCGATTGCCTCCTCGAAGGCATGACATCAACATCCGAGCGTTGTTCGATGAATGCCATTAGTTGCGAATACTGATCCAGAAACAAATCAAGAAGCTTCCTGACCAACTTTGCATCCTCCAGAGTGGC
>CM044001.1:126665986-126785986 GCA_024085815.1 Flaveria linearis
TTTATGTTCTTTCTGAACGGCATTTTCAGTACTATCTAGGGAAGATGTATCTTCAAGCTATATTTTTACCTTGGTTGTAGCATAGATTACCACCTTCATAAGCCAGACTATCCCAATATTCTCCAATGGCAAATGCTGGGTTAGAAGCTTCAATGTATTCTTTCACATATCCACATGAGAAACTCCTGTGGCTCAAAATTATTCATGCTTAATAGACTCCCAGAACAAGATTACTAACAGAAGTTTATATTACAAGTAAAATTGATTGCCAATAATGTAAGTGGACAAAAAAAGCAAAATAGACTTCAGCTCACAAAGTCAAGGCGCCACCCATCATATCCGATATTGTTCCTGAGCCAGTTTAGCCACTGTTTAACATCATTTCTTACAAAATCCTGGGAATGATCAATGTTTTGTGCTGCATGAAATATGTCACCTGCAATTTATAAGTGAAAGCTAAGTTTTGTGGTAACCTATAACCTAGCCTAGCTATTAAATCTAAGGAGACCCGTGATTGAACAACAATACTCAAGACAACAAATGCGTAAAATAAGATAACCAACGCTGTACTTGGAAATAGCAGGACCATAGCATAACAACTGAGCTGTGATTTCAACAACAATATAGCATTACTTTTATATTGACCTACTGGAAGTAATGAACTTACCAAGCCTTCAATAGAACCAGTGTTGGTTTCCCCTGCAAATCAACAAGGCTCCAACTTTTAGCTTAACTCAAATACAACAATAATAAATATACATTATGCTGCAAGAAGTAACAAAGAAGCTTGAAAATTAAACATTTTACAAGGGCAATTTTCACTCATTCTGCTGAATTACTAATTTGTAAAGTCAATTAGTAATTATCCATATATGTGGTCTCAAATTTTCTACAGCATCTTTCTAATGTCCCAAAAAACCCTAATTTTCAAATCCCATCATCTTTACATACCAAATAAGATCTGCTAAGAAGTTACTTGAGATGAAATAGGAAGAGAAGAGCAGCACTCACCCAATTCGAAATCCTCAACCTTCGAAGTGTATAAATCGATCGAGATGTGTGCACATTTGAAAACGCCCGCCCATTTGAGTAGCACCAATGCCCGCCCATTTGAAAATCGTTCGAGAAGTGGAAATCCTCAGCCATGTTCAGATCTGCAGAAGAAAAGAAGGTCGCAGACCTTCCTCTTTCGTCTTGGCGGTTCTCCCGATCTTTTCTTTCCTGCGAAGTTTGTTCTTTTCTTTTGATTGGGATGTGAGATGAAGATGATGGAGATGAAGATGATGGAGATGAAGATGATGGAGATGAAGATGAGTTGTAAGGTATGCAATCTAAGTTGTACATCTCTTAAGAGAGTATAGATGACTTGTAAGATATGCTTAAAGAGATGTACATCTCTTAAAATTAAGACATTTGGGTGAAATTACCCTTGTGCCCTCTTCAAATGAATATATATATAGTATAGATACACATATATATATACATATATACATATATATATATACATACATACATATATATAGGTATATATATACATATATATATACATACATATTTATACATATATATAGGTATATATATACACATTATATATACATATATATATACATATATATATATATATTATATATATATATATATATATAGGGAAGCATTCTATTGAGAACCATAAATATGTAAAGTACTACTAGAAACCACATAAGCAATGGACATAACACCTCGATAAAATTGGTAACACTAAAAGATGATAGTTTGATTCTATTTTTAATCTTTTCTTTTATTTTAACACCTCTCTCCTTAATTTTTTTAAAAAACTTTAAAATGTTCATATATGCAATACAATGTGTGTGCATTGATGCACATTATCAAAATACTATAGATATCGTGATTTTTAAAATTTTATCTTAAAGTAGTAAAATTACAAGCATTTTGATATATTTATTTAGTAAATAGTATAAGAGTTAAAGTGGTTCTTTTTGGTTCTTTACAGATTTATGGTTATCAATTGAATGTCATTCTATATATATATATATATATATATATATATATATATATATATATATATATATATATATATATATATATATATATATATATATATATATATATATATATATATATAATATATATATATATATATATATATATATATATATATATATATATATATATATAGGAGGGATCAAATGAAAACCAAGTTTATAAATGAAAACCGTGAAAACCATATCCAACCAATCAGAAAATTTTAACTTTTTTTTCCACTAATTTAATCAAAAGGGTTTTTTTTGTAATTTTGGCTAAATCTTATTTTAGAAACATTCAATCAATTCAATATTTTACATTTTTTTCTCTAACTGATTTTTTTTGTTTCTTAATTCTGCATCAAAATTGATTTCTTCATTATCATCTTCAACCTTCAATTTCTTCAATTTCGCATACATTTTTTTTATAAAGGGACTAGCCATTTTTATTTGGGGAAAAATGGTTGGAGGTGGATATAGGGAGGATTCTGTAGCGATTAGCAGTACGAATGTTTTTGCTGCACTTGGAAGCTTGAAGAAGAAGAAGAAGTCGGATAAAGGGGGTAGTTCGAAAAAGGGGCAAGATAAGGAGCGTGAAGGGGAGAAGGAGCAGGTTTTTGGGCTCCGGCGCCCTTGACGGTGAAATCGTGGGCGGATGTGGATGATGAAGATGATGATGATTACTATGCGACCACTGCTCCACCGCAGTCGGTTTGGGGTGGTGGTAGTGAGCAAGAAGATAAGGTGAAAGGAAGTGAGACTCCTGTTGAGGTGAGGAAACCCGAAATATGTTGTTTATTCAATTTTTGCTGCATTTGTTTCTACAAGTTTTTATGTTGATTAAATAGATTCTAGTTAGAGGGTGTTTCAGGGGGGCTGCTTAATTAAGCAGAAGTAGATAATTAGCTTGTTTCTTTACCCTATTGGTGAACTAGTAATTTTGAATCTACCAAGAATATCCAGTGTGATACAAAATTTCACATACATTTGGTGAAACTAAAATTTGTTTTTCTAGATGTCTGCACTAATTTGATCGTAGTCATATATATATAATTTTTTAGATGGCAATTGCTGTCGATATTCCTCACAACCATCGTTGGAATCATCACACAGCCTCTTCCTCTCGGAAAAAGTTATCATGGTATGGTACATATACGTACCCAGTTACATACATATATGTACCAATGTTTAATTCAGATGATTGATTACCTATATTTATATGTATGCTTCGTGTATTATAAATCAAAACATATCTGGAGTAATTCCTTACATATACGTATCAGTGTTGTTGTATTTATACAAATTATTATTTTGCTACCGTTACATATATGTACTAAGTAATCACAACTAAGTATTTTTGAAGTTTGATTGTGTTACGTATACATAACAAAATTTTCATATACATGAAACACTGATACATATATGTAACATAACGTTACATATTGAGACTATCAGTTCTTTTTATGGTTTTCCTACTCTCATATATATACATATTTTAAGTTTTCTAATGGTTTTGGTTGTTATTATATTTGTTACGTGTTTTTGCAGTGACATGAAATTAAGGATAATAAACTTGAAATGAAATTGATGATTATGAAGATGATGATCATCGGTTAAAGTATATGCTGCATCAAAGATGATGATGGTCAGGTCAAGCAATTATCAAAACGTTTATTTTGAACACGAAGATCAAATGAACAAGATGAATACTAATGTTATATATATGTAACATCGTTGTTACAAATACGAAACACTACTGTTACGCATATGTAACAGTAGTGCTTGCTGACATGTCACTTGTATTTTCCCATCAATTGTAACCTGATTTTACGATATGGTTCTAACAAAAATATGTATAACTCATTGTGTTTTTATTGAATTTTACATATGTACTTCAGTTTCTAGATTCTGGTATTTTTTAACTGTTACATATATGTACCTTAGTATTAGTTGTTGATGAATGATTTACGTATGTTTATTAACTGTTACATATATGTACCAAAGCTTCTTTAGCATATAACCAAAATCCTAATCGCACCATTACACAAACAAAGACTTATTAACTATTACATATATGTACCAAAGCTTTTTTAGCATATTAACTGTTACATATATGTACCAAAGCTTCTTTAACATATTAACTGTTACATATATATACCAAAGCTTCTTTAGCACATTAACTGTTACATATATGTACCAAAGCTTCTTTAGCATATTAACTGTTACATATATGTACCAAAGTTTCTTTAGCATATTAACTGTTACGTATCATTTAAGTTTTAAAACATTTTAATATTTTGTATAAAAAATTAGGAAATTAGGAGAGATATTTGTGGATTAGGAGAGAGAGAGAGAGATTTTTTAGGGGATTTGGTAATCATTGATTATTAGAAGTTATAATTATAAATATGATTTGCCTATTATGCCCTTCTCCACTTAATTAGGTAAGATTTAATGAAACAAAATTTACAAAAAAATCATGTTAATTTATGACCATTGATCAAATTTTTAGTGGTCAAGATTTGGTTTTTTTGGTTTTCGTTTATAAAGTGGTTTTCATTAGAACCTCTATATATATATATATATATATATATATATATATATATATATATAGGTAGAGGTTCTAATAAGAAATAATTTTTGCCTAAGTATGCTAAGAAGGAATAAGAACATGACATGTGGCACTCTTAAAATTAGGGTTAAAGGGCATTATGGTCCTAAAACACAGTTATTAGTCCCGTTTGTATTTTACCAAAATGCAGCACAATCTGTAACCAACCACCATCTCCCCCAACCATCTCCCCCAAATCAACAATCACCCTTTTCACCCTCAACAATCAAACACAAATTCCTCAGGAGGATCATCAAACGCAACAGCATACGTCTTCAATTCACCCTCAAAAATCACCCTTTTCACCACACCCACAAACCGAACCCACAGCAGAAACCATATAGCCCGTGCGCAGAGCATTCTTGTTGATGTGACACATGTCGAAAATGAAGATCATGAGTCTGCGAGTCTCACACGATGTTTTGGCGATTCGAATCGCTTGTTTGAGGCTTAAAGCCACAAGACTGGAGAAGAGGAAGGAGCTGAAGGAGTACACGTGGAAGCAGATGAGATCCTCGGCGATTTTGCGGCCGGCGGCGCAATTTGGGTCGGTGACGAGGCTGTTGTTGGGGTCGGTGGGTTGCCAAGCGAGGCCGATGAAGACTGCCAGAGTGAATAGGGAGTTGACGTTGACGATGCCGTCGAGGGCGGTTATGTGGATTGTGGTGCCGAATCGGGTGGTGGCTCCGCTGCCGTCGACGTTCATTTTGGGGTTTTTATGGTGAAACTTCCCCCAACCAGATCCTCCGCCGTGATCCTCCGTCCAAATTTGAAACTTCCCCCAACCAGATCTGTCGAACACCAAATTCGTAAGTTTCAAATGATATACGCTAAAATTTGGGGTGGTGATCTGTCCGAGAAATGATTGTTCATACGCATTAGTTTTATGCTTGTAACAGTACAAATGTTTGTGCTATTTGTTAAGCTTCTTACTTTGTAGTTGCAGTTCATATTCAGTTTGGCTTGGTTTAATTGAGAAATCTCTGATCATAACCTATGATGCTACTGTTTCAGATTTCTGCTATTGCGCGTATTCGTAATGCTACTGGTTCATACGCATTAGTCAATCTGTGCTGTATTGTGCTGTATTCTTGATTTGTGCTGTATTGTGCTGTATTCTTGATGTGTGCTGTATTGTGCTGTATTCTTGATTTGTGCTGTATTGTGCTGTATTCTTTGATTTGTGCTGTATTGTGCTTTATTCTTGATTTGTGCTGTATTGTGCTGTATTCTTGATTTGTGCTGTATTGTGATTCGTGCGTTTTGTGCTGTTTTATGAAATACAGCACAACCTTGTGCTGTTTTATGAAATACAGCACGGCCTTGTGTTGTTTTATAAAATGCAGCACGGCCTTGTGCTGTTTTATGAAATACAGCACAGCCTTGTGCTGTTTTATAAAATACAGCACAGCCTTGTGCTGTTTTATAAAATGCAGCACAGCCTTGTGCTGTGTTATGAAATACAGCACAGACTTGTGCTGTTTTATAAAATGCAGCACAGCTTTTTGCTGTTTTATGAAATACAGCACAGCCTTGTGCTGTTTTATGAAACACAGCACAGCCTTGTGCTGTTTTATAAAATGCAGCACAGCCTTGTGCTGTTTTATGAAATACAGCACAAAAACGTTAAAAATGCAGCACAACGTCACATAATTTGATTTTTTTAAAAAAAAACTATAGTAATACTATACTCAAATTAAAGAGAAAAAATGCTTGATTTTATGGTGTAATTTTTTAAAAAATAATGTCGTATGAAAAAGTTATTAGCATTTAAAAAATAAGGGGGAAATTTTAAAAAGTCAACTATTGTGGGTAATGTAATAAAATACCCAAATTACCCTTGATTAGTTATTTTTTCTACACTTTGATCTTAGCCCTTAATTAGATAATTAGAAGGCTAAGATTACTTTTTAGCATACTTAGGCAAACATTAATTTGTAGGGGAACCTCCCTCTATATATATATATATATATATATATAGAGGAGGGATCCTAAGAAAACCAACATCTTTTGAGAAAACCATGAAAACCAAATTCATCCAATCAGAATTTTTCTTTAATTTTTCAGATTTTTATTATAAAAGGGTATTTATGTAATTTTATACATAATATATTCTTAATTAAGATTAAATCCCTACTTTTTCTCCAAATTCGATATGATGAGCAGAATTATTGGAACTGATTCTCTATATCGTATATTATTCAGTTACATTTTCTCCATCGATGCGTGATTGTTTATTTTTTGGATTCAATTCGAGTTTCAAGAGATTCATAGTCGAATTCAACAAAGCTTTTAACGAAGAAGGTAGGTATCTGTTCATTGTTTACTGTATTTGTGTTCGATGTTGCTCTGTTTTCTGTGATCTTATGTTTTCACCATTTTAGGATGGAGAATTCCAATTCTAATGCAATGGTAACTGAATCTGGGATGGAAATTGAAGATTTTGATGAAGCAACACATTCAAAACTTATTGATCAGATCGATAAACCTTCAATCGGTAATAATCTCGAATTAGACTCATCGACCACATTTGTCCCATCAAATATGTACCGTGGAGGTGGACAAATATATCTTACTGGAGTTGAAAATGAAGGTAACTATTTTCCTTATATGTTTGGGAATTTTTTTAAAGTTAAACGTAATGATATGGATGTATACGTATATGTAAGTAACATATTGTTAATGTAACATATGGATGTTTACGTATATGTAAGCTGACAGAGGTAACCATATTTCTATACTAATGAATACGTATGAATCAAGTCTGATTACTTAATTGTCCATAATCAAAACATTTTAGATAGTGCTTACATATATGTATCCATATATGTAAATTTCTAAAAAATGACACCCCATCATTGTAATACTGTACTGAGCTATTATATTTTTTTTCATTATCAAGGTTCTTTATCTACCAATGTTTATGAATCTCCAAATGGAACACGATATTGGACTCCTAATGTTCCAGTTGAGTACAAGCTTGTTGTAGGAACCAAATTCGATACATGGCAAGATGTGATGAATATGTACGAAGCGTATGCTGAGAAGGCTGGTTTTTCTACTCGACTAGGTGCAATGAAAAGAAAGGATGGGGTGATTACTCACAGATACATGTTGTGTACCAAAGCTGGTAAGCCTAATGGTCAAGTTGTTGACACTTTGGAATCCACGTCAAAGTCCCCTATTCGTCGGACAAATTTTAAAGTTACTAATTGCCGAGCACGTATAAAACTAAGAGCTATTTTAGGCACATCAGCTTATGAGGTATATGATTTGATGAGGTTCATAACCACGGATTAGTGAATTCAGACAATTTGGATATGACACGGAAAAGACGGAAGTTGAATTTTGTTGACCAAGAGTATATTGCCAAATGTCGTTTGGCAAATATTGGGCCAACCAAAGCTCATAGGCTACAAGTTGCATTAAAGGGTGGCCATCACATGGTGCGTGGTACAAAAACAGACTATAAAAATTTCAGTCGTGATATTACCAAGTACATTGGTAAAAGAGACGCACAAATGTTTGTAGATACAATGAAAGAACGTAAGATGTATAGAGAAAATTTCAGTTTCGAGTATGTTGCTGTTGATGGTGAGGTTAGATCATTTTTTTGGGTGGACAATGTTTCGAAGGTAAATTATGATGCTTTTGGAGATGTCTTGGCATTTGATGCAACATACCAGACAAATAAGTAAGTTTTTTTTTCTTTATTCACTAATAAATCATACTTATTTATAATTAACTTTTTTATTTCAGGTATAATATGATTTTTGTGCCATTTACCGGTGTTGATCACCATAAAAAGTGTGTAACTTTTGGTGCCGGGTTGTTGTATGACGAGACAATTGAATCTTACACGTGGTTACTCAATTGCTTCGTTAAAGCCCACAACAACAAACAACCAATGTTGATTCTTACGGATCAGGATGCGTCTATGAAAGTAGCGGTCAATAAGATTTTTGACAAGTCAATACATCGTTTGTGCATGTGGCATATCACTATGAAACTTCCATCAAAAGTATTATATTCTTATCTTTTTAAATCTACTTTAATGTCGTCATTATTTGTAAATATCGCATTCTTATATTGATATTCTTAGATACATAGATCTGACTTACATATATGTATGTTCTAAATATTAATCTTTACGTATAAGGAATCACCCTATTTTTTTGTGTAGGTTATTGGGAACAAGTTGAATAACACTAATTTACGTGCATCTATTCATAAGTTAGTTTGGAATGTGTACATGAAACCATCGGAGTTTGAACGTCGTTGGATTTTGCTGATGGAAGAGTACAGTTTGCAAGATCACCATTGGTTGTCTGACATGTTCTCCATTAGAGATCAATGGGTTCCTGGTTATTTCAAAGATATACCCATGTGCTGCTTAATGAAGACTACCTCTAGGTGTGAAAGTTCTAATTCTTATTTTAAAGTCAACTCAAGTGCATCCAATACTCTTGTTCAATTCTTGTTGTGCTTTGACTCTGCGATGGATGGACAAAGGTATAACCAACGTTTGTTAGAATATAGCACTGCAACTACAGTACCAAAACTTCGTACTTCTTTAGCAATCGAACGTAACGCGGCTGAGATTTACACACGCAACATATTTTTAGAAGTCCAAAAGGAAATACATAAATGCATATCATTATGTTACATAGTTAATCGTGAGATTTTGGATGGAACCTACGTTTATATGATCGCCCACGAAGATAATAGGTCGGATATTATCAACGAGTTCAAGGTTAACACTTGTCTAAACTTTTACATGTTTTCATATGTTTCAATTTATTGCTGAATTGCATCCTTTTCGACATTCATCTAATCCAAATTTGTTTTATTGCGTAGGTAACGCTTAAATTACTTGACAACTCGATTACATGTTCTTGCATGAGCTTCACGTGTATTGGTTATCTGTGTCGTCATGTTTTTTGTGTGTTTAGACACCATAAAATTGACAAAATTCCAGATCAATACGTGCATGTTCGATGGAGAAGAGATGTTCTACCTAAACATTTGTTTAGTATTGCCAACCGATATGGTGTGAATCAAAGTAAAAGTTCAATAATTAGACATCGTGTGATGGAAAACATGCAACAATGTGTTGATTTGTTAAGACATGACACTGACCGACTAGCATGGCTTGACAAGCATGTGGAGAAACTAAAGCAAAAAATATTTGATGACTTTCCAGTGCAGCATGCTAAAAATAACATTGATGTTGTAATTGAAGAGGTGGTAGGACAATCCGAACCAAAAATATTGAAGTCAATGCTCCGCAAGGTATAAGAAACAAAGGATGTGGTACAAAACGAAGACTAATTGGTCCAGGGGAGAAGGCAAAAGTCAAGAAAAAAAGAAGCTACAGGTTGTGCAATTTTTGTCATAAAGTTGTAAATGATCACGATTCCAGAAACTGTCCCGAAAAGAAGAAATTGAAGAATAAGATGGACCAAGGTGATATTTCTGAAGACGCATCTCTTATGGAAGACGAAACAGTTGATTCTGACGATGGAATAAATGACGATTACGGAGATTCTGATGCACTTTAGTATCATTATTAATTGGCATACACACACGTATAAGATTGTGCGTTAACATAGTTTCTTATAAGTTTGTCATTTTAATTATGTTTGTAATTGGGTAATGTTCTACGCACATTTGTTACGGATGGATTATATTTCATTGATGTGGGTGTCACATGATAAATGATTTGTTGGTCCATCGTTATTTATTTGTGTATAAACAATGAACAGTCAACATAATTGCAATTGCTTACATATAAGTAAGCATTATATATGGTAAAATAAACACAAGTAAACATAATATGTAAGCATACAATACTTTTACATATATGTAACCAACTTATATGTTAAAAGTGTTTATAGAAAATTTGATATATTCTTACATATAGTAAATTTGTACACACCAATTTTTAACAAAAGCTTTCAAATGTTTACATATATGTAAGCAACTTATATGTTAACAATGTTTATGTAATCATATATGTTAGCAGACATCATCATACTGCATTTTTATCTCAAAACAAGATGTATTAGTTCTTTATATATAGACCCATTTAATGTAAGCTTATACAGATACGTATAGTAATTTTGTACACACCAAATTTTAACAAATTGGTTCAAATGTGTACATATATGTAAGCAACTTATGTGTTAACAAATGGTTATGTAAGCATATATGTTACCAAACATCATCATACTGCATTTTTAGGTCAAACCAAGCTGTATTAATTTTTTATATATAGACCCATTTAATGTAAGCATATACAGATACGTATAGTAAATTTGTACACACCAATTTTTGACATATTTTTTCAAATGTTTACATATACGTAACCAACTTATGTGTTAACC
This sequence comes from Flaveria linearis, assembly GCA_024085815.1. Taxonomy (NCBI): domain Eukaryota; kingdom Viridiplantae; phylum Streptophyta; class Magnoliopsida; order Asterales; family Asteraceae; genus Flaveria; species Flaveria linearis. The sequence continues at coordinate 126,677,005 of CM044001.1, forward strand.
AATTTATGTAAGCATATATGTTACCAAACATCATCATACTGCTTTTTTTTCTCAAAGCAAGATGTATTAGTCCTTTATATAAAGACCCATTTAATGGAAGCATATACATATACGTAAACAACCTTTATACCATAAGCATAGAACATACAAACTTGTAATTCAAACATCAGATAATATAACATATGAAATGTTAATCATTCAAATTTCCCAAAAGAAGACTTCTTACAATCCTACTGGTTCAACAAAAAAAACAAAAATCATAAAGATCTAATCTAATATATGTTTTCATTCACCATGTCTTCTGCCTCCATCATTACTTTTTCGCGATATACATTAATATCTGACATCAGAATTTTAAAAGCATATTTCTTTCTCAAAGAAGCTATTTTGGTTTTCTTCCTCTTTTCATCACTTGGAAACCCGCAGTCCCAGTTTTTCACATGATTACCCATGTACATTTCCATATGCCGCATGACGAACACTCCACAATCCACATAGTTCTTTGATGTCGCCCATCCAATTCTGAGTTTTTCTGGGTAACATGACTCGATTTGACTCCACTTTGGGTGTCCAATTGATCGCAGATAATACACAAAGATTTCTTTCTGCAAAACAGTTTAAAGAAATATTAAACTTAGGTCACACTTAATCTAATCAAACTTAAATAGTTAAATAAATGTAAAGGAAATTTCTAACAACTAACCACTTTGAGAGCCGTTGACTTTTTATTATAATCTTGATCATCGACAACACTAACAAAACTTTCTTTCTCGTTCATATTATCAATGATCGTGATACCTGGATATTTGAAATTAAAGCATATCAAGTAGTAATGATTCCCTTCTAGAATAGGGAACATCACAACGTCAAATAGTTTCACATCTTCCACCTTATCACATTCTCGAAGAAACTCGTTCCAGTAGGAAGAAAAGAATCTAAACCGTTCCTCAAAGGTTTCTTTAATACTGTGCACGACCCATCCTAGCTGCACATCAATATAACAACAGTTAATGTATTAATAATGCATAAAGTCAATTATGATGCATTTGTACATTAGTATTTTTCACTTACAAATGCCGTGGTCCCACAAAACATACGATAGGGTGAACTGGCACTTCTATATCTCTCATCATAATTCAGCACCTTTGCCCAACAATCAATAACATCGGTGTACAATTGCTGACCAGGTTGTAAAGAAGTAAGAAGGTACTGTGTTGTACCATCCCCTTGTTTTGTACCAAATATGAACATTCTGCATACATAAAGTAATATATATAAAGCTTAATGTATCCATATGGAATTGCATCTGAATATGAGTACTAAAATGTACATAATCAAAACATTTCTAACACTGTTTACATATATGTATCCACTGATTACATATATGTATCCATCTGATTACATATATGTATCCATCGGGGTTCAAAAATTTTTCAGATCCAATAAACAGCAACAAACAATATATATGTATCCACTGATTACATATATAAACACCACTGTACATATATGAACATTCTGCATACACCAACTAATATATATAAAGCTTAATGTATCCATATGGAATTGCATCTGAATCTGAGTACTAAAATGTACATAATCAAAACATCTATAACACTGTTTACATATATGTATCCACCTGATTACATATATGTATCCATCAGGGTTCAAAAATTTTTCAGATCCAATAAACAGCAACAAACAATATATATGTATCAACTGATTACATATATAAACATCACTGTACATATATGAACTAACTAACAAACAATTAAGAATAATGGTTTTCTTTAGGAACCACTCCCTTTGTGCTAAAAGGGTCATAATCATTATATCTACCATGACTGCTTACATATATGTAAACAACTGCCTACATATATACACATACTAACAAACAATTAAAATTCACCATCAATATGGATACTAAAAGGGACATAATCAACACATTTTAATGACTACTAATATATATATATATCCATATGTGTTCACTGATGTACATACTAACAAACAATAGACTTTGATGAACGTACCCGAATGTCCTTGCAACAACTTTATCCTTTCCAACTTCGTTGTTTTGTTCCGCCCTACGGTTCACAATAATTGAGAGTATTGAATAAATTAATTGATGCTACGTATACAATATATGAATAAACAACGATACATTGTAATGAGTAAATACTTACTTTTCATCAACTGAACCACACATAAGAAATTTCCATATTTTTTTTTCCTCATTGGTTACACCCTTATTAATGTCCACTGCCCTATCAACAAAGGGTGAAACCAATACAGATGATGCATTTGCGACTCGCTTCCCCTTCCTCTTCTGATGTGTATACCCTTTACCTTCCTCTGGTTCCACTTGCTTTTGAACGTCTCCATCTATTGGTTTATTATCTTCCAACTTGTCAAACTCTTGCGTAAGTCCCAAGCTAAATTTCGGGCAATCATCTAACAATGACCTACCATATGTTTCTTGTCTAGCCTGTTTGCCTGTAAAGATTCGTCTCTCTACTTCATCGGAATAAACAATGCACTCTTGTGTCCATACACCAGGTGATTCATACTCCTTTGATACAACCGGGGGTGTTCTTATCTCATCCCCCTCATTAGTTTCTCCATCAGCTTTAGCACAGGCATATTTAGAATCTTTTCCTTTTATTAAAACACAATGCTTATATAACTCCTCATATTTTTTAATATAATCATCAACTTCAATACTTTTAGGAAATCGATCCTTCGCATCCAATAGTACCCTCTCCAATTTATTTTTCTCATTCAGATTGCATGAATAAATTGACTCAATCAGAGTTAGATGTCCCTGTTTAATGAAAAATTCAGATAATATCATACAAAGAATAATAGGTTAGATTATATTAATATATGTTGAATGTTTACCATACCGTCAAAGTGTTCCTGTCAAAAACTATTAAACCAGAATCATCTTCATTGTTTTTCGATACTTTCTCAACTTTATTCATACGAGAGTCACTGTCTTCATTTAGTTCCAAAGCAGACGGTTCTCTTATCTTGCCCAAACCGAAACCACCATTTTTAATTTCCTCATCTTCACGTCTTTTGAGGTTCTCCATGCTCCAAAACTCGATTGGGCTCATGCATCTGTCATCGTCGAAGCCCGGGCATGAAACACGATCAACATAAAGAAGCTGCATATTTAAATATAAACAAATATTATGTTGATGATCTACATACACCTACCATTAAACATAATGTTTTTTGCCTGTACCAGTGTACGTATATGTAAGTAATATAACATTATATCCAATCAAGTATATCAAAATACTAACGTACCGTTAATATGGTTAGCGGTCCCACAAAATGTGACTTCATGTTACACCTTTGCCAGTTATTTTTGCAACCTTTAATGGCATCAACTATGTATGCACACCAGTCATAATCTTTCAAATCCGTGGTCATTTTAATATATTCCAAAATCCCGTATTTACATTTTCCATTCTTACAACACTCTATCATGGTGTTGTAAAAAAGTATCAGAAAGTCTAGCCTGAATACCATATAGTTTTCATATTGATCCTCGATGATGTTCTTCACTATCTCAGATGTGCTAATACTCCTTCTTCCATAACGCTCTCTCCATCTCTTGTAAATCGGATGCTCGTCCTTATGCAATTCAAGACTACTTACATTTACTCCCGTGTTTGATATTCCAATTAAATTATAAATAGCATCCTTGTCTACTGCAATTTCTGAATTACCTACTCTTATAATCATCTTATGTGTATCTAACTGGTCAACAACAAAATGCCCAAGTTTCGCCGGTATACCATCAACATTGAAATTTAGAATTTTACCAAAACCCATGCTCCTTACACAATCTCTTTGCCTTTTGTTCATCTTCCTAACTGCATTATATAGTTGATGTGGTGATGAACGTGTGCGGATACCAAACCACTTGCTAACAGCTTCTACCTTAGAACCTAACCCATCTCTTTCTTCATCATACTCACTTTCATCATTAACATGTACATTCTTCTTCTTTTTTAATTTCCTACCATTAATCTTTACAGTTCTATCTGTTAAAATATAAGTAAGAACAAAATGTATTGTTAACTAAAAATATATTAATATGAGGGTACAATACTCATAAACATACATATATGTATAGTTTCAAATTAATACATACCTTTTCCATCAACCTTTTCTGCTTTTCTCTTAATCCCTTGTGTTGAACATTTTTTGTTGTTCCAGTTGGTGAGGTAGTATCTGATTAAGATGTTTTACATTGTAATATCATTAGTTTCATGTTATTTACATTGATTACTTATTGTTTACATACCTTCTCTGGCATTCTTTCTCTTCTTTGAAATTACTCCTGATGAAGCTTTATTGTCTTTTGATTCAACTACACATACATAACTAAGATTATCATACATGTTTAATTTCCTGTTTACATATGTGTATCCACTGGTTACATATATGTATCCATCTGATTACATATATGTATCCAGTTACGTTCAAAAATTTTCATACTAATAAACAGTAACAAATGCATATCAAACTGGGTTATAAAAGGCACAAAATCATAACATTTTAAATAATGATTACATATATGTAATCATTTGTGTTCACTGATGTACATACTAACAAACAACAGTAAATGCATATCAATATGTGAAATAAATGTGACAACCATAACTTTTAAAAGAATGGTTACATATATGTATCCATATGTGTTCATATATGCACATACTAACAATCAATAATAAATGACTATTAATCAGGGTACTAAAAGGGACATTACGAAAACATTTTAACAGAATGATTACATATATGTATGCATATATATAAACATCACTGTACATATATGGACTAACAAACAATTAAGAATAGTGCTTACATATATATAAACATCACTGGACATAATGAAAACATTTTAACAGAATGATTACATATATGAGGGTACAATACTCATAATCATACATATATGTATAGTTTTAAATTAACACATACCTTTTCCATCATCCTTTTCTTCTTTTCTCTTACTCTCTTTCTGTTGACCATTTTTAGTTGTCCCAGTTGGTGAGGTAGTATCTGGTTAAGATGTTTTACATGGCAATTTCATTAGTATCATGTTATTCACATTCATTACTTACTGTTTACATACCTTCTCTACCATTCTTTATCTTCTTTGAAGTTACTCCTGATGAAGCATTTTTGCCTTTTGATTCAACTACACATACATAACTAAGAATGTCATACATGTACTATGATGTCATTGTAAAATTATACATATATATAATAATCAAAATAAAATACCATTCGTTAGGCTCATAATTTCCTTTATACGTAACAGATTCTCCTTTACTTCTTGTATCACATTCATCTTATCGATATCACTTATCTTTCGATTTGCCACTGTTAAAGTAGAATAAATAAAAAATTCAATTAAGTAGAACAATTTTAAAATATACAACTTACAATAGGTCGCTTTAATTTCTTTCGTATCAATACTTTTTTTACCAGCTCTCCCCTGTTTTGATTCAGTATGCAATCCTGTATTAAAATTCATTTAAATAAAAAAACACGGTAAAATAGATACTCAGTTGATTAATTTGATAAAAAAACACATGATTATAATTAAAATGATATTAACCTTTCATTTCTGATCCTTCTTCATTATCTCCAACAACGATAGGATCAGATGATGTGTTTTTAAATTTATTAAAGGTATAGTGCAACGCAATTCTCCCACTTTTCCTCCTACTTCCGGATGACATCTACATGAAAGGTAGTTTAAGAATAAAAAGGAATAGCATAGCAATCAAATAATTCACAAATAAAAGGGACATAATATTAATCTTTTAAAGGCAGCTTACATACATGTATACATTTGTGTACACATATGCACATACTAAACAACAATAAAAAATGCTATCAACGTCAAATCCCAGTACTTGATTACGATCACATACAAATAACATTTTAAATCTGGGTACTTAATAAGCACTAATCAAACTATTTTAGAGTTGGCTAACATATATGTACCATGATTATTTATATTTCAGATTACTTCATTGTCGATTATCAAAACATTTTAAATATTGCTTACATATATGTATCCATATGTGTACACATATGTAAATACAAACAAACAAAACCAATTGAATATCAATCAAACAAATCAACACTTGATTACATACACGTATCAACAAAAATTTTAAATATGTGCCCTAACAAAACATTTAACAGCTTGCTTACATATACGTATTCAAATTATCACACTTACGATTTAAGAAACAAATGAAGACAGGAATACATATGAACAATCACCTATATTTACATGAATGTTACAAATTGATTCTGATATGCATACTTAAAAACCCATATTCAATCAACATAGGCGATGCTTACATATACGTATACAGCTGTGTACACATCAACAAATCCCCAATTGTACAGCGTAACAATTTACATTACCAATCCGGAAAAAGCCCTAGCATTTTAGTGTTGATACCATAACATAATGATGATTAATGTTTCGGAACCCTCTAACCGATCAATCGTTTTCATCTTATCACAACATTTCCTACTTCGATTCGGCCGACATTTATAAAAAAAACACATTATTGAAGTTTCAAATCTTATTAAAGCACATATACTGCATTATGCAATCACAAATCACTCACATTTACATATTACCTATCTTCCATTCCATTTCTATTAACAGAACACATACCTTTTTGCCTCTGTTCGTCGCTGAAACCCTTCTTCGCAAGAATCACAGTCCGTCGCCTATGTCGAAGCCGGATTGAAAGAAAGTTTCAATCTTTTTAAATTTCTTCGAAGAATCTATCACCAATTTGGAGTGAGTGGGCGAAATTCGGGGGATTTGTTTTTAATCGGATTGGTATTGGCGGTTACATACCAAAAGTAATATTTTGTGTTGCCTAAACTACCCTTTTGTAGACTAATCTTAATAAGGATTTCTCAATTAATTACAAATTTGCCACTTTCAATATTAACCATTGATCTAAATTAATCAATGGCTCACAAGTGGTTTTTTTAGTTTTCTTAATAATAGTGGTTTTCTTAGGAACCACCCCCTATATATATATATATATATATATATATATATATATATATATATATATATATATATATATATATATATATATATATATATATATATATATATATATATATATATATATATTTATATATATATATATATATATATATATATATATATATATATTATATATATATATATATATATATATATATATATATATATATATATATATATATATATATATATATATAATATATATATATATATATATATATATATATATATATATATATATTATATATATATTATATATCAGTATGTGGATATTCCATTATCGTTGTTTATAATAGTGTCTTCATTTGTTCTTATTTTGAAATGTTTTGTTATCTATGGAACATGAGTTTTTTTTGTGTTGCATGAAACGAATATGTACTAAAATGTTTGCACTCCTTGAGTGAGGTTATCTTATACTAATCTTGGTCTCCTTTATGGAGTTTATAGATATTTTAATTTTGAAATGTGGTCTACTTATTGGTTGGGTTTGTTTAGGGTTCATAGCATCACAATATGACTTGGTTTTTACTTTTTAGCGTAATATCAAATTAAATCTCTCTTTTCATGTTAGAAAGACAATCCAAAGCATCTAATGATGGGTCAATGGAGTGCAACGTAGACTAGTCAGCACTATGCACGTTTTTGCATGAGCATGTATTTTATATTTGTTCAGTATGCTATTTTCTTTGTTTATCTTTTATTTCTAAGTATGTGGGTCAAACATCTTGCGGGAAGTATATTCACAACATGAGGTAGTGGTAGGATATGTTGTTAGTGGTCAGTTACTTCTTTCTTTGTTTTAAGTCTGTATGTTGCAAGTTTGATGAGTTAAGAGTTGAGGCATTCCGGTATCATCCTGTGTGTTCTTGATACCTAACATTTTGGTATCAGAGCATAGGTTATGAGCAAGCAACTAAGAAGATCACGTCATAGAGAAAGAAGCATCAGACACTCATGTTCATGTCTTCAAAGGCAAAGGGTACACGTTTTGGAGCATCCATTTGCGAACGATTCTACGTTCTAAAGATCTGTGGGTATTTGCTAATACAGGTTTTACCGGAGAAGAAATAATAGAGAACAACCACGGGAGAACATGAATAAGGATGCAAAAGCACTAGCAATCATTCAACAAGGGGTACACGATAGTGCTTTTTCCAGAATTACTATTGAAACGGCTAGAGATGCATGGAGAGTGCTACAAACAAAATTCCAAGGGGATTCTAAGGTCAAGAACGTCAAGTGGCAAGGTTTACCATAGGAATTCGAGACTCTTTAAATGAAGGATGGAGAAACGATAGCTGATTTTCTTTCCAGAACAATGACAATCGTTCATCAGAAGCGATCTTACGCTGAGACGGTTACAAAACAAAGTAATAGTAGAAAAGTGTTTCGGCACCTGCCTCCATGTTGGGACCATGTCGTAACGGTGATTAAGGAGTCGAGAGATTTAACAACTCTTTGGTTCAATCAATTGATGGGGTCACTACAATTGGATGAAGCTAGAGTAAATAGAAGTGTTGAATCTGCAGTTGATTAAAAAGGACAAGTACGAAGGATCAATGCCAAGATGACGTGGTTGAGGGTCCTTTCATGGTAGAGGCACAGGAAGAGGTAAGGGATAGCCCGACCGAGGTACGTAGAGGGTGTGGACAATGCTATAATTGCAATCGATGTGGTTATATTTGATCAGAGTGTTGGTATGACTCCATGCACAAGCTGCGATGAAGAATTGTGATGTTGAAGAAGAAAATGGTCATCAGTTTATGGATCTAGGAGAAGGAAAAGAACATGACCCATAAAATGTTTGGTTCCTAGATAGTGGATGCTCGAACCACGTGACGGGCTCGAAAGGATCTTTAAAGAATTAGACGAGACAAAGAAAGTTAACGTTAACTAGAAGTTTCAAAGGGAAAGTTTAAAGCGGTGAACAATGTGCAATTCGCACATGCACTTGGGTACAATCTCCTAATTGTTGGTCAAAAGATGAGAGCTGGTTATACCTTGTACTTTGCAGATGAAACATGTGTTATCAAACTCAGATGATCAAATGAACTGGTGTGCAAAATGAAGATGACAGATAATAATGTGTTTCCTATGGATGGAACTCAAACAGAAATAAAGGCCTTTGCTACAGTTGAACATCGGACTAGTATGTTATGACACAAAAGATCTGATCACCTACATGAAAATGGATTTAATACATTGCATGAGAAGAAGACGGTTAATGGTCTACCACCTGTTGATCAGCTAGCTGTTTGAGAAAGTTGTATTCTCAACCCTAGTAAGATAGAAACTTGAAGAGGAAGAAAATGTATTATCCATGCATATTGATATGTTTGTTTTATAAAAAAGTTTTTATTCTTGGTTAATTGATTCTGATTCACCGGGTCTTAACTTTTTTTAAAAAAGTCAATAAAAAATCAAGATATGCACTAACTTATTCAATCATTTTAAATTAGTATGTATTTTGAGTATTTTCAAAATCATTCAAATATTCAAAACAAGTGGCTTATAAAAATAATACTTATAAAAGGAAAATGAAAATATAGCAAGGATAAAAATTTAGACTAGAAAGAATACTGATATGAATTATAGGATTAATTAAGGGCATAGGTCTAGTGAAAAAAACCCTTGATTTTGGTTAGTTTATTTAAACTCATTAACTAATTTATTATGGTATCATTTCAATTAAAATAAATTATCAGTAAAGTTTAGAAGATTATAGATCTAAAATGATTTTTTTTGTCGAGGATAATAAAAATGATTAAGATATTTTTTTATCAAACCACTTACCCTTTAATAAATTTATTATTAGTCTCATTCAAATTTTAAAACTGAAATTAGGTGTATTTTTGTTCAAGTTTGATTAAAAAAGACTCAATCTATTAGGTAAAATTTACAATCCTTTGAGATATTTTAAAACATGTAAATAAAGTAAAGTATAGAACAAAAAAATAAAGGTATTTCAAATTTTTTATTTATTTTACTAAGCAGATTCTAAAGATGTAACTTTGAGAGATAAGCAACGAGAACTAAAAGTTCCAAACCAAAAACTTTTGATTCTACGAATAGTGTATGTAATCTAAATTTTATTATTGTTATCTCAAGTAATTTTTGATCCAATTTTCACGGATCTTTGACATTTGATAGATTTATATTTCTTTTTTATGAAGAGAATCTAATTCAGATAAAAATAGATTATGAATTAGAAACAAGGATTCGGTTTGAACATTTAAACAATAGATGTCTTTCACATTCAACTATAACAATGAGTAACTTTTAAATGTTAGTTTCAAAAAACGTACTTTGATATAAAAAAGCATACATATATGGAAAAAGAAATGATATGGGGCAGCGTTAAAAACTTTGTCATTAGGGAAATCTATTTCTAACGGGATTCCCAAAGTTTTTTTGTACGACAAACAAATATGTCCTAAAATATTGGAATAATCAGAATGGATTTGACTTAAAAAATGGGCTCAGTAATTTGGATATGTTCATGTTTTGTATGTGTTTTAAGTGTTTAAATGTATGCTTTTAACTTAATTATCCTATCAAGCATAATCAAATTATGTTATGTTTGAATTGTAGGTGTGGAAGCTTAAATGATATATCAAGGGTTGCATGAAAATTGGATGATATATGGTTGAAAAGAGATGAAGAAAATGAAGAATTGGTGTAAATGAGCATAGGACGTAACTTACATCCTAAAGAAAGTAAGCTACGTCCATTCTAAAAATGATAATTGTTGGGACTTAAGACAGAGGCTAACCACGTCTATCATGGGGGAGGACGTAATTTACGTTCCTAAAGACGTAACTTACATCGCATAGTTAGATTTGACATAATTTTCCAGATTTTGACCATATATAAGGAGGGTTATCAATTCTAAAAACCCTAATTCGTATTGGGAGTAAAAAGGGACGAACTTTGGTCATTATTGAGGTTTCTTCCACTTCTCCAACTCATTCCAATCCATCAAAACATGTTCCGCTCTGATTTTGTTGCCGAATTCATGAAGATGCAAGGCTAATCTTTCGTGATCTACCTCGGGTAATAGGTTTCGTGTTATTAGGTTTTTCTTTTTATTAAATTTGTGTTAGAGATTAAAATTTAAAATCCGTTAAGTTCTTTATTAAGTTTAAATTGTGTTTTGATTATTTAAATAATTGTTTTAGTAAATCTTGATTTGAATGTCATATAATTTTGCGTGAGTTGTATGATTGTAAAATTTTAGTTGTTAATTCAATTGGTATGGTGTACTAAGACCTGTTAAGTTTTGGTTATCTCTATCACTTAATCGTTATACGTATAGAATCCCCGTTAAGGATCTTCCACTAAGTTGAACTAAACAACTAACGAAACCAAACTTGAATCCCGGGGTAGATTACTCTTTTTCATAATCGTCTTCTAATCAATTTTCATTACTTACAAGTAGTTTTCTTAGTTAATTTGTTAATCATTTCAAAATTCACTTTTCACAGTCAAGAGACAATAGTTTAGTAATTCATTAATTCAATCATTATCTTACAAATTCAATTACAATACATCGACCACTAATTTCACAAGAATCGACAACCCTACTTATCCTAACTATTTTAAGGTGAATAGAAATACACATTTTACATCTTATTTGAAGACATTACAAATGGACTCAACCGTTTAACAATTGCTAGATACCATACTCAAGTTTTACAAAAATATGATTATTTTCTAAGTAGCTTTTGGTATCATGTTTAATATTTTTATCATTTTTGAAACTCAAAGAACGGGTAATATCTTTTTCATGTAGAAAATAGATTATTTATCTTTCCTTTTATTATTTTTCAGGATGTCAAGAAATAAATCTTTCTCAATACACTGCAAGGAAGAAGCCCATTAGCGGCGACTATTTTCGCCGCTAATACCCCTATATTTCGCCACTAAAGGTAATAACGGCGACCTGTCGCCGCTGATAGGTCGCCACTAATAGGTCGTCGCTATTGACCAAGAAATAACCGCTAATATGTCGCCGCTATTGGTGTCGCTGCTATTAACATTTAGGGCCAGGAATCAACAATGATAACATAAACGAGGACTCTTTTATGCATAACCACGGACGCAGATTGTATGTGGTGAGTACAACCGGCTACGTGCTATGAGCCGAACTCATGTTATCAAATGGATTAAAACCGTTGGCTGCAAGCCCTAGGCGAACGTTTCGCGGTTCCCTCGAGAAGGTCGGGTACCTTATGTCAAAATCTTTCCATGAGGTACCATCAACAGGATGACGCATCGTGCCCTCTTCTGATCGTCCGGTACTATGCAAAATCATATCTTTTGCCGTGTGCCTTGAAGAATACAATCGTCGTAGTCTCGGGGTTAAAGGGAACCATCGTAGCACCTTGTGAGGTAACTTTTTGCCCTTTGTATTTGTATCAACCTACCTACTCTTATTACAAACGGAACATTTTTCTAACAAAAGGTTTTCTCCCCAGAAAAGAGCACAATCATATTTGCACACATGTATCGACTCATATTCTAAACCAATCTTTTTTAAAGTCCTTTTTGCTACATAATGAGAATTGGGGATTTTATTACCCTCAGGATGTGAAGATTGTAACAACTCAAGAAGCTCATCAAATGAGCTATTAGTCCATTTATTCTTCACCTTGATATGCACAAGCTTTGCTAAAAAATGAATGGAAGAAAACTTAACACAACCTGGATATAATTCTGATTGAACTTCCTCTAACAAGTTCTCAAAATCATCATGGATACCGCTACTCTCCTCCATAACATCTTCGATGACGTCAGCCATTTCGTTTGTTGGCGTAGTGTTATCTACAACTACAACTTCAGGAATTAAACTTTCACCGTGATAGATCCAATCTTTGTACGACTGACACGTGCCCTATATTTCTAAATGATATTTTATTTTAACCCATCCTAATAATACAATATTCTGACATTTCATACATGGACATCGAATTTGTCCATAACTGTCGGTAAGATTTTCGCACATACCTATAAAAGAGTTGAGTCCTTGTTGATACTCAAGTGATCTACGGTTCGGATTAAGAAGCCAACTTTTATCGACAGGCATGATTATGAAACTGCAAAATATATTAGGATTTAAGTGGATGAAAATTTATCCACAAAACATTAACAAAAGGAATTACTAAGCTCGTGATTATTAGAATGAAGTAACGAAACCTAAAAGCTCATAATATAAATAATAAGGAATTACTATAAAAGTCAAATGATAATATACATTATTACAATTGTTTTTCAACTAATGTCACGTTTCTTTTGGTTTTTAGTAATTACTTATTCTTGTTTATTTTAGCATCTATGATAGTAAAATATTATTTGGATAATATAAATAAAAACAAAATATAAATAATTTTATAAATGTATATAATACAAATTGATACATTAATCGACAAGAATCACGCAAATTAGCTTCTAAATAATCACTAAATATCTCAATTACCTTAAAAGATATCCAAACAATTTTTAATCAATTTTTAACTAACTAAATAACACCATCTAAACAATTTTCAACCATTTAGACAACAAGTAATTACCGAACATCAAATGCCCAATTAATTTTAATCAACTAAATAGCAGAATACCCAATTCCATTTAATTCTAACCTACAAAATACATAAATACATTCATCAACTAAGCATAAACTCTAACATATATTATACGCTACCTCACAAATATATTTAGTTCAAACCTACAAAATACATAACTGCATCTATTTAATCATTATCAAGTTGATGTTTGCACAACAAACAAAAAAATATTAAAAAAAGTTACCTTAAACTCAAGTAACTAGATGTGGTGGTGGCGGTGACTTCCGGGAGACGAGAGCCAACTCCAGTGAAGTGGTTGGAGCTTATTTTAAGGACTCAAGCAACTAAGTTAGTGATTCACTTAACACAAAATAATATAAAGAAAAATTACCTCAAGAAACTAGAAACGACACTTAGAGGTGGCAGTGACTGTGGCTTCCGGCAGACGGGAGGCGGCTCCGATGGAGTGGTGGGGGAGGCCGACGGCTAGGTGGGAGACGGTGGGGTGTTGGGGAGCCGATCCACGAGGTGGTGAGGGTGGGGTGTTAGGGAGCAACCTCCGGTGACAATGGTGACGGTGGGGTGTTAGGTAGCGACGGTGGAGTGGCGGAATTTGGCCGGAAATCGTCGGAATAGGAGTGGGCGATGGTGGTGTGAAGTTATGGAGGGAGGAATGGAGATTTGGGGGAAACCGATGGGAATATCTTACGTCTGCAGCAATAGCGGCGACATGTCGCCGCTAATAATGTTGCCGCTATTGCTCATTTGTACGATGGATTCCTCACCGTTGGATCTTGTTTCTAATGAACGGCCAGATCTAGGTTAGTACAAATGAAACGGATCCTAATCAATAGCGGCAACTTGTCGCCGCTATTTGTTGTCGCCGCTATTGGTGTAAGTCGCCGCTAATACTGTCGCCGCTATTGCTCAGATTTCTTGTAGTGATAGTATCAACCGGAAGATTCCTAAGTGTCTACATATACCGAGCATAATCTTAGTTGCTTAGATTACTTGCATGAACATAATGTGGTTTATAGGTTATAATTGTTGTTTTTGAGATCTATATTGTTGCTTTACTAGAGGCCTAAGGGCATGCATAAAGTAATGCCCTTTGAACGTAACCTCTCAAGGTTTTTGTCTGTTTGACGGTGTGTTGTTTAATAATACATGGGAGATGAGAGCCAACTCCGGTGAAGTGGTTGGAGCTTATTTTAAGGACTCAAGCAACTAAGTTAGTGATTCACTTAACACAAAATAATATAAAGAAAAATTACCTCAAGAAACTAGAAACGACACTTAGAGGTGGCGGTGACTGTGGCTTCCGGCAGACAGGAGGCGGCTCCGGTGGAGTGGTGGGGGAGGCCGACGACTAGGTGGGAGACGGTGGGGTGTTGGGGAGCCGATCCACGAGGTGGTAAGGGTGGGGTGTTGGGGAGCAACCTCCGGTGACAATGGTGATGGTGGGGTGTTAGGTAGCGACGGTGGAGTGGCGGAATTTGGCTGGAAATCGTCGGAATAGGAGCAGGCGACGGTGGTGTGAAGTTGTGGAGGGAGGAATGGAGATGTTGGGGGAAACCGATGGGAATATCTTACGTCTGCAGCAATAGCGGCGACATGTCGCCGCTAATAATGTTGCCGCTATTGCTTATTTGTATGATGGATTCCTCGCCGTTGGATCTTGTTTCTAATGAACGGCCAGATCTAGGTTAGTACAAATGAAATGGATCCTAATCAATAGCGGCGACATGTCGCCGCTATTTGTTGTCGCCGCTATTGGTGTAAGTCGCCGCTAATACTGTCGCCGCTATTGCTCAGATTTCTTGTAGTGATAGTATCAACCGGAAGATTCCTAAGTGTCTACATATACCGAGCATAATCTTAGTTGCTTAGATTACTTGCATGAACATAATGTGGTTTATAGGTTGTAATTGTTGTTTTTGAGATCTATATTGTTGCTTTATGTAAAGCCCCGAAATTTCCCGAAGACAAACCATTTAATAATAATGGGCTTTTAAGGGTTAATTTAAGAAATAAGGATAAATTGGTGGGCTATGGACCAAATTAGCTTTAATGGGCTATGTGTTGGTGGGTTTAAGGGCCCTAATCAGCCCTTAAACAATGCATGATCAGATTCATTTCAACATTATCAACCCTAGCCACCAAATTTATAGAGAGAGAAAGTAGAGAGAGAAAGTGGTGAAATCTCAAGATTTGAGCTTGAAGGGTTGAAAGATTGAAGGTCTGGGTGATTGGAGAATCAAATCCTAAGAAAGGGGCAACAAAACCAGGTAAGAATCGACCTCTAATGCCTTCTGAAGATCAAACCCGGATTCTAGGGTTTTGGGGTTTTAAAAGTCTCAAAGAAACACATAAAGGTCGAATTTTTACGTTAAAAAGGTTAGAAATGGTTTCATGGAAGGTAAACCAAGGATTTGGACGTAAAAAGCTAAGATTTTGGGTTAAAAACGGGCTGGTTCGTCATTGATATGCATCCAGCGAAACTGTGCCCCGATCCAGTGAAACTATGCACTCATCCAGCGAAACTATGCAGCGAAACTAAGAGAAGTTCCAGCGAAACTACAGTTTCCCTGGGGCGAAACTACAGTTTCGCTGATAAGTTCGCCAGTGCCCAGGTTGACCCTTAGACATTGCGAAACTAGGAAATTCCAACGAAATTTGGGCGCTCAAGACAACGAATCTGTCTAGCGAAACTGGCAGAAGTGCTGCCCAGCGAAACTGGCAGCGAAACTGGCAGCGAAACTGCCAGCGAAACTGTGAGCGAAATTATGAGAAAATGACGTTTTTGTGTATTAACTTTCGTGTAGCTAGAGTATTTGGACTATAGCTTAAGTAACTTAGGATTGAAGCTAATTGCTAAGTTCAGGTGAGTTCTAGACCCCCTTATTTAAACGTTTTTCCATGTTTTTGGGGCTATTATGCATAGTAAACATAAGGTTTTTAAGATAAAGATTTCAAGGTGTTTTAACAAGAAAATACATTTTTCTAAAGTAAAATGTGACATTTAAATAGCTCAAAATAATTTTCGGGCGCGCTGGCCCCAGCCAGGGGCGTTGCCCCTTGGACCCCACTAGGGGCTGCTGCCCCTAGGACCCCGCTATCAGGGGCTGCCGCCCCCGAACCCCCGCTGTCCCGCAGAGGGCCGGTTACGTGTTATGATGACTAGTACTTGGTATGTTGTGTACTTAATAAGTTACGTATTATATATTAAGTGAAAGATAATATTAATGAGAAGTGGAACTTAATGAATGTCACCCCCGGGCCCATATGATGATGAAAAGTCTTGCAAGCACTATGATAGACTTCACTTATGTGAGTCTGATGTATGATGATGGATCCGTATTCATGAGCAGGCTATGTGCCTTGCAGTGTGGATCAACTGTCGGGGGTTAGCTACCGTTTTCATGTGTACCGAAAGGGATTGGCATTTGTTGTCAATCAACATGGAGCTCTTGCTTTGTGCAATCTCGTTTATGCTAAAGTGGAAGATATTAATGAATGAAAGATAATGAACATGCTTATTATGATGAAATGTATGTATTACGTATGCGTGGTCATTATATAAAAGACAAAGTTATATTTACTATTTACTTAAAACTAGAACTCACTCAGCAAAGCTGACTTTTATGCATAATAGTTGGCAGGTAGGTGCTGATGCTGAGGATGGTACTGTGGAGCTACTTGGGGAGATGTAGATGACATTCCTGTTTATGAAATCTCTATTGTAGTTTATGAACAAGAATTGTGTTTTGGTTTACAATTAAAAAGGACATGCATTTGAGCATGATATGGTTTTTAAGTATTAAATGAATGTTTTAATTATTTCCGTTGCGATGTTTTGCTATCAAACTGATTTTTATGCTATGGTTAACCAACTGTGAGGCTTCCCGGGAACGGTGCCTTACAATTTACTAGAGGCCTAAGGGCATGCATAAAGTAATGCCCTTTGAACGTAACCTCTCAAGGCCGAGAACAATGAGGTCCAATGAGGGGCTTTCTTTTCAAATTTTCCCACCCAACTTATTTGTTACAAGCCTCATTTAAACCCTTTTATACAAACTTTAATTTTATATAAGTAACAGACATGTCACATGAACTTAATAATGTTATTTAACCTATTAAATAACAATATGAAGTAATCTCTCTAAATAAATAAACCCATGTTATTTATTAATTTCTCAAGTGCATCTATTTAGAAAACCACTTTCTAAATGTATTAAGTGTTGTTATTTATTTAATTGATCAAATCAATAAACAAATATTGCATGTGTTTGTCTAGCTTGTTATTAGGTATGAACTGACTTGGATTATATCACACTAGCCACATCAATTTAATATGTATCTTGGGCAGACCAAATCCTTCAATCTCCCACTTGCACAAGATTCATAGAAGATTGATGCAAGCAGTATATAACGCCTAGCAACGGTTTGCTACCCCTAATGTATATGATTAAGTGCCATTCAATAACATCATCCTCTTCAAGTACCTTACTTGAAAAATTTTTAGGTGAATCAATCATCTATCCTTTTGTCACAGATGTCATGTTAAATCCCAAAGACATAGAATTGTCATTCTCCGATGATTTAACTTTAACAGGCCTTAGACATCTAACTCTCAATGAATAAGAGGAACAAATTCCATCTTGACTACATATGTCTCTCACAATCAC
This sequence comes from Flaveria linearis, assembly GCA_024085815.1. Classification (NCBI taxonomy): domain Eukaryota; kingdom Viridiplantae; phylum Streptophyta; class Magnoliopsida; order Asterales; family Asteraceae; genus Flaveria; species Flaveria linearis. The sequence goes on from CM044001.1 coordinate 126,695,361, forward strand.
CTTATATCATACCTGAACCCAGCCTTATGTATTGCCATTTTTTTAGAACAGCAAAGTACTAAGTCAAAGTATAACACTTGGTGAATATCAAGACCCAATATGTATCTCAGGTATGAGGATACAATAATATTCGTCTTTACTCAATATCTCTTATGACTAATCACAAAGATTCCATGCAGAAATAATTGAGAGCGGGTCAGTCCTATATCTATATCCCATAGATTTCAATGAACCTTGGTAGCAACAACTTTCTCTATATTCATACCTTATAAATATCAACCAATCCAAGTTCATTATAGTCTTACATTCATAGTTGTTCCCACAAGTATGATCGACTATGGACGTTTAGAATAACTTACTTATTCACGGATTTAAACATGCTAAAATGGAAGAATAAATGAAAATTATAACCATATAATTAAGTCAAATAACATAAGTTCCGATATCCAAATACAAAATTTGATCAAGTCCAATCACTAGAATATCGAAGTCCTAAGGCACAAGTATGACTTTCATGCTTTGACCTTTCTAGGAGCTTCGTGAATGGATCCGCAATGTTTTGATTGGTGTGAACTTTGCGAATACATATCTTTCCCTTTTCAACTTCATCCCTTATGTAGTTGAATTCCGTTTATTGTGACGAGTCTTTTGATGAGCACGAGGTTCCTTGATTTGAGCAATCGCACCCTCGTTATCACAAAAGATCTCTAGGGGGTCTTGAATGGTAGCAACAACCCCTAGATCAGCAATGAACTTCCTTAGCCATGCAGCTTCTTGAGCTTCCAATGAAGCGGTGATGTATTCTGATTCTGTTGTAGATAGTGCCACTACATCTTGCTTTGAGCTCTTCCAAGAGACCGCTCCTCCTCCATTCATAATGAAGACATATCCCGACTGTGATCGAGAATCATCTCGATCAGTTTGGAAACTCGCATCCGTGTAACCCTTTACAACGAGCTCCTCCTCACCAGATCCATATATTAAGAACATATCCTTAGTGTTTTTAAGGTATTTCAAAATACTCTTAACAGCCATCCAATGACTATTACCAGGATTCTGTTGATATCTACTTGTCATGCTTAGAGCACATGACACGTCCGGCCTAGTACATATCATTGCATACAAGATGGATCCTATAGCAGATGCATATGGGACTCCATTCATTATTTCTTGTTCAACCTTTGAACTAGGGCATTGAGACGTGCTCAATATAGTCCCTTTTTGAATAGGTACCAAACCTTTCTTAGAATTCTCCATCTTGAACCTTTTCAAGACTTTTTCAATGTATGCACTTTGGTTTAAACCTATCAACCGCCTTGATCTATCCCTATAGATCTTTATTCCCAAAATATAGGCGGCTTCACCAAGATCCTTAATAGAAAAACAGCTTCCAAGCCAGGTTTTTACACCTTCCAATGTTGGAATGTCGTTTCCAAATAGTAGAATGTCATCGACATATAATACAAGGAAAGTAATAATGCTCCCACTAGCTTTCTTATACACACAAGCTTCATCAGCGTTTTTGTTGAAGCCAAATTTCTTTACTTTATCATCAAAACGGTGATTCCAACTTTTCGATGCTTGTTTCAATCCGTAGATTGACTTCTTTAACTTGCATACCTTGTTAGGATGTTTTGGATCGACAAAACCTTCAGGCTGTTCCATATGGACATCTTCCTCAAGATATCCATTAAGGAAAGCGGTTTTGACATCCATTTGCCAAATCTCATAGTCATAATATGCAGCTATGGCAAACAATATCCTGATAGACTTTAGCATTTCCACAGGAGAGAAAGTTTCATCATAATCAACCCCTTGAGTTTGAGTGAAACCTTTTGCTACAAGTCTAGCTTTATAAGTATCCAAGTTTTCATGCATATCGGTTTTCTTCTTGAAAACCCACTTACTTCCAACTACTTTGGATTTAAGAGGTGGTGTAATCAATTCCCAAACTTGGTTATCATACATGGATTGCATCTCAACGTTCATGGCTTCTTGCCATTTGTCAAAATCAGGTTTTGACATTGCATCATGGTATGTGGTTGGTTCATCCGAATCAACCACATAACATCCATCCATGAAAAATCCATATCTCTCAGGAGGAACACTAGTTCTACCAGATCTGCGAACGTTTTGTGTATCTTGATCATCCATATGATCATTCTCAACATCCTCATGTTGATTGCTAATATCAACCAAATGTGTATCGTCTTGTGAATCTTGAACCTCTTCAAGTTCCACTGTTCTTCCACTAGCTCCTTCCGAAAGGAACTTAGTTTCCAAGAACTCTGCCTTTCGAGCAATAAACACTTTCTGCTCTGTTGTATCATAGAAATAATATCCAATACAATCTCTAGGATATCCAATGAAGATACACTTTGTGGATCGGGCTTCCAGTTTGTTTTGAGTGTATTGCTTAGGATAAGCCTCACACCCCTAAACTTTTAAATATGACAATGATGGAACCCTTCCATGCCATACTTCGAAAGGTGTCCTTTCCACTTTCTTCGTTGGGGCCATATTTAAAATACGGTCCACGGAGAGCAAAGTGAAACCCCAAAAGGATAGAGGTAGTGTACTTCTAGCCATCATAGATCGAACCATATCCAATAGAGTCCGATTCCTCCTCTCAGACACACCATTATGTTGTGGTGTTCCAGGTGGAGTAAGTTGTGAGACAATCCCGTAACTTCTAAGATACTCTTGAAATTCACTACTCAGGTATTCACCTCCTCTATCGGTACGAAGAATCTTGATCGTTTTGTTGAGTTGATTTTCTACTTCATTTTTGAAGATTTTGAACATTTCAAAAGATTCATGTTTGTGTCTTAATAAGTACACATACCCATAACGAGTATAGTCATCGGTAAAGGTAATGAAGTATCTTTCACTATTCCTAGTTATTGGTTTAAAAGGTCTACATACATCCAAATGTATGATCCCTAATAAATCTTTTGCCCTTTCATTAGTCCCACTAAAAGGGGCCTTTGTCATTTCACCTTGTAAGCAAGACTCGCATACATCAAATGCATCATTTTCATTAGTTTTTAAAAGACTATTCTTTTGAAGTTTTTGCATACGATTCTTGTTTATGTGTCCAAGGCGACAATGCCAAAGATAGGAATCACTCAAATCTAATTTGAGCTTTTTGGTGGTTGCTTGGTACATTGAGCTATCATATGTTGTGTTATCATGAACCAATTCATAAATACCATTACAAGGCATAGCCTTAAAATAAAACACATGATTCAAACAAACATGGATATCATCGTCAACAAATTTGAAATCATAACCACATTGTCTTAAAAGGAAAACTGAAATAATATTCCTAGTCAAACTAGGAGCATACAAAACATTTTTCAGAATGACTTTCAAACCACTTGAAAGTTTCAAAACATAGTCTCCTTGGGCTTCAACTTCAACTTTTGCTTCATTGCCCATAAAGAGACTATCATCGCCCTTTCTGTAATGCTTATTTCTTATGAACCCCTACAACAAATTGCAAATATGAGTTTCACATCCGGTATCTAATACCCATGTGTTAGAAGAAATAACATTTAGCTCAACATGTATCATAAAAGTCATACCTGAGGTTTGCCCCGTATCCCTCTTGGCTCTCAACTCATTGAGATTGACCGGACAGTTTTGTTTCCAATGGCCTACCTCACCACACTCAAAACACGGATCATCTTTAGCAACCTTTTGCTTCTTTTCATTGGGTTCCACTTTATCCTTACCCTTCCCTTTCCCCTTAACGTGTCCCTTCCCTTTGGCAATACTTGCCTTAGGGTCGGGGTGGTTCCTTTTCTTACTACCTCCCTCATTGATCGTAAGGACCGGTAGAACCTTTCTACCCATGCCCGCCTCGGCTGTTTTGAGCATTGCATGAAGCTCACCAATGCTCTTGTCCTATCCATTCATGTTATAGTTCATAACAAAGCTTTCAAACTTCTTGGATAGGGAGTTGAGGATCAAATCCTTAGCCAACTCGTTGGAGACATGGTAGTTAAGCCTTTCGAGGAGATCAATGTGGCTCTTCATCTTAAGAACGTAAGATGATACTGATTGGGTCTCGTCCATCCGACATGCATGGAGTGCTCGAACCGTTTCAAAACGTTCCACCCTTGATTGTTGTTGGAACATTTCCTTCAACTGGGTGATCATGTCATAGGCATTATGGTTCTCAAAGTCCTTTTGTAAATCGATAGTCATACTCGCTAACATGAGACATGAGACTTGCACGGAGTCCTCGGTGTACTTGACCCAATCGTTAAAGGCCTCCACGTTATCCTCATCGGGTTGATCGGGAATGGGATCATCTAACACAAAGGACTTCTTTTCTTGCTTGAGAACCATTCTCAAGTTTCGGTACCAGTCCACGAAGTTCCTATGGTTAAGACGTTCCTTCTCGAGGATGGTTCTTAGTGATAAGTTATGGATGGTCGGGTTTGCGTTGTTGTTTTTTACCATCTACAATTTTACAAAGTTCAATTTTAGTATTTTTAATATCAATGTACTTTAGTTATGAATACCCTTTTATGTCTCATAGACAATTAATAATTAAAATCTAGAATCCAAGGTTATATTTAAATATCGGTTAGGTGACCTTTATCCCTTTATCTAAATTAACAAGGTAGTCAACGTTTGACAATTGTAACCTATTATAATTTCTAGTGTATGGGATCGGTTTAAACATCTTATGTTTTGTTTGGCATGTTTATCCCATCAACACCTTTTGTACGTCATCCTTCGATGATCCTAATGCATGATTTCCAAATCAAGTCGTCCTACTTAGACACACGTGTGATTTTACAAATATAAGTGGTTAGGTGACCTTTATCCCACAAATACGGCAATTTCACCTCAACTTCACAAGTATCCACATTTATGGTTAGGTGACCTTTATCCCATAAACGAGCTGCAAGTGAATCGAGTGTTGTTTAAGAGGATGGTGTGTTAAACTTGTTTTGAAAAAGGTTTTTTTTTATAGTTTCTAAAATTCTAGTTTTAGGAAAACATTTTATACCATACTATTTGTATGCATTCAAATGCATGGTATTTTATGAAAAACAATTTTCATGATTCCTTTTAATAAAACTCATTTTTATTAAATCATTAACCGTTAATAAACTCATTTTATTAATTCCTTTACTGATTTCTAAAGAACCATTTTTATGCTTGTTTTATCTTAGTTGTTTATCTAGTTTATTAATTTTAAACAAAATGTCAAACTCATCCAAACAACCAAAACAAACACCAAACATACAATATAAGTGCATAACCATAGTCAACTATTTTGACCACACTTGCTTGCCATAACAAGTGTGTCAAGAGGTCATTCCTAAGTGTAAAACATGACATGAATCTTGTGTCGGTGAACTCCCACTTGAACCCGCATCCAAATGCTTCAAGTAACCCTTTTGTGTTGTGATTTCATCATCTTCTTTAGGCACCTTCTTGGTCATCCAAATCAGCCCTAAAGTACAATTATATAGAAAAACCTAATACATTTTTCTAGAAAAATAAAGTGCAAACTAATCTATTTATTACATACCAAATGATACAAATAAATTACATGCCTTTATTACAACAAATGTAATCACAACCATAAACATTCAAACACAAGGTCATGGCTAGGTTATTTGCACCAAAATTCATCCAAATATGTATACAAAAAACGAAAATGGAACCCTTTTATTTTAACCCAAAAGTTATGGCCAACATAAACAAAATCCAAGTGGGTTTTTGTCCAAACAAACAAACCATCTTATGATACTAATTTTTCAAGATCTTTACTATGCATACATGAGTAATATCTTGAAAAACAAAGGGTTTACCATACTTGAAATTTCCAGCCCACTTTTTACCCAAAAAAGGACCCGAAAATTTCGATTTTTGAAGCATGCATCCATATAACCGGCTCTTGATGCCATTGTTGGGTTTTGTAGATGTTTATCAAAGTCATATTAACCATTAATATGTAAAAACGCAGCGGAGTTACAATCAAAAACCATTTTGAGATTAGTTAGTTTATGCATCAAATACATTTGATTAAAACAAAACCCATGAACAAAAGATCTTTATATGAAAGAACATGCTATCAAAAACACATAACAACCACATGAACTACCTCTTAGAATCGTGGATTTGGAAGTGTAGAAGATGATGTTTGAAAGCTATTCTTCAACCAAGAAGACCTCAAGCTTGCATACCCCAAGCCACCAACTAAACACCTTTGGAAGCTAGGATCCTCAACACTATTTTTATGCTTGAACACCCTTGTTCCAGCCAAGTTTTTCAGCCCCTTTCTTGCTCTCTTTCAGCCGAGAATTTTGAGAGAAAAAGGAAGGAGAAAAGCAATTAATTCACTTGAGAAGTTAGAGCCCTTTTGCATGTGATTTCTCCATCTTATGAAGCAAGTTCCAAGTAGTGGGTGGGCCCTCTTTTTCAGCCATTTAGGCCGAGAACAATGAGGTCCAATGAGGGGCTTTCTTTTCAAATTTTCCCACCCAACTTATTTGTTACAAGCCTCATTTAAACCCTTTTATACAAACTTGTAATTTTATACAAGTAACAAGACATGTCACGTGAACTTAATAATGTTATTTAACCTATTAAATAACAATATGAAGTAATCTCTCTAAATAAATAAACCCATGTTATTTATTAATTTCTCAAGTGCATCTATTTAGAAAACCACTTTCTAAATGTATTAAGTGTTGTTATTTATTTAATTGATCAAATCAATAAACAAATATCGCAAGTGTTTGTCTAGCTTGTTATTGGGTATGACTCGACCTGGATCATATCACACTAGCCATATCAATTTAATATGTATCTTGGGCAGACCAAATCCTTCAATCTTCCACTTACACAAGATTCATAGAAGATTGATGCAAGCAGCATATAACGCCTAGCAACGGTTTGCTACTCCTAATGTATATGATTAAGTGCCATTCAATAACATCATCCTCTTCAAGTACCTTACTTGAAAATTTTTTAGGTGAATCAATCATCTATCCTTTTGTCACAGATGTCATGTCAGGTTTAGAAGGAAAGGGAGTTGAATCCTACTATGGATCAGAAGATGAAGTTAGTTATGAAGCACCTTAAGGTCCAGGTTGGGTTGTTTGTGGTTCAACCTTAACCTCAACCTCAGAAGGAGCTTAGCTTGGTGGAGAATGCAAGTCCACAAGCTCTCCCTTCTTAGTCTTCTGCTTGATCACTCTAATGTGCTCATCCATAGTGGATAGAGACATTGGACCAATCCTCCTTCCGATGAATCCATACAGCTTCAAGAAGCTCATCATCCTTTGTCTGTCCGCAGACTTCTTTTGGCTCTTTTGGATGATGGCTCTTGACTTTGCAGCTTCTTCCCTCATCTTTCTCTTAGCAGCTTTTTGTTCATTTATGAAATGTTGTTCAAGCTGCTTAAGGTACTCAAATTCAATGTATTCATAAGAGAGGGGAAGAAATGCAGATGCCTGGTAGAGACCTGTGGCACTCAGATAGCTGATCATGTTTTTTCTATCAGCTTCTTTGTCTACCTAAGGTGGTTCAGCTACCACAACCTCTCGATGAGGGCTTTCATGAATTAGGGAGAGATAAGGAGCACTCTTGTATAGTCTCTTTTGTCTCCTTTCTTCTTTGACTCTGAGGAGCAACTCTGCATCCTTCTTCTCTTTGGTCAGCTCTAAGTTTGCCAGTTCATTTAACTCTTCTAAAGGAAGAGAGATGAGTTCATCAATGTTGCAGTTCCTGGTTTCCAGATAGTTTAATCTAGCAGCACTTAACTCATCATCTTAAGTGTTTGGCCTGGGGGTTGTCCTGATTGCAGCTTCCATAAAGCCTGAGGAACCAGCTGAACTCTCTCCCCTTAGCTTCCTCTTCCTCTCTCTTTCCTCCTCCTCAATCTTCCCAGGAGTCAGTTTCCTTTTCCTTTTGTCACTCACAGGCCTTGGTGACTCAAGGTGGATAGAGCTTTGGCCTTCATTTCCTGATTCAACAGTCAGGCTCTAGCCAGAGAGAGGTTGTCAAGCACCTTCACCAATTGGTGCCTCACTGAGGGTACATGATGTTATTGATGTGATTGACTCTGTGACAATGCTCACAGGTTTAGTCATTGGACCTTCAGTTAAGGCTTTCGCTTCGAAGCTAATCTTAGTGTCCACCTCAACATCCAGTTAACCAATGACATTGCCTGCTTGTAATTGCCTTCTTTTATCTTTCAGTTCTTCCATTATCATGTCTTGAATTCTCTCAGCTAGTATGTCAGCTTATATGTGTTGACTTGGGTTGGCAAGTGACATATTAACTAGAGTAAGGCTATCATAATAGTTCAAGGTCTAAAAGTTGAAGACCTGTTGTTGTCCTTGAACTCCATATAGTATGAGGGCTCTTTTTTAGCATCATACCTCCACCCCATGTATTTCATTTGTAGCTCCAAAAGATGGGTATGACATTGCCTTTGGTATATCCTCCTCAAATAGACTCCGGATGAGTGAGTCTACATCAATGTGAATTTGAGGAGGTTGCTGAGTTTGGACAATTGCAAGTGAGGTTGGTGAATCCTCAGTGTCCATACTCTGAGAAGGACTCCCAGGTTCTGTAATTATAACAACTTCCTCCCCCTTTTTGGTAGCATCACCTACTTGCATAGGTGAGCTGGAGGTTAAGTCAATTACATCCTCAAGTTCTTATGTTCCTGGTTGAATCCTCCTGAAGGGTCTCCTAGTTAGTGCTCTTTGAGATCAGAAATCTCAAGTTGCTGATCATTGACCTTCTTTGAAAGGTAGTCACTTGAGATTCCAAGTGACTAACCTTGGAGACTAAATAGGTGCATGTTTTAGATAGTTTTTGCATATTTAGTCTAAGATTCCCCTTAATCACTGGGGGATGAGATAATTGGACCTAAGTCTTCTTCCTCATCACCAGTAGAAGAGTCACTGACAGCTTCAGTTGAAGTGCCAATGGGCTGGGTTGCCATGGTTAAGGTCTTAATGATGTAATCACTTTCAAAAGTAAGAGCCTCTTCCATATGGATCTCCTGAACACGTTCAGGAAGATCCACCTCAGTTGGGGGTGGATGATGTGGGCTTGATACAGGTGACACATGAGTACTCATTTTTCTTTAAGCAGGGAAGGAGAAGAAAGACTCATGGTACTCACTGAGTGTTATATCTTCATCATCATAGAATTCTAGGCTAGATATGGGTTGATTTAAGTCTAAAGGATAGGGATGGTAACTTTCCCCTAAAGGTTGTTCACTAGAGTGTTAAGACTCTGAGTGAAGGCTTAAGGCTTGTTGGGCCATGAGCTCATCAACCTGAGCATGAGGAACCTCAAGGCCGATTCTTGGTGAGATGGGAGTGGTTTGCTCCTCAGGAGAAGTGGAAGCTCCAGTGTCCACTTCTTCTTGTATGGGTGGTGATATGGGGGCATACATAGGTTGAATAACCTATGCAGGGGTTCGTTTGTATCTTCTTTGGTAGGTGAGGGTTTTTTATGGCTGTGTGGGTGGTGTTAAAGTGGAAGATGTGGGTTCAACACTAGCTGATGCTGCTAGGTTGTCACCTTGAGCAATTAGCTCTAACATTTTTTAGACCAGGGTTGTTTCTATCCCTGAGAAGCCCACAGTAGGCTTTCTTATTATTTTGAAGATGTCGGGCTTCATCTATCCTAATTTAAGAATATTACTTGTTCCCCTTAACTGTGAGTCCAGTTCATAGGTGAGAATATGTTGGATATATCTAGGAACCATGTAATACTCTAAGGAGTCCAAGTTTGCAATCAAATTAGTATATACAAATTGAGAATACCTCAACTTGATCCCATGAACCATTCCATGAACTCTGAAGGAGAGGTCCTCTGGAATTTGGTCCCATCCTCCATATTTATTAGACAAATTGTGAATAATAACATGTAGAGGTACTTCCATTGAGAGGATACCTTTCCTTTCTTGAAGGTTCTAACTGAGAATTACCTTCATGCCTATCTGCTCAAAAGAATGATTTACAGCAGATTTTGGAAAGGACCCCTTACCATTTTCATCATCCAGTTGTAAGTGTGAGTTAATGGAGGCTGGAGTGATGAGCAGTGTCCTCTCCTGCATAGTGACAGATATTGTCTTCTCCCCATTCATGGTGACCTCTTGGCAGGTCCTCTAAAAATCCAAAAATTAATCCTCATAGAGTGAAGGATCAATGGTAAGGGAGGTGAAGTAGTTTGATAGATAAAGAAAGCAACAAACCTCTGAGAAACTTGTATCTTTCATAAAGTTTAATAGAGCAACTTGATTATGTTTTCTGTGAAGTTGCATGTAGAAATCTGGTTGGTTTCTACGGTCACGATTAGCCATTTATGGTAGTTTTGAGGTGAAGAAAGATATGAAAAAAGGTTGCAAATGAAGAAGAAAGTGAAAGAGGGAGGAACCATTGGGTATATTTATATGAAATGGACTTGAGACAAAGTTAATGCAAAAGGATAAACTTTAAAGTCCGAATGTCGGTCCCATCTCTGATAAAGTGCCCAAAAAGGTAGTTTTCTTGGAAGTTGAGATTCTTCCGAAGGTAATTTGTCTTTGGAAGATTTGTGAAAATCTTCTGAAGCCATATTTTGACTTCGGAATATATTCCTAAGCTTAGTGGAAAAATGGCTTCGGAAGAAAAATTACTTAAGCAATTTCTCTTCTGAAAAGTATTTGGTTTCAAAAGAAATTTCTTTCGGAAGAAATTTGTTCTTTAAATACACATAAGTACTTAGAAGAATATTTTGGCTTTGGAAGAAATATGGCATTTCTTCCGAAAGTAAATCTCTTTTAAGCAGTTATGTGTTTTGAAGACTTAAAATTCTTCCGAAGAAAATGTTAATATCTTCCGAAAGAAAATACACTTGGTAATTTTTCAAAATGCTAAAGAATATCATTTGAAAAAGATTTCTCCCAAGATAAACTGAGCTTATGTAGGTGATAAATTAGACAACTTAGGACACACACTTTCTTATGGAAATAATATAGATTAAGTTTTAAGAAAATCTATTCAAGGTTAATCATCCCAATAGCTGATATAAGATATTTAAATCTCTGTTCATCAAAAGTTTTTGTGAACATATCACATATAGTTCATTTGTGTCAACCTTGATTAGTTTTATCAATCCCTTTTTCATGATTATATCTAATTAGATAATACCTGATGCTGATGTGCTTTGTCCTTGAGTGCTACACAGGATTCTCTAGATAGCATTGTAGTTGTCTATGTGGATGGGAGTCTCTTTGAAGTTGTATCCATAGTCCAACATCTGATTCAAAATCCAAAGTACTTGAGCATAGCAGCTTGCAGTAGCAATGTATTCAGTTTTAGCAGTTGATACAAATACACAAGATTGTTTCTTGCATTGACATGAGACTATCCTTCCACTAAAGAAGTGACATCCCTCAGATGTGGACTTTGCAGTCATGTTACAGCCACCATAGTCACTATGTGTATAAGCATACAGATTGAAGTCAGAATTCTTTGGATACCACAGACCTAGCTTAGGAGCACCTTTGAGATATCTAAAATTCTTTTGACAGCAACCAGATGTAACATCTTGGGGTTAAGTTGATATCTTGCACATATGCATTTAGCAAACATGATATCAGGCTTGCTGGCTATAAAGTACATGAGAGACCGAATCATAGCCCTGTAAAGATGTTCATCTACACACTCCCCTTCAAGATCAGGTCCAAAGGAGTGGTTTCTGGCTATGGGTGTCTTTGTCACCTTACATTCAGTCATGTTGAATCCTGTAAGTACGTCCTGTACATACTTTGACTAACTTATGAAGATGCCATTGTCAACTTGCTTCACTTGAATTCCTATAAAGATATTGAGTTCCCCCATGGCACTCATTTCAAATCTATTCTTCATCAGCTTCTCAACGTCTTTGTAAAACTTTGGATTAGGTGACTCAGAGATAATGTCATCTCCATATATTTGAACCAGCATCAAGTCATTCCATGTTCCTTTGATGAAGAGAGTTCCATCTATAGTACCCTTCTTATATCCATGTTGACAGATATACTGAGATAGCATCTCATGCCACTTCCTTGGAGCTTGGTGCAACCCATAAAGACCTTTATCAAGCTTGCAAACATAATCAGGATGATCTGGGTCTATAAAGCCAGGTGATTGTTTAACATACACCTCTTCATCAATCACCCAATATAAAAATTCACACTTGACATGAAGTTGGTAGACTTTGAAGTCTTTGGATGCAGCAAACATTAGGAATATCCTAATAGCTTCAAGTCTGGCTACAGGAGCAAAGATATCAGTGTAATCAATTCCTTCGTCTTGTGTGTACCCTTGAATAACTAGTCTTGCCTTGTTCTTGATGACAAGTCCTCTATCATCCTTCTTATTTATAAACACCCATTTGGTACCTATGATAGTCTTCCCATGAGGAAGAGGACATAGGTTCCAAAACTTTTGTCTCTTGAATTGAAGCAACTCCTCTTGCATTACTTCAACCCAACTTCCATCCTTCAAAGCCTCATCAACTTTCTTTGGCTCTATCAGGGACAAGAAACAAGATTGTAGACAAACATTTTTATCATGGGTTTGTCCCCTTGTTTTGATGCCCTTTTCAACATCTCTAATGATGTTTGTAGCGGGGTGTGACTTGTAGATCCTGAGTTGAGGGATCACAACAAATTGTTTAGAGATCTAAATTTGAAAAGTTTAGATCTAGCAATAAAGTGTCTTCCACCACATCAGCACACTTATCAAGAGAAGCTTGATCTAATGAGTGTGTGACATCATTGATGTTGTCATCAATGCAGTGGTTATCAGCATTAAGAACTATCACCACCACCACTGCCTCCTATATTTGAAGTTCTTGCATTTGTGTTTTGTGCCTCTGAGGTGGAATTTTCAGGCACTTTAGATGTATCAGCTTGATTTGTCATTGTTGTTCTGATAAGAACTTCATTTGCAAGGTTAGTTACCACTGGAGCCGAAGATGTAGTCTGACTTGGTCTCTTTAGCTCAAATCTTGGATCAGGATCTTCTGTTGATGTGTTACATGTTGATCCTGAAACATCTTCACAAGATTTGTTACAATAGTTGGTAACTAAATCAAGATCAAATAGCCAATCGGACCAGAACCTTTCACACAGGGTGTGTGCTCATTGAATATCACATTGGCTGATTCTTCAACTACTCTAGTTCTGAGATTGTATACTCTATAAGCCTTAGCTTGAGAAGAATATCCAATGAAGTGTCCATCATCTGATTTCTCAGCAAACTTGGCTACTTGATCTTTGGTATTCAAGATGGTGCAGGGACATCCAAATGACTGGAGAAAACCAATGAAATGTCTTCTTTTGTGCCACGGTTCATAAGAAGTCTTACTATAAGTCTTAACTACTAAAACTCTGTTATGCACATAGCAAGCAATGTTGACTGCCTCTGCCCAGAAGGTAATGGGCAGTTTAGAGTCAGACAACATGGTTCTTGAAGCTTCAATAAGTATCATGTTTCTTCTCTCAGCAACAGCGTTTTGTTGAGGAGTCCCGAGAGCACTATATTGTCTTGTAATACCCTTTTCATCATAAAATGTGTGAAGGATTAGGTTCTTGAATTCAATTCCTTGATCATATCTTATGATCTTGACCTTATGATCAATTTGATTCTCAACTTTTAGAATGAAATTCTTCAAGATCTCAGGAGTTTCATCCTTAGTTCCAAGGAAGAAAACCCAAGTGAATCTTGTGAAATCATCTGTGATCACCAAACTGTATGAGGTCCATCCTAAACTCATTACAATGGTGGGGCCAAAGAGATCCATGTGTAATAAGTGTAGGGGAGTAGTGATAGAGTTCTTTTCCTTTGGCTTGTGAGACATCAAGTGTTGTTTCCCTTTTAGGCATCCAACACAGTGATCATCACTTGTAAACTCCTTCTTTGGAATTCCAGTTACCAAATCATTCTTAATTAGTTTATTCATGTTCTTAAAGTTTACATGGCATATTCTTTTATACCAAAGGAAAGACTCATCACTATTGGCCTTAGATAGGAAACAAGAAACTTCTCCTGAGGGGGATGTTTTCTGCAAATCCATCTTGTACATGTTCCCTTTTCAGGATGCTCTAAGAAGGATATGCTCTTGAGGAATGACCACCCCGGGCTTGAGAACAATGCACTCATGCTCAGTAAAGAGCATGTTATGTCTCTAGTAACAAAATTGGGATACACTTAGTAAATTGTGTCCAAGATCCTTAATAAATTTTACCTTCTCAATGCTAAGCTTACCATTTGTGACCCTACCCCTTCCTGTAATGTAACCACCAGCATCTCCTCCAAATGCAACTGGCCCTCTATCAACTTTCTCAAAGTTTTGAAGCAAAGAGCTATTGCCTGTCATGTGCCTTGAACAGCCACTATCAATGATCCATATATTTCTTTTAGTCTTCAGTTGTTCATGCACAATAAAAGAAGAATTAGTTACATTTGGAAACCTAAGCCTCATTGGTCTTGGGCTTTTCAAAATAAACTGAAGACAATGCAACAGTAATTTATCCTATACTGAGACTATGGGGTTTACTTGCTGTTATAAGTGAAGAATTTTTAGGCACATGGTCTTCCTTTATCTTCCACACTGTCTTTGGAAGATTAGACTTGACCTTCAAAGCTTTGGAAGTTTTTACAACTTCTAAAGTTTTGGAAACTGACATTTCGAAAGATCTTGCTTTCACTGCAGCAAGCTTCAGTGCTTCGGAAGCATTCCTTTCTTCCGAGAACAAATTTTTTTCCGAAGGTAATTTTTCACTTATCTTCATTTTATTTTCATTTTCATTTTGGAGCTTCGAAAGAAACATAGATTTCTTCCGAAGCTTTCTTCTTCTTGTTCCTCTCAGAAGTCTTCTTCTTTGTTATGTTGATAGTACTTTTGGGATTGTAGATGAAATCCTTAGCTAGATAAGAAGTACTGCCATACATAATGCAGTCAATTTGCTTTCTTCTGAGAATATTCTTGTGAATTGAAGACGGAGTTTGATCACTTTCCCTGTTCATCCCCATCTTTGCATATGTTGTGCTAGGCCTCCTAAGGTGAAGCTTGCCTTTAGAGGTGGATGGTTCATGCTGTGTAGCAGTGTTACACAACTGATCAGCCTTCATTCCTTCACAGGGATGAGTTGACATTGTACTTGAACTATTGGTACTAGAGTTCAAAGTTGTGTCCACAGTCTTTACCACTTCAAAACCTGCAGAGATAAAAACTTGTTTCTGCTTGGAGTTGAAGGTGGCATTGATCTCCTGAGCTCTCTTCGATCTCCTCTTTGATGCTCGGATCAAGTTTTTCCTCTTTGACTTAGTCATCCCTGACTTTTTCCTCTCCTCAGGAGTATAGTGACCCTTGTTAGGATGATCTTCTTCACTCTTTCCAGATCCATCCTTCACTACCTCCTCTTCATCATCTTTATCACTGGGATCTATGGTTGGCAGCTCATCTTGACTAGTTTCACACCTTGGAGATCTTACAGATAGTAGAGTGTGTGGAGGAGCTATCTCAGTATATCTCAGTCCCTGTTTGTTCAAATAACACACTTTAGAATGCAGGGATGAGAATATGATGTTCTTGAATGTCTCTTCTTCAAGAACATGCTTCTTTGCCTTGGCTTTACTGATCACTAGCTCAGTCTGGCACTCAGTTAACATAGTGATAAGATCATTGATTTGAATCCTGTAGTTGGTATGGTAATGTTTAAGAGTTGACATGGTTTTCTTTAAATCTTATATTTTTAACTTATACTCATTTTCAGCTCTTTTGAAATCATATTTTAATATGTTCAAAAACTCAAGATCAGATCTCATATCTAAGTTATAGGACCGGTATCTATTTACTTTAGCAATGCATTTTAGGGTACAAAGATGTTCCAAACCTTGGCTTCATCTACATATGCCATCAGTGCTTGGTCTGGAGGCACATCTTCTACCTGGAAACTCCAATCAAAGCCTCCTTCTTCAACAGCAACTGCAGCTTGCTGCTTGGGCTTCTCAGTATATGGAGCTTCCTCAGCGTAGTTTGGCTTGGGTTGTGCTTGGCCACCATTTGTCATGGGTGCCTTGCGCTCCCTAGAAAAGTGTCCTATTTGGTTACAGTTGTAACACTTCACTTTGATTTTATCCAGCCCAAGCTTTCCACTTGATACATTGCTAGGAAACTTTCTCTGTAACACCCTGAATTTTATTTAAAAGAAGAAAAAAGGAAAATAAATAAAAAGAAAAGATAATAGGCACAAGTGTAGGGGGTAAAGTGTACAAAGTACAAAACCTTACTATTTTAATAAAATTGGAGGTATGGCCGCCCACTTCAAAAGCAAATATGCTTTTGCCCTCGGTTGAAGAAGGAGAAGAAGAAGAAGAAGAATTCTCGGTTCTAAAGAGAGAAAGGAAGAAGAAGCTGCAAAAGGTGAGTTTTCTTGATCATATGTTTGGTTTTAACCGAATTCACAACTTCTTGACCAAAGTTCTTGATGTTTTAGTGCTTATTTTTGGGAATTTGGAGTTGAATTTGCTAGTGGAAGTGTCTACCTCGAAGGTTGCTTCAGGTGAGTTATAGAACCCCTCTTTTACTTATTTTCAAAGTATTGGGCTATTATGGATACCAAACAAAAGATTTTTTGAATTAACCATGAGCTTTTAGCATGGTGTTCGAATGTGCCTTGTTATGGTATGTTTTAGAGGATGTTTTTGGGTTAAGTATGATGTTTAGCATGTTTTAGTGTTTATAGCATGTTAGATCTATGTTAGTACATGTTAGATTGATGCTTGGGTGTTGTTTGTAGCATAAATAATATTTCAGAATGTTCCCATGCGCCCAACTTACCTTATGCGCCTAAGTGTCCTCATGCGCCCAAGGTCATGCGCCCGAATAGTAGCCATACGCCTGAACAGTGGCCCATGTGCCCAGCATGTTGGCCATGCGCCTAAGTGTAGGCCATGCGCCTGAATAGTACCCCATGCGTCTATGTGTTGGCCATGCACCCAAATAGTGGCCATGTGCCTAAATAGTGCACATGCACCTGGAGTTGCCTATGCGTTTTAGTGTTGATGCGCCTAAGCAGGACTCATGCGCCTGCATAGTGGTAATGCACCTGCATAGTGGTAATGCGACTGGATAGTCGTAATGCGCCCAGACTGTTTTACTTAGAAACTTTGTATGCTCGGCTCCTTAAATGTTCCATGTGCCTCATTTTGGACTTAGGATTTTCTAAGGGGTTTTAGGAGGGAGATGTTTGAGATAGGTCCCATTGTGATGTGATGGCTTATGCTTGATGAATGCGTGATGATGTGATGAGGTTTAAGATGTGTGAGTGTGTGTGTGATGTGTTATCTTTCTTCGTTAAGTGGTTTTCAAATGTATGTATTATGTTATGTAATACGTTATGTATTATTTTATGACTTTATGTGGTATGATGTATGTATATGCATACGTAAAGTATTATGTAACAAAAGTGGAAGATAACGAATGATAAGTATGGAGGTAACGGATGATGAGATCTGTGTCGCATACCCCGGTACTGTGTCAGTCTTTGGACCTGAGATGGGGGTTTGTTTATAGACCCCGGCATAGTATCAGTCTTCACATATGAGTCGGGGTATTGCATGAAAAAGAATGACATGTGAAGGAGATGAGGTCTTGTTGCCCACCCCGGTACCATGTCGGTCTTCGGACATGAGTCGAGGGTTTGTTTACAGGCCCCGGTACAATATCAGTCCTCGAACATGAGTCAGGGTTGTTGCATACGAGATGGGATTCTTGTCGCATATCCCGGTACTGTGTCAGTCTTCGGACATGTCGGGGGGTTTGTTTACAGACCCCAGCACAGTATCAGTCTTCGGACATGTGTCGGGGGTATTGCATGAGACAGGTTTCGTATGATAGTAAATAATGTATTGATTGATTTTCAAAGATGACGAAGATAGTAATAATTATTATCAATGTGTACGTATGATGTATGACCATGAACGAACGTAAAGTTTTGGATTTCAAAGGAAGTAAAGTATTTTTATTATAAAAACTAGAACTCACTCAGTGTCGCTGACTTTTTGTATGCATAATAATTGGCAGGTATTTTGTTGATGCGGAGGGGTTGGAGGCATGGATGCTTAAGCTACTGGGAGCGTTTCGAGAATGCCATCCGCATTTTGACATGTTATTGTATTTTGAAATATAAACGAATGATGTAATGTACTGAAATGACATGCTTTTAATTATTATTAAAAGTTTTTAAATTCCGTTGCAAAAGTAATGTATGTTTTAAAATATTTTATGCGATGACGGCCCAATTGTAAGTGTCCCGGGAATAGGGCCTTACAAGTTGGTATCAGAGCTAAAGTTTAAGAGAATTAGGTAAAAATTTTCAAAACCTAATCTTAAACTGAAAATGGGACGAAAGGAAAGGGATGCCAGTCCTAGCAGCTACGTGCCTGCAGGTAAAGGTTTTATGTAAACGTTTTATGTAAGTTAATGTTAATCGGTATTATGTGCGCATGTTACGTGGCTTGTGTGCTGTTGTGTAGATTTAGATTCTGATGTAGTCATGATAGGGAATGTTAGGGGATAAAGAGTAAACTAAGTGGCTAATCACAACTGGCCACTGTAATTAGGGACTTACTATATTTGATATAATCCAAGCTATTGTCTTGATTGACCGTGTTAGTGTTTAAATCTTATAGTGTTTAGAGATTGACCGTGTCAGTTAACGAGGCGATAGTTGAGGAGGTACATCAGGTCATGCAGACAATTCTACCGTCTGTGGTGACCGAAGTTATTAGAGCTGTGAGGGAGGATGAGAAAAGGGAGAAAAAGGAAAAGGAGAAGGCCACTGACAGAGGGAATGACAAGAAGGAAGACAGGGAGCAGCCTGAGGCTAAGACGATTGCCTCCAGTGATGATGATGAGGAGGAAGCTGTGCAGGAGACTACGAAAGGATGCAGCTATGGTGCATTCCAAAGGTGTAGGACCCCTAAGTTTGATGGAAATGGGAGTGCCACTGCTGCACATCGTTGGGTGAAAGAGATGGAGGCGATACTCGATATCAGCGAGTGCCGAGAAGATCAGAAGGTGAAGTTCACTACACATTCATTTATGGACTCGGCCTTATGCTGGTGGGATAACATTGTCCAGGCTGAGGGTACCAGGGCAGTCGGGAGGATGAGGTGGAAGGAGCTGAAGAGGTTGGTAATTAAGGAGTTTTGTCCTCATAGGGAGCTAGACAAAGTTGTGAGAGAGTTCCTGCAGCTGCATGCGGGAACGATGACGCACCCGCAGTATACAACGAAGTTCAATGAGATGGCAAGACTGGTGCCAGATCAGGTGACACCTATGTCACGGAAGATCAAAAGGTACATTCAAGGGTTTCCGGTAGATATCCGCAGACATCTGATCGCTGCCCGGCTAGGTACATTTAGATCGGTGGTCGACCTAGCTGGGAGGTTGTACGACGAGCGAGAGGCAATGGTGATAACTGACGAATAGGAGGAGCGGGGCTATATTAAGAATGGGAATAGAAGGCAAGACAATGATGGTGGATTTGTGTCTAGAGGTGAGACATTTAGGGTCGATGATCGGAAGAGGGTAACAAGAAGGGAGGAGATATGCTAGAAGTGTGGTAGAGGCCACGAGGGGAGTGTAAGTAGGGGTTGAACGTCTACTTCTAGTGTAGGAAGGAGGGCCACAGGATGAGGATTGTTATATGGCTGATACGACTATGGCGAGACTGGACACATGAGCAGAGACGGCATGAAGTCAAGGGCAGGAAGCTCCTGTGCGAGGAAGAAGAACAGAGGGTAAAGGCTAGAGCCTTTGCCATGACCGGGAGAAGGCTAGATCGGACTCTGATGTAACGTCAGGTACGTTTCTGGTAATTTAAATTTGTGCGTCTATGCTTTGATTGTGGTACTAGTAGTAGTTTCGTTCCTGCTGCCTTCTGTGATAAGTTGCACTTTAGGAATAGAAAGATCAAAGAGCCCTTAGATGTAGGAATTGCTTTTAGTAAGCCCACTAGGTTACCTGGTGCCCTAGGGGATTGCATGATAGAATTGAGGGAGCTCTTGTTTCCACCCCCTTATATAGGTTTCGTCCCTGAAACCTGTCGCTTCTCGAACAGTTACGGGTGACGCTGTCTCAACTCTTCAGCTCCTTCCACCTCAATTCTATCATGCAATCTCTCGGATCAGTAGGAAGTGAGCACTCTTTGTCAAACGATCAACTATTACCCATATAGCATCATACCCTTTCGGGGTACGTGATGATACGCTCCCACTTCCACTTGGGTATATCCAACGGTTGGATTTTCCCGTACGGCTTTTGATGTTCCGCCTTCACTTGCAAACAAGTAAGGCATTTACTCACATACTCTGCTACGACACGTTTCATACCCGGCCACCAGTAATCTTTCTTCATGTCGTGGTACATCTTGGCAGCACAAGGATGAATGGAATATCGAGTCTTATGAGCCTCGTCCATGATCTTTCCACGTAGATCTCCATAACGAGGAATCAACATCCGCATGTATCGGGTTCTAACACCGAGAGTGTTTTCACCCAACTCCACGACTAGGCCTCTCATCCTTTAAGAGTTAAGATGATCTTCTTTCAAAGCCTCATCTTGAAACTCCTTGACCTGTGTCATCACATCAGAGGTCATAATCAACTGATAAGCTTTCACCCGAATTGGCTCAGGTCTCTCCTTTCGGCTAAGGGCATCTGCCACCACGTTGGCCTTGCCCGGATGGTAATGGATCTCGTAATCGTAATCCTTTATGAGCCCCAACCATCGCCTCTACCTCATGTTCAAGTCTTTCTGCTCGAAGAAGTACTTCAAGCTTTTATGGTCAATGAAGATTGTGCACTTCGTCCCGTATAGGTAGTGCCGCGAAATCTTCATCGTGAAAACTACAACAGCTAGTTCTAGATCATACGTCGGATAGTTAACTTCGTGGGTTTTCAGCTGTCGGGATGCATAGGCTATTACCCTTACCCGTTGCATCAACACACAACCTAGCCCAGAATAAGAAGCATCCGAATATACCACTAAGTCTTCACTACCTTCTGGTAATGTCAAGACAGGAGCTTGTGTTAATCTCGCCTTTAACTCCTCAATAGCACCCTCCTGTTCTCGACCCCACATAAACTTCACATCCTTGCGGGTGAGTTTAGTCAGAGGTGAGGCTATCTTAGAAAAGTCTTGAATAAATCTCCTGTAGTAGCACGCCAATCCCAAGAAGCTACGAATCTCGGATGGCGTCTTTGGAGACTTCCATTGCATCACGGCCTGCAACTTTGCCGGGTCCACCATGATTCTCTCAGCATTTACCACGTGACCCAGAAATTGCACCTCACGCAACCAAAAAGCACACTTGGAGAACTTAGCATACAGCTTTTCCTTTCTCAATGTCTCCAACACTTCCCGAATGTGACCGGCATGCTCTTCTTCGCTCCTTGAATAAATTAGGATATCATTGATAAATACAATCACTGATTTATCTAACATCGGCCGACACACTCGATTCATTAAGTCCATAAAAGCAGCTGGCGCGTTGGTTCAGTGCATCCCAAAGCAGCTGGGGTTTTAGGAGGGAGATGTTTGAGATAGGTCCCATTGTGATGTGATGGCTTATGCTTGATGAATGCATGATGATGTGATGAGGTTTAAGATGTGTGAGTGTATGTGTGATGTGTTATCTTTCTTAGTTAAACGGTTTTCAAACATATGTATTATGTTATGTAATACGTTATGTATTATTTTATGACTTTACATGGTATGATGTTGGAATGTGCATACATAAAGTATTATGTAACGAAAGTGGAAGATAGAGAATGATAAGTATGGAAGTAACGGATGATGATATCCGTGTCACGTACCGCGGTAGTGTGTCAGTCTTCGGACATGACTCGGGGGTTTGTTTACAGACCCCGACACAGTATCAGTCTTCGCATATGAGTTAAGGGTATTGCATGAGACAGAATGACATGTGAAGGAGATGAGGTCTTGTTGCCTGCCCCGGTACTATGTTAGTCTATGGACATGAGTCAGGGTTTTGTTTACAGGCCCTGACATAGTATCAGTCTTCGGACAAGAGTCGGGGGTGTTGCATACGAGATGGGATCCATGTCGCGTATCTCGGTACTGTGTCAGTCTTCCGACATGAGTCAGTGGTTTGTTTACAGGCCCCGGCATAATATCAGTCTTCGGACATGAGTCGGGGGTATTGCATGAGAAAGGATTCATATGATAGTAAATAATGTATTGATTGATGATGAACGATGACGAAGATAATATTAATTATCATCAATGTGTACGTATGATGTATGACCACGAACGAACGTAAAATTTTGTTTTCAAAGGAAGTAAAGTATTTTTATTATAAAACTAGAACTCACTCAGCGTCGTTGACTTTTTGTGTGCATAATAGTTGGCATGTATTTTGTTGATGCTAAGGGTTGCAGGCATGGATGCATAAGCTACTGGGAGCGTTTCGAGAATGGCATCCGCATTTTGACATGTTATTGTATTTTGAAATATAAACGACTGATGTAATGTACTGAAATGACATGCTTTTAATTATTAATGAAAGTTTTTAAATTCCGCTACAAAAGTAATGTATGTTTTAAAATGTTTTATGCGATGACAGTCCAACTATAAGTGTCCTGGGAACGGGGCCTTATATTCTCCCTGTCCTCTTGTAGAACTTCTTAGCTCTATGAGTGAGAAGAGCCATTTATTGAACTATCTCCATGTACTCCAGGTCATCTGGATTGATACAGTCTATGTCTTTAAGGGTGAAAAGAAAGTTTCCTATGCTTTTATCATGTAACATAAAGGCATGTGATGAGCGTGTCTCTTGGAATGGCCTTCCATGGATGTAGCTCTCCTTGGTGTCTCAGGGAAGATGATGAAAGGGCCCTTGGATGTAGCTCTCCCTTGGCTTCCTTGGATGTAGCTCTCCATCCCTTTCAACCACATGTAGGGCAGAACTCTGTTAATTGCTAGAGTTGCCAGATGGATTTTGCATGTTCATCTCTATCTGGTAACCATTGAGTATGCCATACAACTCAGTGAGAGTGAGGGTCTTGAGATTTTCAGTCCTCTTAATGACCACACAATAGTGTGTCCATTGTCTAGGAAGAGAGGACATGAACTTTCTTACAATATCCATGTTCTTCAGTTTCACTCCAACATCCACCAGAGTGTCCACAATCTCAACATACCTAAAGTATTGTTGAGTAATGGTTTCACCACCTTTGAAGGTGAAGTCCTCAAACTGCTGCTTCAGAAGATCCTTCTTGTTTTCTTTTACATCAGAAGAACCGTCATACATCAGCTTCAGTGCATCCCAAAGCTGCTTGGTAGTTTTGCACTTCTTAAAGCCTCTATAGATGGCATTTGGAAGAGCACTTTGGAGGACAATCATGGCTTTCGGATCTATATCTATTATTTTTATAACTTCTTCAGAATAGTCAGCCACCTCCTTTGGAATCATGCCACCTCCAACAGTAGCAGAAGAGGTGCATGGAATGTAAGGTCCTTCAGTAATAGACTCCCACATCCTGTTGTCTTGTGACTTGATGAAGCCTTCCATTCTTAGGCACCAAGTACCAAAATCATCAGGAGTGATCAATGGGGACTTTACCATGGTATCGGTTTTCATACCAGACTTTGATGCTGCCATTTGAGATGTTAAGTGTTATGTGAGAACTGAGGAGATTTAAGATGGTGAGATCTTACAATCAAGAGCCTGAAATGCTCTGATACCAATTGCAGAACCAGTAAAGGGATGGTCAATACAATCAGACTCACAATAAGGTGAGTGTTAGAGCACTTAACAGATCAAATAGGGAACCCGGGTTTAAAAGTAGGATGCAAAGAACATAAGTAAGTAAAGAGACAAAACTTAAGAACAATATATATACGGTTTTCAAGGATGATGTATATTAATCTCAAGGTCTCTAACAAGAGTTACAATGCATAAAGATATGTTACAAGAATTGAGATACTTTATACTACATCCTACAACCGGCTATACTTGGAAAGCCAGTTAGAACATTGAAAGACAACAAAATCAATTTAGAGTCAAAATGCAGATTGGCTTTTGACTAGTGACTATAACATGTCATAGCTCATATCCTAATATAATACAAAAAGAATAAAAGTACATAAAGTAGAAAGTTACAGACAAAGACCTTAATGTACAGTTGCAAAAGCATGGATCTTTTCACCAACTTATGCAAGTTGGTGAGTCTTCAGAGTTACAGCAAAAAGTTGATCAGCTTTATGCAAAAGTATATCAGAGAAAGCATATTGATCTCTGTCTTCTTAAGAAATCAGTCTTCACTTGATGTGGCTTTAAAAGACTGTCTTTGAAGCTTCGGAAGACTTACTCTTTGGCTTCAGAAGATTTGGTCTTTTGGCTTTAGAAGCTTTTATGCTTGGAGTTATTCTTGTATAGAGTATAAAGCTTCCGCAGGAACTTTTAGCTTCGGAAGATTTTATACTTAGCATAATTCTCATGCAAAGTATGCAGAAAGCCATCTGGTTGCTTTGGTTGCATCAGCCTCTATATAAACCTTACAGTTCAATAAAAAAATAGTTTTAAAAAATATTTAAAAACGAATAATTATAAAATGCATTTAAAAAATGGAATGGTTGTAAGAAAAACGATAATGCTTTTGAAAAGTACCTTTAAAAAATCAAAACGTTTGATATTTAAAAAATCAAAAGTTTTAGAGACGCATTTAAAAAACTGAACATTCTAAAAATGACATTTTGATTTTATTTAAATAAAAAGTAAATTACATTGATGATCTTTGTAGGTAAAATAGTCATTTTAAAAAATTTAAAATTACTAACTAAACTAAAGAATAATGATAATTGATAAAAGATAAATATAATATTAAGGGCTGTATTTGAGATTTTTAAAGTTTAAGTATCAAATCTAAAATGTTGACCAAACTACAAAAACCATCGATGTAATTTACTCTTTAAATTAAATAGAAACATAAATTATCAGTTACTATTAATAAGTCGGTAATATATACGCATGTGAATGTCGATTAAATAATTGTGTAAATGTAAATTAAATGAAAGAATTAAATACGTAGAAAAAAATATAAATCTTTTTAAATATCTAAAAACTTTTTCGTACACAATGTTTTTAACCAGGTTAAGTTAATAACTACTCAAACTTAAGAATTCATCTTTTTAGAATATTTTCTTGTATTATAGTGTCATGTAGTTAAAATATAAAAAATTAAGGATGTATAGCAGATATGTTTTATAAGATCTTTATCAAAAGATAAGATAACAATTCGATTAGTTGAACGGTACCTCATCCTCAACCGCAATAAACTTAATAGAGTAAGTTTCTACCGTATTAATAAATGTTGG
Source organism: Flaveria linearis (assembly GCA_024085815.1). NCBI lineage: Eukaryota > Viridiplantae > Streptophyta > Magnoliopsida > Asterales > Asteraceae > Flaveria > Flaveria linearis. The sequence goes on from CM044001.1 coordinate 126,720,795, forward strand.
ATGCCTCCATAAACGAATCTGTCAAGATACTTTAAGAAAGTTACTTATGATACATATGATGTCATGTTGAGTAAGGTAACTTGATGGTTTATCAATAATGTATAAATCAATATACATAAATAAAAAAATAAACGAAGTGAAAATTGTGGTCGCAGTACAAAAAATACTAGTATTAAGGTTTATCATTAAAACTTATTTTTTAAATCTAAGTGTACGTAATATTGTAATTGAATACAATACAAAATGAGCCGAATATAATGATTGTGTGAATAATGAAGAAGTAAGAGAAATTATTCACGCACAATACCAGAACTCTTAATTATAGAAGAATGTATTTTGTATATTTCTGAAATAATTTTAATGGTAGAAGAACAATAAACAAGAAAAAATATTGTATATGTATATTAAAATAATGATATTATGTTTTACAATGCAAACAAATATTATACGATATTGTTAAAATAAAAAAGATTTTAAAAATTAAAAATTATTAACCCAAAATAGTCAGATTGATTGTTACCATTAGAATTTAAATCTGTGAACTATATGCTCCATTTGAATATTAAAATTGTTAGTTTTAAATTTTGAATTTAACTAAATTATTTAGTTATTTTTAGATAAAATCTTGGATTGAATTGCGATTAAATTTGAAATTTGAAGTTTTTAAATTTCTGCTGCAATCATTACATTTTGAAATCTATTTTCAGAATATTATTTAATTAGACATTAAATACTATTTAAACATTTCCTTTTAAAACCATTATTGCCAATAAAATTTCACTGTAATAATTGTATGCTGTGAATATGTCATGTGAATGCATTAGCTAAAATCTCGTCATACGGCCAAAACTCTTTCTTTTACTATATATTGAGATTGAGATTGAGATGTGTAACACCCGCCTCCCAGGGCTCACCGTGGGGAGTGTTACGCATCGGATATACAGAACACATAGGAGTTATAGAGTACATAGCGGAAGTCTAACTTTAATTATACATCAACGTGTACAATACATTTGTTATAATAGATAATACCATTACATCAGTTTAACTATACTAGAGATCCAAAACTTCAACAACATTCTAGAACTTTATTTTCTCATAAACTAGCTCGTAATTTTTAATCCCTGCAATCACTTGGCACTTAGGATGTGTGTCCATAAAAATAGAAAACATTTGGGACTCAGCATAAAGCTTGTGAGTTCATAAACTTGGCATTCTTCAAAATTCAAAACATGTTATTATTGACTATTGCATCAAGCAGATACAGCCATGGCAAACAGATAGGAACAGAGTAAGCACAGTATAAATTCACATAACCAGGCTATGTATACAAACTCCACAGGCTAAAGCAGAATCATACAAGCAGCCCTCAAGCATCCTATCAAGCATTGCCACAATCACAGATGCTATTGATAGTCAATTTTACAATTATTACCAGTTATCAGAACATCACATCCCGTTTTAGAAAATAGTTTAGAGGAACTCACCTCAATCAATCAAGTCAGTGATATCGTCTGCTCAGGTTCACTGCTATCAGGTATTATCATATAGGCAAAATAACATTATTTAAGCTATATTCTAACTAGTAACAATTTCAGGGATGATTCGTTATCTTTTCTATTTATTGGTTTTACTCAGGCACTTTCTTTTATCATATGCCAACCCTTTAGTATAACCCTTACCAATTGGCATAACTCGGACGTTTCCATCATATCCGAGCAAACCCTCGGGGTTACCCAATACCTTCCAAATGATAATCTTAAAGTCTAATAATAATAATAATAATAATAACAATAATAATTACTACAATACTAAAAATAACAAATAATAATAATACTAACTATAACAATAAAATAACAACTATAATGATAATAATAACTATAAAGATGATAATAATAATTAATAATAACTATATCAATACTAATACCTAAAATGATAATAATAATAATAATAATAACGACTATAATAATAATTAAACATAACCTTAAACAAGAGCGTACCTAAAAACTATCTACGGCAATTTGATGTAGAGTCCCCCTACTCGCGCTCATAGTCGCGCTCCTAGTCGAGTACCAAAACGACTACTAGCACACCCAACGGGTATTGAGAACTCAGGATTCTTTTTATATTAGAGCGTTCCCAAGGAAACTTATATTATAAATTCAACCTTAAGACTTCTATTTATAAGGTAGCAGAAGGCAGGTGAAAAACTTTCAGGGGTGATGTGGGATGAAGTTCAGATAGAGTTTCGATGTGGGATTGCGAATTGCAATTGCAATTGTGAATGATTTGAGTATTATTATATTATTATATTATTATATTATTATATTATTATATTATTATATTATTATATTATTATAATTAATTCAGCTGTTTAACTCGTTTTTCTCTTATAACTTTTAAAATATAACGTATTATGAAATTTCAAATATGTCGTTATGACGAGCTTATTTTTCTCTACGAGTCAACCTAAGTTTTGTAAAAAACGGAGCAGGTTCGAATATAATATATTATTATTATATTCAAACGGTCTCTTATAACATAAATATTTCATCTAAAAACTTCAAACTTGAAATAGACAATTTACTCATTACCTACTAGTTTGACAATATATGAAATGCGAAGTTCATATGACTCAAACGCTCAGGATGTTACATTCTCCTCCCCTTAAAATAATTTCATCCTCGAAATTCGAAGGTTACTCGAATAGTTGAGGATATTTGACTTTCATTTCTTCTGCTAATTCACAAGTCTTCTCGGGCCCTTTCTGACCTTGCAACTGAACCAATACTAGTGGAATTATTTTCTTTCTTAATTTTCGTTCTTGAGAATCAAGAATCTTTATCGGTTTTTCAGTAAAGTTTAATTTCTCGTCTATTTGCACATCCTCCAATGGCATCGCTTGTGTCAGATCTGCCAAACACTTCCCTAGGTTCGATATATGAAAAGTATCGTGAATACCTTTAAAAGTTTCAGGTAATTCTAGCTTGTATGCTACTGGACCAATTCTTGCGATAATTTTGAATGGTCCAATATACCTGGGACTTAACTTCCCGCGTTTACCGAATCGCATTACTCCTTTCCATGGTGAGACTTTCAACATCACATAGTCTCCTTCTTGAAATTCTAAAGGTCTTCTTCTGTTATCTGCATAACTCTTCTGTCTATCCTGAGAAGCCTTTAGTCGTTGTCTGATTTATTGGATTTTCTCAGTTGTCTCGAGAATAATTTCAGTTTTGGTCAACTGATCATCCCTACTTCTGTCCAACAGATGGGAGTTCTGCATTTCCTACCGTATAACGTTTCAAATGGTGCAGCCTTAATGCTGGAATGGTAGTTGTTGTTATAAGAAAATTCAATCAATGACAAATGATCATCCCAGCTACCTCCAAAATCAATCACGCAAGCACGCAACATGTGTTCTAAAGTTTGAATTGTTCGCTCACTCTGACCATCCGTCTGAGGATGATATGCATTGCTTAAACTGATTTTGGTTCCAAGTTCCTTTTGGAAACTTGTCCAGCATCTGGAAGTGAATCGGCTATCTCTATCGAAGATAGTGGATAAAGGCACTCCGTGCTTACTTACTATTTCATCAATATATATCTTGGCTAGTTTTTCTATTGGATAGCTCTCATTTATCGGTAGAAAATATGCTGACTTGGTTAGCCTGTCAACCACGACCCATATAGCATTATATCCTTTTCGTGTTCTTGGAAGTTTCGTGACAAAATCCATGGTCACTCTATCCTATTTCCATACTGGCAACTCTAACTGTTGTAACTGACCGGCTGGTTTTTCATGTTCAATCTTAACTTGCAGACATGTTAAGCATTTCTCAACGTACTGGGCTATGGATCTTTTCATATTAGGCCACCAGTAGTGATTTCGAATATCTTTATACATTTTGTTTGCTCCAGGATGCATTGTGTATTTGGACTTGTGGATTTCATCTAATATTTTGTCCTGAATACCTCCAAATTTTGGGATCCAAATTCTCTGACCAAATCGTAGGACTCCATCCATTCCTTTAGTCAATAATTTCTGGTTGCCCATCATTCTTTCAGACTGAATATTCTCATCTTTCAACGCTTCAGTTTGAGCATTCTTGATTTGGTCTTTCCAATCAAGCTTGACATCTATCTTTAATGCTTTTACCCTAATCGGTTTAACTCTTTCTTTTTGACTGAGAGCATCCGCGACTACGTTAGCCTTTCCTGGATGGTATTTGATTTCACAATCATAGTCATTAAGAAGTTCCATCCATCTTCTTTGCCTCATGTTTAACATCTTTTGATTAAAGATGTGTTGTAAGCTCTTATGGTCTGAGTAGATTATACACTTAGTACCATACAAGTAGTGTCGCCAAATCTTTAAGGCAAACACTATGGCACCCAATTCAAGGTCGTGCGTAGTATAGTTCTTTTCATGAATTTTTAGTTGTCGTGATGCATAGGCTATAACCTTGTCACGTTGCATCAACACACAACCTAAACCATTATATGAGGCATCACAGTATATTACAAAGTCTTCATTACCATCTGGTAATGAAAGTATAGGAGCACTACTAAGCTTTTGTTTTAGAAGGTTGAAAGCTTCTTCTTGCTTTGGTCCCCAGTCAAACTTTGCATTCTTTCGAGTCAAAGATGTTAAAGAGGTAGCAATCTTGGAGAAGTCTTGAATAAACCTTCTATAGTATCCTGCTAATCCCAAAAAGCTCCTAATCTCACTGGGATTCTTCGGTGATTTCCATTTCATCACAGCTTCTATCTTAGCTGGATCTAAGGAATTGAACTTCTCTTTTTCAAAAGTCACATTTAGAGAATTTTGCATAAAGCTTTTCTTGTCGAAGGGTTTCTAGAACCATTTTTAGATGTCTAGCGTGATCATCTTGGTCCTTAGAATAAATAAGTATGTCGTCTATAAAGACAATGACAAACTTATCCAAGTATGGCTTGCAAACTCTATTCATCAGATCCATGAATGCTGCAGGAGCATTGGTTAGTCCAAAAGACATAACCAAACATTCATAATGTCCATAACGCGTCCTAAATGCGGTCTTAGGAATGTCTTCCTCGCGCACTTTCAACTGATGATAACCTGATCGAAGATCAATTTTTGAAAAGTAGTTGGCTCCTTGAAGTTGATCAAATAAATCATCTATTCTTTGTAAAGGATACTTGTTCTTAACAGTTAACTTGTTTAATTCTCGATAATCAATGCACATACGCATTGAACCATCTTTCTTTTTGATGAACAATACTGGCGCTCCCCAAGGTGAGGAACTCGGTCTAATAAACTTTTTTTCTAAGAGTTCGTCAATTTGCTTCATAAGTTCTTTCATCTCTGAAGGGCTAGACGATAAGGAGCCTTCGCGATTGGTTTATGTTGGACCAAAAGAACCAATGAGCCAAGATCAGGAAAACCTCTAAGTCCCACATGTCATTACAACAACTGCTGAAGACTCCCATCAGCTGTTCTAACAAAGCCTGAAGAATCAAAGTCTGAAGATCAAAGATCTGAAGTACAACAGCTGAAGAATCTAAAGTGCTGAAGACAAGTATTGAAGTCTGAAGTACTAAAACATACAAGTACTGAAGACTTCAAGTACTGAAGACAAGTGCTGAAGATCAAAGTTGAAGAGCTGAAGAACTGAAGATCATCTACTGATGTACAAAGTCTGAAGACAAAGACTGAAGATAACAGCTGATGACATCTACTGAAGTCATCAGCTGATACATCATCTGAAGCCCGTCTGAAGAACCAAGTGCTGAAGATTCAGAGTTTGTCACAACAGCTGAAGAAGTCTTCTTTAGTTGTTGTGATGGTTTTTCATTTCAGTAGTTTTATATTTAGTTTCAGTAGTTTGTACAACAGCTGAAGAGCTTGTTCTTCAGCTGTTATAGTTCAGTAGTTATAAACGACTGAAGAGTTTGCTCTTCAGTCGTTGTAGGCTTTTCAGTAGTTTCCCTTTCAGTACTTGTAATAGGTAGAACACTTTTGTAAGAAGATGTCAGCTGTTGACATCTTCAGTAGTTTTATGTTCTATCAGTTGTAAGTTTAATAATCGGTTGATGTCACTGTCAAGTGACATCATCACCCATCCTTTTGCCGCCTATAAAGGATGGTGAACCATGCTGTATTAGGTGCCGAAACGTGTTGAGTAATAGAAAATCTTCTTTTTCGCAGAACTTTTCTCTCTCTCTATGTTTGTACTTTTATATGCAAATATCTTGTGTTCTTACTTTAAGTGCTAATTTCGTGCTAAATCCGCTGCAAAAACAATCTGATTGATCAAACTAGAGGCTGAGATCCTGTCAAATGGTATCAGAGCGGGTTAATCATTGATCGATTTCACTATTGATCATTTGAAACTGCTCTTTTGATCTCTACGTTTGATCGAATTAGCAATTTGCAAGAATTAGCCATAGAGAGTGAGTTTCTGCTGTTTCTGGCCAAAATCTTGAGGTTCTCTGGTGGTTTAGAGCTACATTTGTTTTGCTTAAACTTGTTTTTGACTAAAACCTGAGATGACGACACTAACTAACGATCCTCACAACACTGGTTCCTCAACCAAGCCTCCGATGCTTGTGAGGAACGAGTATAACATATGGCAAAGACGTATGCTTCACCACTTGTCTGTCAACAGTGCTGGTTGTTGGAAGTCAGTGGTGCATGGACCATACAAGCCTATGGTGAGCGTCCCTGAATCTAATGAACAGGTTCCAAAGAAACCTGAACAATATTCGGACGAAGATCTCAAGCTGTTCAAAATTGATGCTAGAGCCCATGGAATTTTAGCCATGGCTATTCCCAACGAGATTTACTCAGGGCTCCTGCATCATGAGACTGCTCATGACCTATGGGTTGCTCTAAAGAAACAATTTGGAGGAACTGATTCGGTCTTAGTAAACAATAGGGAAATCCTCGCCCAACAATATGAGACATTCTCTTATAGAAAGGGTGAGACTCTGACCCAGCAGTTTGAGCAGTTCTCTTGTTTGATTTCTGAGCTGAAGATGGTCAAACAAGAGTACTCCAATAGCCAGATGAACAACAGGTTCCTTAGATCACTTCCTGAGAGATGGGACACTTATACCATTGTCCTACGCTCCAGTGCAAATCTGGATACTCTATCTCTCACCCAACTTCATGGGAAACTGCTCACATTTGAGAGAGTGATAGAGCAAAAGAGGAAGCTGTCCACCTCTGGCAAGCTCGCTGATGATTTTGTTCAAGGAAATGCTGCCTTGATAAGTCAGGAGTCAGAATATGCTGCATCAGAAAGTTCTTATGATGAGCATATTGATTTCTCTACCAACTCAGAACAAGCTTTTGTTGGTGTTAGTAGTTCAGGAAGTAGTGGTGACAACTTGTGTTTTCTGATGGAGGACTTGAAGGGCATTCCAGATGATGATCTGGAAGAGATGGATATTTGAACCAAATGGCAATGATAAATATCCGATCTCAAAAGTTCTACAAGAGAACTGGTAGGAAATTCCCTGGACTCTCTGGCAAAACCAAAGTTGGTTTTGACAAGAGCAAGTTGAGGTGTCACAAGTGCCAAAGGCTTGGATACTTTGCTAGAGAGTGTAGATCATCTGGATCTAACTCCTCTGCACCCTTTGTGACTTTTCCCAGCAATAGCTCACAGCACAGAGGGCAACATTCCTCCAGTTCTGGTCATCCATCACAAGCACAGGCACCACCTGCTTATTTTGTGCCTCAGGGTCATATGCCATATCCTTACCCCTGTTACTATGTGCCTCAGCCTAGTCAAACTCAAGCACCCTCGGCTCAACCACCTCATGCTCTTCCTGAGCCTCAATCTTCCCAATCTCATCATCACACACAACCTCAACAACACAACTTCTTCACCCCAAGTGTTGTTGACTGGAGTAGTCTACCAGATGATCTATCTGGTCAGGAACAACTACTCCAAGATGCTGGTCAACATGGTGGTGATCATCCTTTTGGAAATCTTGCTCTGATGGCCCTTGATTCTGCTGAAGGGTCATCATCCAATGCCTCATCGCAGGTATCCATTGAGGCTAAAGCCAAGCTTTGTTCTGAATCTTGCATAGCAGCATTTGCTTCTATTAGAGAAGCAAATGTAGCTTTAATAGATAAAAATCTTGAGCTAGAGCACACAATTTCCAAAAGAAAAGCTGATTTTGAGGTTGTTCTAAAAGAGAAAAATGATGAGATTTACAAGCTTAAATGTCAAATCAAAGATGATAAAGCTAAGGAAGATGTACTTCTAGAGAAGTACAGAGACCTCAAGGAAACTCTTGCAACCACCCAAGTTGAGTGTGATCGATGGGTGCAATCATGCAAGGGTTTTGAAATGCTTCTTAGTAAGCAATCAGCTTCCAATGTGAAGTTTGGCATTGGTTATAATCACACTGCTCCTCCTACAGATTTCACTTCAAGAGCAGAAGTTGAATCTGATGGGGAGAGCAATAACCAATCCTTTTCATCATGTGACCTACTATCTTTTGATTCAGTATCATCAGAGATAGAAGTTAGCATTAACTCATGCCAAAACCAATCAGCTGATGCTATAACAGCTGATGGTTCAAATGCTGACTGTCACATGACTAAAAGGCTGATCAACTCAGGTGTTGTCACTAGAAGTACTGAAGGTACTGGAGAGCAAGTGACAACATCTGAAGTTCAAACCTCAACTACTGTTAGCACTAAAGAGAAGAAAACTAACAGTAGGAAAGGTTTGAAGACAGCTAAAGAGGATGCCAGGAAAGCAGGCACTAGGAAGAAAACTGCTAGTACTGATAGCAAACAGCTGAAGAACAAGTCTTCAGCAGTTTCATCCTCTTCAGCTGATGATCAGCATAAGATGAAGAAGTGTGAGATATGTGGCCAATCATCTTACTGATGATTGCTGGTACAAAAGGGGTTCCAAACTCAAACAGAAGGAGAAAATCAATGAGGACATCAATAAAATGAAGAATGAGTTTAAAACCAAGTTTGTACTAGCAACATCCAAGCCTGAAATCCCTAAGCCTAAAGCTAAATCTAAAAAGAAGGTAGGGGTTTCTCAGGCAACAGCTGAGGTTGCTTAGAAAAAGATGGTACAACATAGGAATCCATCATCAGCAAACTCCAATATGTCTGAAAAGTTGAAAGCTTTATCACAGAATCAGACACAACTGGTGATGATGGTTCAGCAACTAATGGGAAGAGTCAACCATTTAGATGTTCCTGTGTTGAAACCATAGAAAAGGAAGTCCAAGCCAAAGGGTTCCTCTTCTGCACCATCTTCTTCACCTCAGGCTGTCACACATAACACACCTGTTAGTGCTGCACCTGCAGTTAAGAACAGACCCAAAACCAAACAGGTTTGGGTCTTTAAGACTAACTAACATGTGGTTATGTTTGCAGGGTTCTTCAACATGCCAAAGAAGCATCTGGTATGTAGACAGTGGAGGATCTATGCACATGACAGGAAGCAGCTCCCTTCTTAATGACTACTCTCAGGAAAGAAGGGATTTGTCTCCTTTGGCAATGATGCAAAGGGTTACATCATCGGAAAAGGCTTTGTTTCCAATGGGGAAATAAGGTTTGATGATGTTAACCATGTGGAGAATCTCAAGTACAACCTCTTAAGTGTCAGTCAAATGTGTGACAAAGGCCATGTTGCCCTTTTCATAAGCCAGAACTGTCGGATTCTGTCATCCAAAGTTCTGAGTTTGATTGACAAGGTGTTGGATGAACACACTCTCCTGAAGGCCAACAGGACAGGAAAAGTGTATGCCTTAGATCTTTCCAAAAAGATAGATCTAAAAGGCCATCCTTGCCTATTCTCCAAGGCCTCTCCTCAAGAATCTACACTATGGCATAGAAGGCTGGGTCATGTTAATTTCAAGAATATGAATCAGCTGATAAGCCGTGGTTTAGTAAGAGGATTGCCTCTGAAGGAGTTCAAGTATGAAGATGACTGCACTGCTTGCTTGAAAGGAAAACAACATAAAGTTTCATTCCCTTCAATAGAAGAACCAAAGTCCACTGCCTGTTTGCAGCTCCTGCACATGGATCTCTTTGATCCTATCAGAGTGATGAGCATGGCAAAGAAGAAATACTGCCTGGTAATTGTGGATGATTATTCCAGGTTTGTATGGACTTTCTTCTTGCACTCCAAGGATGAAGCAGCCAAGACTATCATGAACTTTGTGTTACTTGTAGAAAAGCAGTATTCCCTACAGGTCAAGTGTGTGAGAAGTGACAATGGAACAGAGTTTAGAAACCACACACTTGATGACTTCTACCTGTCCAAGGGAATTAGAAGGCAGTTTAGTATTCCTAGAACTCCTGAGCAGAATGGAGTGGTGGAGAGAAAGAACAGGACTCTCATTGAAGCAGCAAGGTCAATGTTGGCTGACTCAGAGTTGCCACTGACCTTTTGGGCTGAAGCTGTCAATACAGCTTGCTATGTACAGAATAGAGCTTTAGTGAATAAGAGGTTGATGAAGACTCCTTATGAAGTTCTTCATCATTTGGCTCCTCTGATTTCATTCTTTAGAGCCTTTGGGTGTCCATGTTTCATTCTCAACACTAGCAACCCACTCCAGAAATTTGCTAGTAAGGTGGATGCAGGGTATTTTGTTGGTTATTCATCAACTTGCAAGGAATACAGAGTCTTCAACTGTAGAACAAAGATAGTTGAAGAAACTCTGCATGTTAAGTTCAATGAATCTCCAAAGGACAAGATTCCACAAAACCCTGTGGAGTTGTTTGATCTGGACATACTGCAATATGTTCCTTATCAACCTCAAGCTGTTGAGCCTGTCAACAGATCTCCACCTGGTGGTACTGATGATGATGCAGTCAGTACTCACCTCTTCAGGTTTAGTGACAACCTGCCTGAGTCCACTGAACCTGATGCTCCTATAGCCTCAGCAGCTCCATCCACTACAAATGCTGATGAGATTTCTGCTTGCTCTATTTCGTTTGAGCTGCCATCTTCTACATGGTTTCAGGAATCTCCATCACCATCTGTTGCTGCTGATGGGTCTACAAACACTTGCACATATATTATAGTCTATCAAGAGCTCAAGAATCACCCCACATCTCAAATCATTGGTGATATCAATGCTGGAGTTTCAACCAGGAATCAATTGTCCAACTTCTGCTTCTATGCTCTCTTTATCAGTCAGCAAGAGCCCAAGAACTATCATGTTGCTTTAAGAGACAATGGATGGGTGGAAGCTGTGCAGCTTGAGCTTCTTCAGTTCAAGAAACAGCAAGTGTGGGAGCTTGTTCCATTACCCAAAGGTAAGTGTGCTATAGGCACCAAGTGGTTATTTAGGAACAAAACAGCTGAGAAGGGCCAAATTGTCAAGAACAAGGCCAGGCTGGTTGTTCAAGGGTTTGCACAAGAGGAAGGCATCGATTATGATGAGACCTTTGCTCCTGTGGCCAGACTGGAAGCAATCAGACTATTCTTAGCTTATGCTGCTTTCACAGTCTTAAGGTTTATCAAATGGATGTCAAAAGTGCCTTCTTATATGGAAAAATAAAAGAAGAAGTTTATGTGTGTCAACCACCAGGCTTTGAGGACAATAATCATCCTGATTTGGTGTACAAGCTTGATAAGGCTCTTTATGGGCTGAAGCAAGCTCCTAGAGCTTGGTATGAGACACTATCAACTTTTCTTTTAGAGAATAAGTTCACTAGATGCACCATTGATAAAACCTTATTCATCAAGACTGTGGGACAACATAAGCTCCTTGTTCAAATTTATGTAGATGACATCATCTTTGCATCCTCTGATCCAAAGTTGTGTGATGAATTTACAAAGCTCATGAAGCTAAGGTTTGAAATGAGTGCTATGGGAGAATTACAGTTCTTTCTAGGTTTGCAAATCAAACAACAGGATGATGGAATCTTCATCCATCAGTCCAAATATACCAAAGAGTTGTTGAATAAGTTTGATTTACAAACCTATAAGCCCTGTTCTACTCCCATGAGCAGCATCATACAACTAGATGTAGATCAGAAAGGTAAAGCGGTTGATGAAACCCTTTACAGATGTATGATTGGGTCCTTGATGTACCTTACAGCTTTTAGGCCAGACATCATGTTTGCAACATGTGCTTGTGCTAGATTTCAGGCTGCACCTAAAGAATCCCATTTGATTGCAGTCAAAAGGATCTTTAGATATCTGCAAGGTACCCAATCACTAGGTCTTTAGTATTCAACTGGGCATTCTTGCAAATTAGTTGCTTTCTCTGATAGTGACTATGCAGGATGCAAAGTCACCAGAAAATCCACTTCTGGTGGTTGCCAATTCCTAGGCAATTGTTTAGTTTCTTGGCAGAGTAAGAAACAAACATCAATTGCTACATCCACTGCTGAAGCTGAGTACATTACTGCTGCAAGTTGTACATCTCAGATACTCTGGCTTCAGAACCAACTTCTGGATTATGGCATTACTGAGACTAAGACTCCATTACTAATGGATAGTGCTTCAGCTCTTTGTATTGTTAAAAATCCAGGGTCCAACACTCTAGGACCAAACATATAGAGATCAGACATCATTTTATCAGGGATTGCTATGAAAAAGGTCTGATAGATCCTAAGTTTGTGCCTACTGCTGATGAGCTTGCAGACATTTTTACTAAGCCTTTAGATAGTGCTACATTCCAAAATTTGGTACTAAGGCTTGGTATGCTGCAGCTAGAATAATTTGACCAATGCTGATGCTCTTACTTCACAACTACTGATGAGCAAAGGTCAAATATAAGTACTGATGAGTAATTTAGTCTTCAGCTCTTTCACAACTACTGAAGACTAAAATGCTTCAAAGTACTGATGTACATTATTTGTTGAAAACAACTGATGTAGTGAGGTGGATTACAACTACTGATGTGTGATTTTCAAACAAATAAGTACTGAAGAACAAATTTTGCTCACAAGTACTGATGTGTAATCTTACACAAGTACTGAAGACAAATTTGTTCACCAGCTCTGGAGTATTTCATCAGCACTTGTGAACATCTGATCACAAGAGCTGAAGGCATAAATATTCACAAGAGCTGAAGGGTCAATGAAACATCTGAAAATCAGCCAAAGAGCTGATGAGTAAGTGTAGAGGCTAGCATGAAACAACTAATTTGACGAAAACAGCTGATGAGTAATTTCTCATCAGCTGATGCCAACAGCTGCTGTTTCATACCCAAACAACTGAAGGACAAAACCATGTCTTCAGTAGTTTCACAACTACTGATGACTAACACCAAGTCCTCAGTTATTTACAACATCTGAAGCAATACCATGTCTTCAGTAGTTCACAACTACTGATATCAGTAGTTTACAACTACTGAAGACTAACACCAAGTCTTCAGTTGTTACAACGTCTGAAGATGAAAACTAGGTCTTCAGTAGTTTATAACTACTGAAGACTGACAACAAGTCTTCAGCTGTTTACAACATCTGAAGGACAAAACCAAGGTTTCAGTAGTTTCAACTAGTGAAGACTAACACCAAGTCCTCAGATGTTATAACCACTGAAGGTTAAAACCACGTCATCAGTAGTTTCAACAACTGATAACTAACACCAAAACCTTCAGTAGTTTTCTTTTAGCCTTTGCCCTACCCTATAAATACCCAACCCTCAGAGCATTTACTCTTCACTTGACCTAACTTTTCAAAACCTCTGAACCTCCCATACACCATTAATGGCGACCATGCAACTCAAACCTCGACACAACTGTGTCGCTCATCTCACCAAATCACCATTATGGCCAAAATTTCACCATGTCGTCGATCTTATGACCGACTCACCTTACCAAACGGCATTTCTTTTGAACCCCACCATCTACACCAACTCCCTATCGGAGTTCTGGACGAACATCACCGTCCAAACCGGAGAGAATGATGGCGAGGTCTCTCTCCGGTCCTCCGTCAACAACCACCCAGTGGTTATCACTCCAGCTACTTTGCGTCAAACCCTAAAGCTGGAGGATGCCACCTACCCAACCTCTTACCCCAAAGGCGCCCTCGATCTATCCTTCACATCCAACGACTATCAGGGCGACCTCTCTGCTACCACCTTGTTGAAGAAACACTTCCCAGACCCTCAACGCCTAATTTTTCATATGGTGAACGTATGTCTGGCCCTCAAAACCTCTTCATGGGACCAGATGTCAACAAGGTGGCAACAGGTATTATATTCTATCTTTGAGAAACAACCACTGAACTTAACTGAAATTATATTTTTGGAACTCAAAGACATGGCTGCTAAACCTGTTTTAAACCGATGGATTTTATATCCTAGGTTCATTATGGCCATGATAGATGACCAGCTTCAAGCTGAGGGACTTGTTGGCACTGGGGTCCCTGCTATGGCTGTTCTAGCCGAGGTATACTCCAGGCACAACACCGACCACACATTAAAATAGGCTGGCCGGCTGCGAAAACCCACGCAGCAGGAACCCACAGCCTCCACCTCCAAATCCAAAGTCCCCACCAAACCAAAAACCAAAACGAAGCCCAAAAAGGCTACTCAGGGAAATGAGTCCCCTGAGGATGCCCCTGCAACACAAACGCAGGATGTGGCTGCTGGTTCGATTCTCCCAGCAGCTACCACGACTCCACCCACCACAACCGCACAGGCTTCCTCTCAACAGGAGCCTGATGCAACCACTTCTGGGGCAACCACACTTCTGGGGTCTATCTCACTTGAGAAGACTGCCATTGAAATGCACAGTCCTCCCCATGTGCACTTTGCTTCAAGCCCATCTCCCACTGAAACCGCCCCACAAAGCCCTACCTTAACAATCGCCCAAGTGCTGACCCACCTGAGCACTCCACCCTCTCCCCAGAAACCTGTTACAACTGGGGAGACTCCAACCGAAGAGAGGGTGGACACCAGTGCCGGTGGGAGCCCATAGCATAGAGAATCACATGTCCAATCTCCCAGTGTGGCTAGGGAGAGAGGACATTCTGGTGAGGCTGCCACTTCCTCTGCATCAGCATCTGAGCAGGGTGAAGCTGGTAACATCAATAAGACCTCACCAGAGGCAACTGCCGATGATGGATCCAATCCGAAGGCTGGAAGTCCCCAGTACCAATACCAAGGGGCACATGCTACTTCTGAGCCACACTCAGAGCATGTATATCCTGACATAGTCAGGAGGTCAGGTGATTCAGTTCACACTGATGATGACCTGAGCTTCTTCTTTGATGTAGTCGCTCAAAACACTATCTTAGAAGATGAGATAAGCAGACTCAAAGAGCTGCTTGCTCAAATGACTCAAGATAGAAGTCCATCTGCCACCACAAACCCACAGATGGCACCTTCACCCAAAGGTCTCATAAACACTGAGCCACTCCCAGAAACTCGGCCACCTACCCCTGCTTCTGGCTCTAGCTCTCAGGAACAGAACCCTCCTGAGCAGCTAGATGCTATCCTCCAGAAATCCCTACCTCTCATCATACCATAATAACAGATATTGTCATAAAACCATTGATGAGAGGCTTCCCACTCACATCCAACCCATAGTGGAGGTTGCCATTGCTAAGGCGCTTGCTGATAGCCAAACCCCAACCAATGCACCCAAAAAGGGGGAAACATCAGTGCAAGCTAAGAGGAAGAGGGGAGAGGAGGAGTTAGAAGTAGAAAGAGAGGAGGTAGTTGAGAGGGAGAAGGCTGAGGAGAGTGTTAGGGTGAAGGAGAAAGGGAAGAAGGTGAGGGAGGAGAGTGAGCATATTGAAGTGGCTGGAATCCAAAAGGATTTCAGTGTCACTTATCAAAAGAAAAAAGGAGAGAAGGAAGGAGAGAGGGTGACTCTGATCTAGCAGCCCTTGTCAAGGAGGCTGATGCTGAACAAAGCAGATCAATGGACTCTGTCATTGATCAGCTGTTCAGGCAAGGTTTTGACAAGGACACTGCCATGCTAGATCAGGAGATCAGAAATATTGAGAGAAAAGAGATTGAGTACCGATGGTCTACTTATAGCCAAGAGGACAAAAAGAGACTCGAGGCTATGAGTAGATTCATTTCGAAGTATCTGGGCAGGCCAGTCCTTGATGTCAAAGCATGGACCAGGGACAGAATCTTGGTTATAGCCACCAAGATCTGTTCAGCTGGTGATTTCACCAAAGGACTGGTCGATGAGGCCCTCTCAGAAGCCGGTGCTGGGAACAGGACACTGCTAGCAAAACAGACCAAACCATCTCTTATCTCTAGATTGCTAGCAGTGCCTGCCAACATTCCCACACCAACCACCCAATCACAACCCACAAAACCAACCCCTTCACCATCAAAACCCGCAGCCAATGATCCACCCTTGAAGAAGAAGAGAAGGGTGTTGAGGCTGCAAGAAGAAGAAGAAGAGGAGGATGAGGAGGATAGACGCCCCTTTCAGCAGTCATCTCTCTACCCAAAGCCAAACCTCAAACCATCACTCCCACCTCACAGAAGGACACTGTGAGGGTAAAATTAGAAGAAGAGGAGCAACAAAGATTACACGATGAGGAAATGCTGAAAAGCATTGACAAATCATATGCTGCTTCTACTTCTATTATGAATATGAAGAAGGAGGCTCTGAGACTCTTCACTCTTAAGCAAACCTTTCAATATGACAAGGAAAGAGTGAGGACTTGGCCTGATCCTAGGATGGCTCACAGGATAGTTAAGAAAGACATTCCTGTGAGATACAAGAGCCAACTTAAGAGAGTTGTAGATGAAGTGATCTCTGTGGCTCTTGTAATAACACCCTGGGAGATAGTAGAAGAGTTCGAGACAGCCTATAGAGCTAAGCAGCCACCCCAAAAAATGTCAGACAATAGGGTGGTGAGGAAGGGCTTAGTCTATAAGAGGCTTGAGAACTTCCATAGGGATGAGCTCAACTTGTTGTTAGAAGGAAGACACCCAGATGAATTTGTATATAGGCAACTCACAATAGTTGAGCTCAAGAATGGAAAACAGGTCAAGTTTATCTCAGAGCTGTATGGCCGGGAGGGGTTATTCGAAGGTGCGGCTGAAGACTTAACCAAAGAAGAGCAGATGATATTTCTTCAAGCCTACACCCGAGAATCCTTCCGGCTCATACATGGGAGGTAGATCTCATGGATGGGACAACAGCTCTGTGTCCAATTCCCCAAAACAGAGCTCCCATCCATACTCAGCCAATCAAATCTTAGAGACTACCTCTCAGGCCAGTGCTTATCAGGGTCAACTTCTGATCTGATCCAGAAGGAAATAGACCAATCTTTATGCCAACAATAAGTGGGACAACAAATAATTAGAGGTTTTGGCTGCATTGGCTCAGGGGGAGTTTGTTGGACCAAAAGAACCAATGAGCCAAGATCAGGAAAACCTCTAAGTCCCACATGTCATTACAACAACTGCTGAAGACTCCCATCAGCTGTTCTGACAAAGTCTGAAGAATCAAAGTCTGAAGATCAAAGATCTGAAGTACAACAGCTGAAGAATCTAAAGTGCTGAAGACAAGTACTGAAGTCTGAAGTACTAAAACATACAAGTACTGAAGACTTTAAGTACTGAAGACAAGTGCTAAAGATCAAAGTTGAAGAACTGAAGAACTGAAGATCATCTACTGATGCACAAAGTCTGAAGACAAAGACTGAAGATAACAGCTGATGACATCTACTGAAGTCATCAGCTGATACATCATCTGAAGCCCGTCTGAAGAACCAAGTGCTGAAGATTCAGAGTTTGTCACAACAGCTGAAGAAGTCTTCTTCAGTTGTTGTGATGTTTTTTCATTTCAGTAGTTTTATATTTAGTTTCAGTAGTTTGTACAACAGCTGAAGAGCTTGTTCTTCAGCTGTTATAGTTCAGTAGTTATAAACGACTGAAGAGTTTGTTCTTCAGTCGTTGTAGGCTTTTCAGTAGTTTCCTTTTCAGTACTTGTAATAGGTAGAACACTTTTGTAAGAAGATTTCAGCTGTTGACATCTTTAGTAGTTTTATGTTCTATCAGTTGTAAGTTTAATAATCGGTTGATGTCACTGTCAAGTGACATCATCACCCATCCTTTTGCCGCCTATAAAAAGATGGTGAACCATGCTGTATTAGGTGCTGAAACGTGTTAAGTAATAGAAAATCTTCTTTTTCGCAGAACTTTTCTCTCTCTCTATGTTTGTACTTTTATATGCAAAATATCTTGTGTTCTTGCTTTAAGTGCTAATTTCGTGCTAAATCCGCTGCAAAAACAATCTGATTGATCAAACTAGAGGCTGAGATCCTGTCAATTTTTTTTTTTTGCGAAAAAGAAGATTTTCTATTACTCTGAAGATCAAAGATCTGAAGTACAACAGCTGAAGAATCTAAAGTGCTGAAGACAAGTACTGAAGTCTGAAGTACTAAAACATACAAGTACTGAAGACTTCAAGTCATTACTTAGCACCAGGTACTAAATCAATACGAAATTCTATCTGACGATCAGGTGGAAGTCCTGGTAAATCTTCCGGAAACACGTCTGGGAATTCGCACACTACAGGTATTTCATTCATCTGCATTTCCTTTTTAGCATCTACCATGCATAAGAGAAAGGTATGCATCCTTTCTGAATATATTTCACTGCCTTCATTGCTGAGATGATACTGGTCTTGGGGTTTCCATAACTTCCATGAATTAGTAGTTTTCCCCATCTGGCTTCCGTACAGTCGTCGTCTTATGTTCATAATCAAGCCGAGCACAATTCTTATTCAACCAGTCCATCCCAAGAATAACATCATATTCACTTAAAATGGTCGGCATTAAGTTTACATAGAATTCGGTGTTAACTAAGGTGATAACACAATCCTTAAAATTTTGACTTATCTTATCTCGCTCACCACTGGTAGTTTCTATAATATATGCACATTCTAGAGTTTGTGGTACTAAGTTCAAATAAGGTACTAAGGCAGTTGAAATGAAACGTCTATTTGCACCAGTGTCAAATAAAACTCTAGCATATATGTTGTTAATGAGAAACGTACCAGCTATGGTTTCATCTCCAGCTTCTTTTAACACATACACTCGACCCTTGGACTTGTTTTGATTCTCCGTTGGTGGTGCTTATGGAGGGTTCTTGCGATCACTTCGGAAATGTCCATACTCCTAACAGTTAAAGCATCTAATTTCGAGCAGTTCTTTCGTGAATGATCACCTGTTAGACATTTAAAACATCTGGAATCTTGATACTTTCTCCAAGACTCATTTTTATAGTTCCTCCACGGTTTGTTGACACGGTTCCCTTCATTTCGTGTGATCTTTCTGTCCTTTCTTGGCATCTGGTTTCCATCCTCATTTCTCTTCTTTTGTTGTTATCAGTCATTATGCCTTCTTCTTCATATGCAATGGCACTTAATGCGATCGCAGACTCATAGGTTTTGGGGGCAGACATTTTAACTAATTGTCGAATATGAGGGGTAACCCCTGCACGTATCTTTTTACGCGCTTTGCTTCAGGTGTTACATGCTCAGGAAGCAGTCGAGCCATCTCATCAAACTTGGTCGTGTACTGCCGATGTGTCATGGCTCCGGCTTGTAGTTGTAAGAATTCTCTTTCAATTTTGTCCCTTTCAACTTCAGCACAAAATTTTTCCATCACCAGCTCTTTCAGTTCATTCCAGGTTAAAGTAGTAACAACTACAGGTCCTTTAGCTTGTTTAACATTGTCCCACCAAAACAATGCCTCAGACCTAAATTAGTGAGTGGCATACATGACAGCTTGCGTGGCTGTGTATCCACTAATTTTAATAACAGCTTCCATCTCATGGATCCACTGAAAAGTGGCCATGGCATCTCTTTTGCCATCAAATATTAGAGGTTCACATCCTTTGAAATCTTTGTAGGAACAACCCTGCTTAGGTTCAGTTTCCATAGCAGCATCACCATTACCATTGGTGTTATTTATATGATCATCCTGCCCATTACCACCATTGCTCACGTACCTTCCAGAGGCGTTCATAACCTCGGCTATAATAGTTGGCAAAGCATCTCTAATTATGTCAGCTACAGCTGCTTGGAATTATGGTCCAGCAAATTGTTGTGACTCATGTTCAGCATGATGAAGATTTTAATGATCATCGTTCGTAGATGACATGATTTGCCTTCTACTACCAGGAGGCCTACCACGACCCCTACCATAAGTATTTCCTCCTATTGGCATAGTCAAATCCTACATGAGGGAGTAGGGATTTAGTATTCACATGATGGATTATGATCCAGAACATAATAGTATTAATAGACAAGAAATAACAGTGGCCTGGTGTCATTGCTTATCTATTGCAATTATAATGTTCTAGTCATTATCCTTCATGGTTCACCAAAACCCATTACCCAATACCTATGCAATTAATCAAATTATCTTAAAGCATCTTTCTTAGTTTAAGTCTAGATACTATCTTTGTACCTAGTTCACTTAAACTACGGCTCTGATACCAACTTGTAACACCCGCCTCCCAGGGCTCACCGTGGGGAGTGTTACGCATCGGATATACAAAACACATAGGAGTTATAGTCTAACTTTAATTATACATCAACGTGTACAATACATTTGTTATAATAGATAATACCATTACATCAGTTTAACTATACTAGAGATCCAAAACTTCAACAACATTCTAGAACTTTATTTTCTCATAAACTAGCTCGTAATCTTCAATCCCTGCACTCACTTGGCACCTAGGATGTGTGTCCATAAAAATAGAAAACATTTGGGACACAGCATAAAGCTTGTGAGTTCATAAACATGGCATTCTTCAAAATTCAAAACATGTTATTATTGACTATTGCATCAAGCAGATACAGCCATGGCAAACAGATAGGAACAGAGTAAGCACAATATAAATTCACATAACCAGGCTATGTATACAAACTCCACTGGCTAAAGCAGAATCATACAAGCAGCCCTCAAGCATCCTATCAAGCATTGCCACATATCACAGATGCTATTGATAGTCAATTCTACAATTATTACCAGTTATCAGAACGTCACATCCCGTTTTAGAAAATAGTTCAGAGGAACTCACCTCAATCAATCAAGTCAGTGATATCGTCTGCTCAGGTTCACTGCTATCAGGTATTATCCTATAGATAAAATAACATTATTTAAGCTATATTCTAGCTAGTAAGAATTTCAGGGATGATTCGTTATCTTTTTCTATTTATTGGTTTTACTCAGGCACTTTCTTTTATCCTATGCCAACCCTTTAGTACAACCCTTACCTGTTGGCATAACTCGGACGTTTTCATCATATCCGAGCAAACCCTCGGGGTTACCCAATACCTTTCAAATGATAACCTTAAAGTTTAATAATAATAATAATAATAATAATAATAATAATAATAATAACAATAATAATTACTACAACACTAAAAATAACAAATAATAATAATACTAACTATAACAATAAAATAACAACTATAATAATAATAATAACTATAAAGATGATAATAATAATATTAATAATAAGTATATTAATACTAATACCTACAATGATAATAATAATATAATAATAATGACTATAATAATAATTAAACATAACCTTAAACAAGGGCGTACCTGAAAACTATCTACGACAATTTGATGTAGAGTCTCCCCTACTCGCGCTCCTAGTCGCGCTCCTACTCGAGTATCAAAATGACTACTAGCAACACCCAACGGGGTATTGAGAACACGGAATTCTCTTTATATTAGAGCGTTCCCCAAAAAACTTATGTTCTAAATTCAACCTTAAGACTTCTATTTATAAGGTAGTAGAAGGCAGGTGAAAAACTTTCATGTACGATGTGAGATGAAGTTCAGATAGAGTTTTGATGTGGGATTGCGAATTGCAATTGCAATTGTGAATGATTTGAGTATTATTATATTATTATATTATTATATTATTATCATTAATTCAGCTGCTTAACTCGTTTTACTCTTATAATTTTTAAAATATAACGTATTATGAAATTTCAACTATATCGTTGTGACGAGCTTATTTTTCTCTACGAGTCAACCTAAGTTTCATCGAAAACGGAGCAGGTTCGAATATAATATATTATTATATTCAACGGTCTCTTATAACATAAAAATTTCATCTAAAAACTTCAAACTTTAAATAGACAATTTACTCATTACCTACTCATTTGACAATATATAAAATGCGAAGTTCATATGACTCAAACGCTCGGGATGTTACAAGATGTTATGTACATGTATATTTAGGATGAACATTAATTTAAAACACTAAGTTTATGCGATACTCAGGGAATCAAACTTAAATCATTTAAGTTTTTTTAGTGTTGGTTTATTTTTTTTTAAGTTTTTAGTTAAAAATGTGTATGATATGCATAAAAACCATTACAACAACTTTTAGTATGTTTTTTTTTAATTTAAATGTTACCTAAACATGTTAGATTATGTATAACAGCCCACGTAAATCGTAACAATATATTGTCCGCATTGCCCATTCAGAAACTCACTGTTTGTTTTCACCCAACGAGTTGTTCATCCTGGCAAAAACTTATTTTGGTTGAGAAGGTTTCCACCTCCTTGTAAGGAAGGTTTCGTTCTTCCCCTCAACCATTGTGAGACTTGCATCTCCATTTCACTTATGAGGCCCAACGTCCTCGCTGGCACATCAGTCCGGCCCCCAGCTCTGATCTCATCTGTAACAGCTCATGTAAACTGTACCAAAGTATTGTCCGCTTTGCCCATGACGGGTTGCACATCTAAGAACTTCACGATTTTGTTTTCGCCCGACGTGTTGTTCATCCAGGCAAAACGCATTTTGGTAGAGAAGGTTTTCACCCCCTTATAAGGAATGTTTCGTTTTCTCCGTCAACTGATATGGGACTTACGTAGGTATTATCACCTAAACATGAATTACACATGTATAGATTCAATAAATATATTAAATTTCTTTATAATTTTATTTGATTTTTAAATTTTTTAAATAAATATTGAAGTTAAGACATTTTCTTATATTTTAATAGAGTTTTGGATTGAGAAAATAAAAGATTTTATTGTTCTCCATGTTCTCGCAAAAATACATGTTATGCGTAGAACTCTCCCAGTATATGTATGTGTATTTGATGAAAACAAAACTAAATACATAATCATACACACACACCCATTGTGATGAAAAATGATTATATTAAAATAAGGTAGATATAATCATGATTATTAAAGTTGATTATATGAAGTACGATAAATATGTATAATCATGGTAAGCTATCCTAAACATGCGGAGTCATGTGTGATGATGTTATGAATAAGGTATTGTATTGAACATCTAGAGTGATGTATGCATATATTTATAAGCATGGCAATGGGAACAGGGTGATACAATGTGATGGAAAGTGGAGTGTGTCAAGTAATTTTAGTAAAATATCTATATTATGACATGTTGTGCCAACAATAAAGTGACACATGGTTATGGCATGTTATGCAAACGTCTTATAGGAAGGAAGCCTATGTGAACAAGGTTGAATTATGCAGGATGGGCGTTGGTGATTGATCACTACTTGCACGTCGTTGGGAAAATATGGCTATCAGGAAAAAGGTCCAGGTCAATATAGCAAGTGGTGATGGAAAGACATCATGCACCTCGACCTAAGGGAATGGAGAGTGCTCGTCAAGGGTAAATGTTATGATGTGTAAATAAAATCGGTTATTGAATTAGAGTTTTTCTTAACAAGATAAGTGTGTGAGATGTGAATAGCTAGAATGAGGTGATGGAGTAAACTTGTTTGTTATATATGGTTTACTTGATTGACATAGCAAGAAGCTTGAGACTAAATTTGTAGAATCCAGAAAACAATGCTTGAGAGTCATAAAGCAGCACAAAAGAAGAAGAAGAAGAAGAAAGACAGTTATGAGAATTACAATGAAAAGTAGGTAGTGATGGTTTGAAGTTGGGTTGGGGAAATTGAGACTTGAGAGTGGGTATTTACTAACTAACTTTATAGATTAATATTATGTGGATGGAAGGAGAGTTGAGTTGAGTTGAGTTGAGTTGAGTTGAGTTGAGTTGAGTTGAGTTGAGTTGAGTTGAGTTCAGATGGCAGTGAAGCAGGCTTGACAGCAAAAACAAGCGACCAGGATCCCAAGCAGAGCCCCAGCAACGACCTGTGATGGGGTGTGTCCGAGCAGCTCCTTGAGCTTCCTTTTACTGATGGGGTGACCTTGGAACAAATCCTCAACTATCACATTCAGAACCTACAGGGCACCACCAACAACCATCCAATTAGATGATGATCTGTTTAGGTTAAGAGATTTGATTTGATTTGATTTGATTTACCTCTGCTTGCATTCCAGCATGACGACGGACGCCAATGGCGTCATACATGACAATCAAACTAAAGCCTAAGCACACCGGAAACAAAGAATCTGCCACTCCATGGCATATTGCCACTGAGGTGGTCAAAGCCGTGCATAAAGATGAATGCGAAGACGGCATCCCCCCAGAGGAACACATTATTCGCAAATCCAATTTCTTCTCAAAGCAAAAATGCAACACAACTTTCAGAGATTGTGCCATCAGCCACGCAAAAAACCCAGAGACAAAGTTGGGTTCGCAGCTAGTGTGGCAACAAAGGGCTAATACGAACCTTCAAAATTCAAATTCACCAATCAATTTGCTATGCGGAGCTTTTGGAAATGAAATCAAAAGAAATCAAAAGAAATGAAATTCAAAATCCAACCTTTGCCGTTGCAGTTACGCTCAACAGAGCCATACCGAGCCCTCCATTCAGCAGGCAAGTCGGGCGACTGAGTGGATCCATGGCGTAGTGTCTGAAAATGGTTAACTTGTTGATGGATGCGGTGTATTTCTGCCATAAAGATGTAGGGTTTTGAGGGTTTGAACAAGAGAGAGAGATGCCAGTGGATTTTCTTATTCTTTGTTTCTTGATATTTGAACAGAAGCTTGAGAGGGAAAGAGTTGGAGTAGAACAAGGGTAAGGGTATGATGTTATGATGCAGTCCATGAAATCAGGACTCCGATCTGCATCGAAGCAGTGTTGTTTTCCGATAAGAAAGAAAGAAACAAAACAAACAAAACAAACAAACACGAGGAAGAATATCCTCGAATGGTTTGGGGTTTATGCTTCACACCTTATCCTTGCTTGGAACACCACCACTTCCAATTTGACTTCCCCTCACCGCTCGTCTACAAACTAGTCTTTTTAACTACACCAATAAAAATTACACAACAAATTTGACCAACATGAATCGGTATAAGTCTATAATATTATATAATACATAGAGTAAATTACCATTTGCATCTTTGATTTTGTTCATTTTAACCGTTTGCATCCCTACGGTTTTAAAATTGTCATCTGGCGCCTATCGTTTCATGTTATATTCATTTGAGTCTATGACTTTTCATTTTTATCTCCATTTGAGTCCAAAAGACTAACACCGTTAGTTTTTTTGTTAAAATTATTATTAAAAAAACTAAACTACCCTTAGTATTATATTAAAAATAAAAAAAAATCTTGTGGTTCTCATCATCACCATCTTCTTCTTCTTCAAATCACCACCAGCACAACCATTTACCACCCGCATCTCCACTCCACAACCGCCTGGTTGCCACCACAACAGCCCTATCACCACCACCACAAACCACCCGGTCGCCGCCACAACCACCCGGTCGCCGCCACAACCACCCGGTCGCCGCCACAACCACCCGGTCGCCACCACAGCAAGGCTTTCCACTGGGCGGAGGCTGGTGGCGAAGAAGCAACAGTGTGGTGGCGAAGGATGGGTTTTACACCCTGTATCTTCTTTTTGCTTTTCCCCCACACCCCTTCACCTACAAATCACTCATTTCCCCCACATCAATCGTTTCCCTAATTCCCTAATTCCATCACTCATAACCCTTGAGATTCACTCCCTTTTCATCCACACATATCTCTAACCCCAATCACAATCGTTCTTCATCCTACAATTCAAATTTTCAAATCAATTGTCCAATTTAGGGTTCATCCAAATCGGGTCGGCCGCTGAATGCTCGACGAGGTGGATACACGGGCATGAAGTAGCAGGACCCGACCCAAGCGGTTGCTTCTAAAATCTTCCAGATCAATACAGCTGTATCCACATTTTAGAGCTTAATGGGATCTGCACGAAATTGGATCATTTTGCACGATCATTTTGCCTTTGTTCTTCAGGGCTTAATGGGATCTGCACGAAATTGGAGATCATTTTCTTGTAATTTGACTTATTCCCTCTCCACCTTCAGGTAAAAGAACCCTAATTTTTATTTGGGTATAAAACTCGATGAGGGTGGAGGCGACATGAAGCCCCGTCGGAGTTGCGAGGAGGGTGGAGGCGACATGAAGCGGTGTCGTTTGGTCGTGGTTCCGCCGGCCGGCTTTTGCAATTGAATAATTTGGGTGATGGGTGGCGGTGGTGTTTATGGTGATGGGTATGAAGAGATGAGAGTGAGAGTGTGTGTATGTGTTTGGGGTCAGATAAGATGGGTGGTCCAACAAAGGAATTTTCTCAATTTTTTATTATTAAGGGCAATTTTATCATTTCACATAAAGTTAACTGAACAATTTAACGGAGTTAGTCATTTGGATTCAAACGGGAACAAAATTAAAACGTTAGGGAGCGAATCAAGACTTTGAAACTATAGGGATGCAAATGGTTAAAATAGGAAAACATCAGGGATGCAAATGGTAATTTACTCTAATACATATTTAAATGATAAAATTATGATTTTATTTAAATTATAACACAGGTATACAACATTTAATCATAGAGTATAAGTGTTTTATGTAATACTTCTACTTTTGCTCTCATTTAATTTTAACTTCTTCTAATTATTATATTATTTAATACACATTATTAATATGTTATTTACTAATGCAATTATTTAATTCACCTCATTAAATTTTATTTTATTTGTAATAATATAAATTAACATTTAAATTTATAGTTACTAATCATATTTTTATAACTAAATACTATTTAAATTAAGTATTATTTTATTTAAATACTTATATCTATACTACTATATAATACATCTTTTTGGATAGATATATAATTTTGTCAAGCGTTCAAGTTTTGAAGCAATATGTACAAATGAGTAAAAGGCATTTAAGAGGGGTAGAATATGAAATTGATTAAGATTTTAAGATACTTTAGGGTAATATGATAAATTTATCCACTAAATTTTATATAACTTGACATTTTGGTCTTATCGTTTTTATGCATTTAATAAACACTAAAAGGGTGCCCGCGCAATGCGACAGGACGACATTTTACATCCGGAATATGTTTTTAATATTTATTTATTCTTGTAGTATTTTTACAAAGACTATTATGTTTTTAAGCTAAAATTTAAAACACCTTGCATAACTACTTGTATACGCATTAACTTATTGTAACCCACAAAATATAGATCAGTTTATCAAAAAGTTTACACTAAAATATTTAAAAAAAAAAAGGTTACAATTGTAGTTTTAAAAAAATTTTAAACGGTGATAGATTAAAAGATATAGCTGAAATCTTAAACAACTTAAGTTTTTTTATTGGTAGATAATATATAATTTTATGTAATTATTAGTAAGTGTAAGGCTATTATGTAAATAATTGTAAGGGGTAATATATAGATAATGTTATAAATATTATTTACCCTCAAAAGTGATTATGTATCGTGTAACACTTGCGAATTTTTTTCATATTATATTTGTCAATAAATAATCATAGTTATGTTGCAAGCGTGACTTCATGACTAAGTTTTTAGATAAATACTTAATGGCTAAGCCTTCAAATGCAACTTAATAGTTAAGTTATGGATAAAACTTAACAATTAAGTATTGAATAAAACTTAGTGTCTAAGTTTAGATAAAGAATAAAATAAAACTTAATGGCTAAGTTATGGATAAAGCTTAATAGCTAAGTCTTGAATAAAATATAAAACTTAATAGCTAAGTTTGAATAAAATATAAAACTTAATAGCTAAGTTTTGAATATAATATAAAACTTAATGGTTAAGGTTTTAATAAAATATAAAACTTAATAAGTACGAAATACTTAATGAGTAAGAAATATCCATATATAAATAGATGCTTCTAGCTTCATTCCATTTCATAACCTTTTGATCGACTTCCCTATTTTCACACACGAAACTCTCTACTACCTTTTAAACACCACAAAGATAACCCGAGATTAGGAAGCCGGTGTATATGTTCTAGACAACAAGTATAGGAGTTCTGAATTAATTAAGGTGTTAGAAGCCCGTGACTTAATCCTTAAGTTACTTCGAGGTTCAAAAACAAAAGCTTATCAAGTTTAGAGGCTCTGTTCAACTTACCAGGTGAATACGTTTAATACTTTCAAAACATTCAAATGATTTTATTTTGCGAAAATGGCATTAGTACGTTAACCATGTTAATGCATAGAGGTATTCTGCTAAAACATTTAGACCAGAAGTATATGTATGTTTGATCAAACTATATCCTGGGGATGGGTGAAAATCCCATACTAGGGCTGGTTCAGACTCAGTGCAGATCCGGAGAGTCCCGTAGTAAGACTGCCTGAGCACCAATACCAGTATATATGGAGGGGGACTTCCAGTTGAAATAGACTGCTAAATGTGTGGTTTACCGTTAATTTATGATTAACTGTTTATCATTATTCATGCCAAAATATTTTTGTGTCAAATTAAATGTATTCACCAGCTTTTCGCTGATGTATTATTTTCAAACATTTTCAGGTAAACATAAATAAATATGTTTAGTCAGGTGTTAGTGCTGGATGGACTATGAATCCTAGGCATGGAAACCCTGTGATAAACATATTAGCAAGAATAGTGCTGAAAGGACTAAAGTTTCCTAGGCATAGATCTTGTGGCAAGTTTTGAATATCTGTCAGTAGACAGAAAATTTTGTAAACATTGCGTTGAATAATGTTATATAAAATTATGGATATTTAATTCCCAAAGAATATATGAAAGTTTGTTTTTTTATAAATCATCAGAGTATTTCATTTTATGAAATAAATTGTGAAATGTTTTTCCGCTGCGTAAACGTCTTTCAAGACAAACAATATAAAGTGAACAATGACGCGTACCAATCGGTCGCACTCCCAGGGTGCCCTGAGGCCTGGGTGTGACATACCGTGCATTGAATAAAATAATTATTCTTAATTTTATGGTATTTTAAAATATCACTCTCATATGCTTTATATATAATAAATTATTCAATGGTTATACCTTTCACCTTTAAAGTTAGTATATGCTACAATTAGTATAAATATTTAAAGTTGTTTATTACTCAATGTTATATATGTGTACAGTTAGTATAAATATTTAAAGTTATTTTTTATTCAATATTACCTCATAATTTAAACTATATTTAGTAGAAAGAAAATAACTTTACTTATTAATAATTCAAATTTGTTATTTTCAAAAAAAATAATTCAAATTTGTTAAAATTTTACGCAGCGGTTAGTATAAAGGTTTAAAAATATTTTTTATTCACTATTACCTCATGATTTAAACTTGATTTAACAGAAAGAAAATAACTTCACTTAAAACTAATTCAATTTTTTTAAAATTTTACGTAAGGGTTAATATTAAGGTTTAAAATTTTTTTTATTCACTATTACCTTATAATTTAAATTTTATTTAATAGTTTGTTACTAAATATCTAAAATAATGGATATGGTTAAATAATTAGTTCTTAATTCCTAAACTAATGCAAATTTAAAATATGTTCAAATTTGTAAACTTTTATGTAATTGTTAGTAAGTGTAAGGTTATTATATAACTAATGTAAGGGGGTAATCCGTACATAATGGTTTAATTACTATTTTACCCTTAAAAATGATTGTACCTTATGCATTGAGTAAAGTATGTGTTTTTAGTTTTAGAGTATCTTAAAATACCCCTCCTAAATATTTTATATATAGTATAGATTATTATTACATTATTTAATAATAAGATATTATTTAATTAACTTCATTAAATTTTATTTTATTTTATTTATGATACTATAAATTGATATTTAAATTTATATATATTAATTATATAGGAAAGCATTCTATTGAGAACCATAAATATGTAAAGAACTACTAAAAACCACATAAGCAATAGACATAACATCTCGATAAAATTGGTAATACTAAAAGATGATTGTTTGATTCTATTTTTTAATCTTTTCTTTCATTTAACACCTCTCTCCTTAATTTTTAAAAAAAATTTAAAATGTTTATATATGCAATACATGTGTGTGCGTTGATGCACATTATGAAAAGACTATAGATATCGTGATTTTTTAAATTTTATCTTAAAAGTAGTAAAATTACAAATATTTTGATATATTTATTTAATAAATAGTATAAGAGTTGAAGTGGTTCTTTCTAGTTTTTTCTAGTATAAGAGTTAAATTTTATTTTATTTTATTTATGATACTATAAATTGATATTTAAATTTAGAGTAAATTACGATTTTCGTCCCTGTGGTTTGATGGTTATAACGCTTTTAATCCAATAGTTTAAAAATGCCCCGTTTAAACACTGATGTTTTAAATTTGTAACAATTAGGTCCAAACCGTTAACTCCATATAATTTCTCCGTTAATTTTTTTGATTAAGACCAAAATACCCTTGGACTAAAATTATTACTACAATATATATATATATATATATATATATATAAGCTTTATATCCCTTCATCTCCCTCCGTGACATACTTCCGACCACCAAATTCGTTCAGTCCCCCAAACCCCCATCTTTCTCCATCAATACGGGTTACGAGTGTTGGGTTTGTTGGACCTAAACAATGTTGTTTAACCATTTTAAACTTGAAAACGCAGCGGATTAACATCAAACATCAACCATTTGAAATCTGAAAATTATAGTTCATTGCATGTCTACAACAAACCCAAGAATGCAAGGATCTTATATATGTGTTTGAACTAGTTATGACCAATATATAACAACCCAAACAAGTGATACATACTACCTTATTCATGCTGTCAAAACCATGGTGCATGCTGTTAAACCAGCGCTTGGAGCGCCCTTATGGCAGCTTGGAGCGCCCTTATGGCAGCTTGGAGCGCTCCTTTCATAAGCTGCTGAAATCGTGGATTGAATCAAGATGATGATATTCTTGAGTGGCCAAAACACCAAGAGGAGGTGTTCTCAAGAAATCATACCCACAAGCCCCTTTAGCAACACCATATTTGCTAGGATTTGAACACCAAATCACACCAAGAAAGCTGCTGGAAACGAGTTCCAGCCGTGAACCACCACAAAGCTGCTGGAACTTTGTTTCATTCATGAAATCCGTCTTCAAGATGAGGAACACTAGTCTTGGTGATCGATTTTGCATGTGAGAGAAGTCTAGATCAGATGTGTGTGTTCTTAGAGAGGAGTTTTGTTTCAAAAACAAGAAAAGGGAGAGAAAGGGCAAAGGCCCTTGCGGCCGTGAATACCAACAACCCTTTTTAGGGTTTTCCCCCTTTAAAACCCCTTCTAAGTTTTTATTTAAAAATGTTTTAATATAATTAACCTTTTAATTACACATAATATGCACACACACACTATTATTATTTGATGTTGCTTAACTAATTTAAACAACATAACAAATAATATCCATGAACAAACTATCCTCATAATTTGTTCTTTCTCACATACAATTTATTTAGAAAACCCATTTTCTAAATTGGTGTAATTATTTAATTGCATGATCATATCATCAATTAAATATTAATTGGTGTTTGCTAAGCTTGTTATTGGGTATGACCCGACTTGGATCACAACGTACTAACCACATCAATGTTCTATGTGTCTTGGGCATACAGAATCCAACAATCTCCCACTTGCACAAGATACATAGAAGATTGATGCAAGTAGTAAATACCGCCTAACAACGGTTTACTACCCTTAATACGCATGACTTAGAAGCCATTCAATAACATCATCCCCTTCAAGTATCCAACTTGAAATGATTTAGGTGAATCAATCATTTATCCTTTTGTTACAGATGTCATGTTAAATCCAAGGACACAGAATGATCATTCCTTATTGATTTAACTTAATCAGGCCTTAGACATCATACTCTCAACGAATAAGAGGAACAAATCCCATCTTGACTACATACGTTTCTCACAATCACCTTATGTCATACCTGAACATAGCCTTATGTACTGACAATTATTTCATATCAGTGAAGAACTAGCTCAAGGTATAACACTTGGTGAATATCAAAACCCAATATGTATCTCAGGTCGGAGGATACCAAATGATATTCGCCTTTACTCAAATTTACTTATGATCAATCAATAAGATTCCATGTAGTAAGACTTGAGATGCGGGTCATTCCAATATTCGTATCCCACGAATATCTATGAACCTTGGCAGCAACCAATTGCTCTATATTAATGCCTTATGAATATCCACCAATCCAAGTTCATAATAGTCTTACATTCATATTTGTTCCCACAAATATGACCGACTACGGACCTTTAGAATAATAAAATTATTCATGGATGTAAACATGCTAAAAGGGAACATCACTTAAAATATCGTAAATGCATAGATAAGTTAAGTATTACAATTGTTCCATATTAATAATATTAATACTAAACAGATCAATTCCAATCACTAGAATATCGAAGTCCTGAGGCACAAGTATGACTTTCATGCTTTGCCCTTTCAAGAAGCTTCGTGAGTGGATCCGCAATGTTTTGATCAAAGTGAACTTTGCGAATACATACCTTTCCCTTTTCAACATCATCCCTTATGTAGTTGAATTTCCACTCATTGTACCTAATCTTTTGATGTGCACGGGGTTCCATGATTTGAACAATCGCACCCTCGTCATGACAAAAGATTTCTAAGGGGTCTTGAATGGTAGAGACCATCCTTAGATTGGTGATAAACCTTTTTATCCATGCAGCTTCCCAAGCTGCTAATGAGGCAGCTATGTATTCGAATTCTGTAGTGGACAATGCTACCCTATTCATAATGGAGACGTACCCTGATTGTGATCGGGGATCATCTCGATCAGTTTGGAAACTAGCATTCGTGTAACCCTTTACAACTAGTTCCTCTTCATCAGATCCATATATTAGAAACAGATCCTTAGTCCTCCTAAGGTATTCCAATATACTTTCAACAACCATCCAATGGATGTTTCTTGGATTCTGCTGATATCTATTTGTCATGCTTAACACGCATGACTCGTCCAGTCTAGTGCATATCATCGCATATATGATGGATCCTATAGCAGACGCATATGGGATGTCCTTCATACGATGTTGCTCATCCTTTAAGCTTGGACATTGAGATGCACTCAATATTGTCCCTCTTTGAATAGGTACTATACCTTTCTTAGAGTTTACCATCTTGAACCTTTTTAAGATTT
The DNA here is from genome assembly GCA_024085815.1 of Flaveria linearis. Lineage (NCBI taxonomy): Eukaryota > Viridiplantae > Streptophyta > Magnoliopsida > Asterales > Asteraceae > Flaveria > Flaveria linearis. The sequence goes on from CM044001.1 coordinate 126,754,140, forward strand.
TATCAATGTATGCACTTTGGTTTAACCCTATCAACCGCCTCGATCTATCCCTATAGATCTTTATTTCCAAAATATAGACGGCTTCACGGAGATCCCTTTTGGAAAAACAATTTCCAAGTGTAGTATGTCATCAACATACAATACTAAGAACGTAATTACACTCCCACTAGCCCCTTGATACACACAATCCTCGTTAGCGTTCTTGATGAAACCCAATTTCTTGATCTTTTCATCAAAACGTTGATTCTAATTTCTCGATGCTTGTCTCAATCCATAGACTGATATCTTTAACTTGCATACTTTATCAGGATGACTTTAGCATTGCGATTGGCGAGAAGGTTTTGTCATAATCAACCCTTTGACTTAGAGTGAAACCTTCTGCTACAAGTCTTGCCTTGTAAGTATCCAAGTTTTCATGCATGTCAGTTTTCTTCTTGAAAACCCACTTGCATCCAACCGGTTTGGAGTTAAGTGAAGAGTCAACCAATTCCCAAACTTGGTTGTCATGCATGGATTGCATCTCTACGTTCATGGCTCCTAGCCACATGTCACAATCCGAATTGGACATTGCATCATGGTATGTAGTTGGCTCTTCGGAGTCAACAACGTAGTATCCATCTATGAAAAATCCACATCTTTCATGTGAAATGCTAACTCTACCAGATCAGCAAACGTTTTGTGTGTATTGATCAACCTCTTGATCATGATCAACAACCTCTTATTGATTGCTAGTGTCAACCAAAAGTGTATCGGCTTGTGGATCTTGATCCTCATCAAATTCCACTGTTCTATGCGTCATTCCTTCCATAAGGAACTTGGCTTCCAAGAACACTGCCTTTTGAGCAATGAAAAACTTTTGCTCTGTTGGATCAAAGAAGTAGTATCCTTTACAGTCCTTTTGAATATCCAACAAATATACACTTAGTGAATCGACTTTCAGTTGGTTTGGGTGTTAAGCTTAACATAAGCTTCATGACCCATAATTTTAAATATGATAGCGATGGAACTATTCCATTCCATATTTCAAAAGGCGTCGAATCCACTTTCTTGGTTTGGGCCATATTCAAAATATGAGCCGCGGAGAGTAGTGCGAAAACCCCAAAATTATAGAGGTAGTGAGCTTATATCCATCATAGGTCGAACTATATCCAATAGGGTTCGATCTCCTTACAGAACACCATTATGTTATGGTATTCTGTGAGGAGTAAGTTGTGAGACAATCTTACAACTTCCTAGATGATCCCTAAAAGTTTCACTTAGGTATTCACCTTCTCTATCTAAACGGAGAACTTTGGTAGTTCTATCGAGTTGATTTCTTACTTCATTCTTGAAGTTTTTGAACATTTCAAATTCTTCATGTTTATGTGCCATCAAGTACACATAACCATAGTGACTATAATCGTCGGTTAAGGTAATGAAGTAAGTTTCATCATACCTTGTCATTTTCTTAAAAGGACCACATACATCCAAATGTATGACTCCTAATAAGTCTTTTGCCCTCTTATTAGTACCACTAAAGGGCGTGTTGGTCATCTTGCCTTGTAAACAAGATTCACACTAATCAAATGAACAATTTTCATCTGTTGTCAAAAGACCATTCTTTTAAAGTGTTTAAATCAGTTTCTTGTTTATGTGACTAAGATGACAATGACAAGAATAAGAGTCACTTAAACCATTTTAAGTCTCTTGGTGTATGATAGGTATAATGTGTTATTATAGGACGAATCATCATGAACCAATTCATAAATATCATTAGAAGGCATAGCCTTGAAATAATATACATCATCCATATAAACATAAATACCATCATTTACTCACTTTAAATCATAACCATATCATTTTAAAAGGGAAACTTAAATCATGTTCCTAGTCAAACTAGGAGCATATAACATGTTTTGAAGAACAACTTCCAAACCTTTTGAAAGTTTCAAAACATAGTCTCCTTTCTTAAAGTGCTTATTTCTTTTGAACCCTTGCAACAAATTGCAATAGTGAGTTCCATATGAGGTATCCAATTACCCATGTGCTTTTAGGAAATAACACCTAAGTTAATATGGATTATGAAAGTTATACTTAAGGTTTGCCCAGCATCCCTTTTATTCTCAACTCATTGAGATAGGTTGGATGAATCCCTTTCAAATGACCTATCTCACCATACTCAAAGCATGGATCGTTTTCGGTTACCTTAAGCTTCATAAGCTTAGGTTTTGGAGGTTCCGCTTTGATCTACCCTTACCCATTGCCTTTGATGTGCCCTTCTCCTTTGGCAACATTTGCCTTGGGATCGGGAATGGCCTTTCTTTATTGATCTAGAGAATAGGTAGAACCTTTCTACCCATCCCTGCCTTAGCTGTTGTGAGCATTGCGTGAAACTCACCAATGCTCTTGTCCTATGCATTCATATTGCAATTCATTATGAATGTCTCAAACATTTAGTTAGGCCATTAAGGATCAAATCCTTGGCCAACTTCTTTGAGACAGGACAGCTAAGCCTCTCGAGGCGGCCTAAACATCGTCGGGGTCGGGTTGGTTAGGAATAGGATCGTCAAGGGCATTTGCCTTTGCTCTTGCTTGAGAACAATTCTCAAGTTTCGAGACCAGTCCATAAGGTTATTATGGTAGAGACGATCCCTCTCTAAAATAGTTCTCAGTGATAGGGTATGGACGGTCGGGGTGGTAGCATTATTGTTTGCGGTCATTCTACAAATTTTACAAAGTTCTTTTTAGTATTTCTGAAAAATTTTATTTTAATTATTAATACCCTTTATGTCTCATAGACAATTAATAATTAAATCTAGAATCCAACGTTACATTCAAATAATGGTTAGGTGACCTTTATCCCATTATTCAAATTAACAAGGTAGTCAACATTTGACAATTGCAACCTTTTGCAACTTCTAGCGGTATGGGATCGACTTTAAACATCATATGCAAAGTCGGCATGTTAATCCCATCAACACCATTTGGAAACCATATTTTAGGTGATCCATTCAACATGGTTTGCAAATCAAGTTACCCTACTTGCACACACATGTGAGTTTACCAACACAAGTGGTTAGGTGACCTTTATCCCACCAATGTGGTATTCCCACCTTAAGTCATAAGTTCCCTCAAAATGGTTAGGTGACCTTTATCCCATTAAGAGTTTCCAAATGACTTAAGTGTTGTGCAAAAGGACGGTGTTAAACTTGTTTGAAAAAGGGATTTTTAGTTTTCATTGATTCTAGTTTGAAAACTCTATTTACCTTGTATTTGCATGCTTTCAAATACAAGGTATCCTATGGTCCACTTTTAATAAAACCTCTTTTATTAAATCATTAATCCTTTAATAACCTTTTATTAATCACTTAATGATTAGGAACCATAAAATTCAGCTTGTTAAGTTTGTTTATTAGTTTGTTATGCACATCCAAATGTCAAATAACAATCATACAACAAACAACCAAACAAGTACAATCATACAAACATATGTGCATAACTATAGCCACTAAGTTGACTACACTTGTTTGCCATCACAAGTGTTGTCATAAGGTCTTTCCTAAGGGTTAACCACAACACAAATGATGAGGTCTTCAAAGACTCCCACTTGAACTTGCATCCAAATGCTTCAAGTCCATCCTTTGTGTCTTCCTTTTGTGCTTCCTTCCCGAGCATCTTCTTTTACAAAATATATATCCCAATACATATTTTCTAGTAAAAGAAAAAATACTCCTAATCTATTTATTACATTGCCAAATGAATAAACAAATTACAACCCAAATAGAAACACCAAAAGGATTATTACAACCCATAAAGAATGAATACAAGCAACATGACAAGATTACAATCAACCAAATCCAAAACACACATGGTCAAGGCTATGTTATGCACTAATATATGTATCCACATACATCATTTCAAGAACCAAAATGAACCCCATTTGACCCTAAATTTTCAGCCAACACAAACTAAGAATTTAGGGTCTATTGTCCAAACAAAAACACAATCAACCAATTTGATATCTTCCTTTCAAGATCCAATCATAAGCATGCATGATTACAACCTTGAAAGGTTGGGGTATCATCAAATCATCACAAAACAGCCCTAATGAGGTTGTTAAACCTTATATATCCAAATATACAAGAACATATGAAACTAGTCATCCACATATCCGACTCTAGATGCCATTGTTGGGTTTGTTGGACCTAAACAATGTTGTTTAACCATTTTAAACTTGAAAACGCAGCGGATTAACATCAAACATCAACCATTTGAAATCTGAAAATTATAGTTCATTGCATGTCTACAACAAACCCAAGAATGCAAGGATCTTATATATGTGTTTGAACTAGTTATGACCAATATATAACAACCCAAACAAGTGATACATACTACCTTATTCATGCTGTCAAAACCGTGGTGCATGCTGTTAAACCAGCGCTTGGAGCGCCCTTATGGCAGCTTGGAGCGCCCTTATGGCAGCTTGGAGCGCCCTTATGACAGCTTGGAGCGCCCTTATGGCAGCTTGGAGCGCTCCTTTCATAAGCTGCTGAAATCGTGGATTGAATCAAGATGATGATGTTCTTGAGTGGCCAAAACACCAAGAGGAGGTGTTCTCAAGAAATCATACCCACAAGCCCCTTTAGCAACACCATATTTGCTAGGATTTGAACACCAAATCACACCAAGAAAGCTGCTGGAAACGAGTTCCAGCCGTGAACCACCACAAAGCTGCTGGAACTTTGTTTCATTCATGAAATCCGTCTTCAAGATGAGGAACACTAGTCTTGGTGATCGATTTTGCATGTGAGAGAAGTCTAGATCAGATGTGTGTGTTCTTAAAGAGGAGTTTTGTTTCAAAAACAAGAAAAGGGAGAGAAAGGGCAAAGGCCCTTGCGGCCGGAATACCAACAACCCTTTTTAGGGTTTTCCCCCTTTAAAACCCCTTCTAAGTTTTTATTTAAAAATGTTTTAATATAATTAACCTTTTAATTACACATAATATGCACACACACACTATTATTATTTGATGTTGCTTAACTAATTTAAACAACATAACAAATAATATCCATGAACAAACTATCCTCATAATTTGTTCTTTCTCACATACAATTTATTTAGAAAACCCATTTTCTAAATTGGTGTAATTATTTAATTGCATGATCATATCATCAATTAAATATTAATTGGTGTTTGCTAAGCTTGTTATTGGGTATGACCCGACTTGGATCACAACGTACTAACCACATCAATGTTCTATGTGTCTTGGGCATACAGAATCCAACAACGAGATCTCGATCCGAAACCCGGCTGGTGAAACGGGCGGCGTAGGCCTATCTCCGGCCGATGTCCACCTCCCTCGGCGCGGCGGATCCACCGTTCTCCACCGCCTATGGAGCCGACTCTCTGATGTCGTCATCAACCTCATATTTCACTTCTGTATTTGCTTCCTCAGATCTACTAATATCACAAAATTGTAATCTATAACCTATAAAGAGGTAATGAAATTGAAAGTTTAAAACAAACGCCCAATTATGGGTTCGTTTCGATTTGTAGAAATGATGAAGTAATTGAATCAATAAGTGAATGGGAGTATTGGTAGAAAAATCGAACAGATCGTCGCCGGAGAAAGAGGCGTCGAACGCCGGGAAGCCGGATAGACTCTCCGGCGCCGTCGCCGGAGAAAGGGCTACGGAGTTGTACGGCATCATGGTCGTACACCATCGCAGCTTCTTCTGCTGTATCAAAGGACCCCAACCAAAGCTTCTTCTGCTACATCATGGATCTCTGATCTTCTGCTGTATCAAAGGACCCCATTTCCCCCATGGCCGCTACCGTACGTCGCGGTACTTTCTTCCGGCCGTTACTGACTAAGGTGCACAGGTGGTGGCGGTGATGGCGGCTGAGGTACAAAGGTGGTGTCGGTTACGATGGCTGACGTGCACAGGTGGCGGCGGTGGCGGTGGCTGAGATGCTGGTGGTGGTGTTGGCTAGGTCCACAAGTGGTGGTGGTGGCTCCAAATATTTAGGTGTGTAGATTTAGAATCAAGGGTATATTAGTCATTTTACATAGACTTAACAGAGAATATGGATGGTAGTTAACGGTTTGGACCTAATTGTTACAAATTTAAAACCTCAGTGTTTAAACCGGACGTTTTTAAACTATTAGATTAAAAGCGTTATAACCACCAAACCATAGGGACGAAAAGCGTAATGTACTCTTAAATTTATATATACTATTATATATATATATATATATATATATATACCAATTATATACTAATTATATATAACTAATTACTATTTAAATTAAATATTATTTTATTTGAATATTTAAGTATATAACTTATATATATCTTTATATTTATAATAACTATAATACTAATATTTTTATAGGGATATATTGTGAGTTTAATAATTAGAATATTAATGTATATCTTTTATAGAAAATGGGAAGGGCTAAGGCGGTGGGGCCAGACAACATCCCGATTGAAGTGTGGAAGTGCCTAGGAGATGAGGGCCTACAATGGCTAACGGACTTATTCAACACTATCTTTAAGACAGGAAAGATGCCAGAGCAGTGGAGAAGCAGTGTCATAGTCCCCATATATAAGAAAAAAGGAGATGTCCAATGTTGCGCAAATTACAGGGGAATAAAGCTATTGAGTCACACGATGAAGCTATGGGAAAGAATTGTTGACACGAGAATTAGACGAGAACTCAGATAGCGGTAAACCAATTTGGATTTATGCCAGGCCGCTCTACAACAGAAGCTATACACGTCATAAGGAGGATAATGGAGAAATATAGAGAAAAGAAAAGAGACCTGCATATGGTATTCATTGACCTAGAAAAAGCATATTACAGTGTGCCGCGGAAACTCATCTGGGAAAGTCTACAACTTAGAAAGGTACCAGAAAGGTATATCAAAATAATAAAGGATATGTATGACGGGGCAAAAACATGTGTACGAGCACCTGTCGGAGACACAGACTACTTCCCGGTGGAAGTAGGACTCCACCAAGGATCGGCATTGAGCCCATTCCTCTTCATAGTGGTGCTGGACGAGATGACCAAGTCTATGTAACAACCCAAGGAAATCGCAACGTGATATTGTCCGCTTTGGCCGCAGCCTCACGGTTTTAAAACGCGTCACATTGGGGAAGGTATCCAGCCCCAACCTTGACGGCGGAAACGTCGAGGTGCGAGGGTTAAGATTGTTCACAGCCACATAACGCTATGTTAAAATGTAAAATGCCATTAATCAATTGTTTTCAATCACCACATACATCAATGTCTCAAAATAAATCAAACAAAAACAAGAATTCAATCGTCTTTATTAAGCCTAGGTCCATGATCTAGGTTTATGCATTCCTTCAATCATTGCTAAGCTTGCACATTACCTGAAACATGTTGAAAATAAAGTCAACTAACTAGTTGGTGAATTCTCATGGTTTTAAATACAATAAGTATACAAAATGTGGCAATTCTAGTCAATGGTCACAAGATAGCAAGTATATAGAACATGCATAGTTACAATCAAGCCTCGACTGAATAATATGAATAAGCATGATTAGCTAAGTGTATTTGGTTCCCTAGTGCACAAGCATACGGCTCCTAGGAGTCGGCAATACATCGACTTTAGCACCAAATAGGCTTGTCAGGGCCAAAGATCTAAGACTTCGCTAGGCTAGCAATAGTTAATGATTGCACACGTATGTCACATCTCATATAATACTTAACATATCCAAACAACCACGACTATGTAAAGAATTGCACGTGTGTAATAAGTATCAAAGCGTGTATGTGTAAGTTTGTATAAGCAACATGTTTCACCCCGAAAGACGTGAAATAATCATAAAGCGGGGCATAAGAACTCACGTGTTTAATAAAGGAGACTTGTAGATGTAATAAGAATAACCACGAATAAGATTTCCAACACAAACGTCACAACGCACCTAAACGAAATAAAGTAGCGCGTTATAATTTGTTTGATGATTAATTGTAGGTCTAATAATTATCCGTATTTATTACATGTTAATAACGTGATCGGTTAAATGGAACGAATGGATTATACTTGGTATAATCAATTGTTAGCGCGTAAAAGAAATAATAAATAAAACTTGATTAAATTGTACGTTGAACCGATTTTTAAGGATTGTATATAATAATTATAATAAGTGATTTAGCTATTATAAGGAACTATATATATATATTTATAGGTATAAGTAATTAAACAATTTAATTGTTTGAATTTATACATATAAATATATATATAAACAATTATGATATTGTGTATAATAATCAATATAAATGATTTAGCTATTAAAAGAACTATGTATAAATATATATATATATATAGGTAACTAAACAATTAAATTGTTTGAATATATATATATAACTATATATACTAAACAATTATAACATTGTATAATCATAATAGGTGATCTAATTACTAAAAAAATATATATGAATATATATATATATATATAGGTATAAGTAACTTAAATAATTTAATTATTTAAAAATATAAATTTACATATTCAAGTATTATATTTACTCATTTTTGTATTTTTAAAGATACAATAATGTATTTATAAATACAAAAGTAATTTATAAAAATTTAATTTAGTCATAAAATTAATTAAACAAAAGAAAGAAAATAATCTGCATTTTATAAAATTAATTTTAGAAATTTTCAGAATTTAAAAAGGTTTAATAATTAAAAAGAAATAAAGAAAAGAAGAAAAGAAATCAGAAAATAAAAAAGAAAACAGGGGAGGGGGCTGCCCGGGGTCGAACCCGGGGCCTCCCTGTGAACATGGGACGGAGGAACCAGTGAACCAGGGCCGTGGCCGTGGTTCACATTGGTTTGTTTTAAATTTAAACACTCGTCTCCCAGTTTCCCCCAATTCGAATAAACCTAGATTCAACAGATCCTCAATTGACCCTCGATTCGGTGTTAGACACCCAAATCATCATAGGGCTTCTGATCCTTGGATCAAAACGAGTAGAAAACAGGTTTCAATTACCTGTTTTGATGGGGTTTCGAGTGATGTCGAGTTCGACTTAGTCTCGAATGTTCTTGAATTGGGGCTTTTCGATTCGGAGGGTTTATGGTGAAATTGAGGTTTCAGGGAGTTCAAGAACTTCAAAATGGATCGAAAGCCCACAATTTATAGACTTGATTTAACAGGTTCGAGCATAACCCATTCGATTTTGAAAACGCGTTCGGGTTTACTAAAATTGAGAGATTCGAGTTGTTGTGACGCGTGATTAGGGGATGGATTGATTTGTTAAACCGCGTATTAACTTTAGGAATGATTGATTCGATTCAATTTGTGTTTTTGGCAAGATTTGATTTCGAATTTTTTTTTTAGAATTTTGATTTGGTTTTGATTTGGAAAGGGTACGAGCGCGAATTTCGATTTTGGAGTTGGGTTCGGGTTCGAAACCCATAGTCGAAGGTGAGGGGCCGGTTAATTTGGTCGAAATCGATGTTAAAATGGTTGTTTGAAGCTCGCCGGAGCTCCCACCGGCCGGTGGCCGGAATTACGGGGTAGAAGGGGGGTGGTTTGGGAATTTACACAAATGGCCCCTGTGCTTTCAGTTTTATCATTTTATGTATTAAACTTGTATTTAGAGTTTTCAAAATGACAAGTTAACCCCTGCACTTTAATACTTGGTTATTATTATTGTTATTATTATTATTATTATTATTATTATTTATTATTATTATTATTATTATTATTATTATTATTATCATTATTATTACTTTATTATTATTATTATTATTAACATTATATTATTATTATTATTATTATTATTATTATTATTATTATTATTATTATTATTATTATCTATTATTATTATTGTTATTATTTTTATATATATAAAAATTTACTAAGGATGCTATACATTTGCATAAATAAAATGGACACAAAAATACAGGATGTTACAGTCTATACAACAGCCAGTCCCATGGTGTATGCTGTTTGCGGATGATATTGTCTTAATATCAGAATCTAGGACGGTGCTTAACGAGAGATTAGAACAGTGGAGAGCAGCAATAGAACGCAGGGGCTTAAGGATAAGTCGCGCTAAGACAGAATACATGCATTGTAACTTTAGTGGTGAGGCCGAAGAGGACACCCAAATCAGTATCCAAGGCATGGCGGTCCCCCGGACGTCTAGGTTCAAATACCTTGGCTCGTACGTACAGGAAGATGGAGAGATACACAGCGATGTAGCACACCGTATACAATCAGGATGGTGCAAGTGGAGAGCAGCATCAGGGATTTTGTGTGATAAGAGGTTCCCGGCAAAACTAAAGGGAAAATTCTACAGAGTGGCAGTACGTCCAGCTATGTTATACGGCACAGACTGTTGGGCCATAAAGAAATCGCACGAGAGACAAATAGAGGTCGCAGAAATGCGAATGCTGAGGTGGATATGTGGACACACAAGATTGGATCGGATAAGAAACGACGTCTTTCGTCAGAGGCTAGAGGTGGCGTGTATCACAGAAAAAATAAGAGAGGGAAGATTAAGATGGTTTGGGCACGTGAAGAGGAGAACGATGGCAGCACCAGTCCGAGCAGTAGAGAATATCAGCTTAGAGGGTAGGAGGAGTAGAGGTAGACCTAGGTTGACTTGGGACGAGGTTATTAGGAGAGATATGATGGACTTGCATCTCTCTGAGAACATGATCGAGGATAGAAGTGAGTGGAGGCGTAGAATTAAAATTAAGGACTTTTAGTGGGTTTTGTGGGTGGGAAGGGTATACGGTGACATATGGCCGTACCCCACACGTTAGGTGTAGTTTTCCTCATCTATCCTTTTTGGGTGTTACATGCGCATTATCTAATTCTTCTTGTGATATATATCATTGTGTTATATGCTTCGTATTATGATGGTTATTGCCTTTGTTATGCTTTGTTATATGCTTTGTATATGCGTTGTATTATGATTGTTATTGTTATTGCCTGTGTTAACGAGTCGGGGGTCTCTTCGGAAGCGGTCTCTCTATCTTTCTAGATAGAGGAAAGACTTGCCACCATATACCCCTCCTAGACCCTGCTCTTCAGCGGGATGGGTATGTTTGTTTGTTTGTTTGTTAGTATATGTGTATATATATACCCATATATACATTATTAATTTGAATTTCGAATCAAAAGTTCAAAAATTGATCCGAATTCGATAAAAAAACTTATATATGAGGAAGTTCAAATAAAAAATAATATTTGATTAAGAAATGTAAGAAGAAATGAGATGGTGACATGTGACAAAGCTAGAAAATAGGGTTAAGGGATATTTTGTTCTACTAACCATTTAATCCAGTTTACTTTCTTCTTTTAAGAATTTAGCATATTTTTTTACACTATCTTCACCCCAAAACCTTATCAACAATCAATATCAAAATACAATCAAATCCTAGAGATCTCTCATTGTCTTAAGCTCCATAATTACATGCAACAACTACTTAGTGATTAGAGGTGTTCATTTGAGCGGCTGGTGTTGATTGATAGCGTTTTAAGACAATGATTTGTTAGTCAATGATAGCGGTAATCTGATGTAATAAATAGTGACGGTGAATGATATCGATGATCAATGATATTCAAATGTCATTCGTTTTATCAAACTCGGATTATCACTTAGATTTTCAAGCATATAACAACACATAGATTGTTTTTACTAACGCAAAACAACATAAAACGAGTTATATTCACGCAAAATATACAGAACGTTAAAACAACAAAGAAAGTGTTGTTTCTGTTTTGTTTGTTGTTTCGACATAATACATCATAGAAAACAACACATGATGTTTTCTTGTTTTCACGCAAGACAACATAGAACACGCAAAGCAGCACAAAACTATGTTGTTTGACGCAAAGCAGCATAAAACTGTGTTGGTTGACGCAAAACAACACAAAACTTTATTGTTTGATGCAAATCAGCTCAAAACTCTATCGTTTGACACAATCAGAACAAACAGAGGGAAAACTATATATATATGTGTGTGTGTGTGTGTGTGTTTATATATATATATATATGTGTGTGTGTGTGTATATATAAGGTGGGGTTATTATAAAAAGAGGGAATGCTAAAAATGGTGAGAAGGATTATTATCCATTAGTATTTAAATTCGGAAGCGTATTTAAATGAAATCCATAAACCAGTATTGCGAAAACACAACCGCCCAAACTCAATATTAGTTGTATAACCCAAATAAAAGTTTTATATGACCTATTATGCATGAACCTCAATGTTGTGTTCCTACCAATGCAAATACTTTTAAGAACCTAAGAGAAGCATGCTAAATTATAAACATAGGGTTGGTGAGTTCACAGGTTTATAAAACAAGCAACAATTTAAAAATAGATTAAAGTAAACAAAGTATATAACCGTAGATAGCTAATCTACAAATCATGTTACTAAGTGTATGAAGTTTGCAACCAAATCTTGACAAGTAAATTTATGCCTCGGTCGTGGTTACCAAACACGACAATAGTAATTACATCGATTTAACACCCATTCAACCTCCGGTCGTGATAGGGCGACTAACCCGGGTGTGTTTGTCAGACCCGGTAGTACTACTCAGAAATTATCTCGCTAATATCACATAATTAATGGTTCGAAAGTAAGAACTTAAATGGTAACAACATTAGTATACATGCGATCATACAATCCACTGAATCTAAAGTAATGTATTTTATGGCATGTTCTCTTCCCTGAAAAAGAAGAGTAAAATCAGGGATGTAAACTCATCTTGAATGCACAACAACAACTAAATGCAGGTAACAGAGGATTAGGTTCCCAAATAACCTGAATTGCATGACGTTCTAGGTCATTGACAACACCGTGTAACATTCTTGCATACATAAGACCACATTCATGCACATGTACTATTTATATGAGTAATTTAAATATACACCCTAACAAGCATAAGGCACACATTTAAAGTACATACATACATAGCCCCATGCATTCCCTCATCCCAACCAAGGATAATTCAATACCAACCCTAATAGGGTCATATGATTATAGCATACACTATGTAACCATCCATACACACACCATATAACCATCCACACATCACATGCATTCATGGCCCATAAGAAAAGACACCATACACTAACTCCTATAAAAACTCTAAAACCTTAATCGGGCACACACACGCACAACCACTCAACCATCCCAACCCGAGAGCCACACAATGCCCTTGGTCCCACCAAATCAACCAAGACCGAACCCAGTCGAATTATCCACCTCAAGCCCGGTCATGCATGCATACTCATAAACCCCCACCTCGCACGCATTGCCATACAACCCAAAACCCTACACACATCCATTCTCGGCCGAGCTTAGCACACACCAACAACATAACCGAATGAAACCCTAAAACACTTCACACACACGCATCACACCCATAACCGCAGCTCATTACCGCACCTGCAACAACAACCGGGCCCGAACCCACACACCCAATCCTATATGCACCCAACCAAACCTATGCATATAAACCCGAACCCATAAGCACGAAAACACATACATATGAACATACACAACCACAACACACTCAAGCACACACATAGTCACATAGAGTTCCATACACAGCCGAAACTTATCTATATGCCCACTACTCCGAGTACACCCCCATAACCAATGCCATACATAAATGAAAACAAACCCTAACTCCCCCAGACACGCAAAACGTATGTGATTATTATGAAGAAAAGAAAAGGCAAACTTAAAAGCAATCATACCTCTAAGACATGAATGAGAACCAATTAAGTGAAATCAAGGAAAGTATGATCGCGAGGAGGGGAGAGATTAAGAGACCACCGAGAGCTCGAGAGATTGAGAGGTGTCGAGAGAGAGATATCAAGAGGGTAGGGTTTCGGGCAGTTGGGGTTGCTGTGAACGAGAATGCATAGGGTGGGAGGTTTAACATTAAAAGGGTATTTTTGTAATTATTTAAACTAACATAACCCAACCCAAGTTAAATACATTTTTAGTTTTATATTTAAAAATATTAGCATTATCTTTTTAAGTTTTTTGGTTATTTTTATTTTTATTGTTTGGTTACTTTTTTGATTATTTTTTAATAAAATATGTTTTAAATACAAAAATAATTACATCTTTTCTAAAGAACAATTTAAAGAAATTGATTAAAAGATGAATGAATTTTTAAATAAAAAAGAAGGATTTTAAAAACAAATGTGAAGAAAGAACGATTTAAACAAAGAAAGTTCAAAAATCGTTCGTTTTTTAAACAGTTCTTTTTAAAACTTTTCTTTTTAAAATCGTTCTTTCTAACTTCTTTTCAAAATAGTTTTTCTAAATCTCTCATTTTCAAACCGTTCTTTGCCAATAGTTCTTTTTTTTTAAAACTATTTTTAAAAAATTAAGTTAAATTATTATTTTCTAAACCAATTTTTTAAAATCTTTTTTGTTTTATTTTAGTTAAAAATGGAACACTTAGAAAACTTAAAAAAGATGTTTTTAAAAAATAAAAGCTTAAAAAAAGAATTAGAAAATGAACAGTTAAAACAAACTATTTTAATAAATAAAGGTTTAATAAATAAATAAGTTTTCTTTTTAAAATCTTTCTTCTTTTTAAACAATCGCTAGTTTTTTAATCGTTCTTTTTTTAAATCGTTATTTGAAAAAATCGTATTTGTTTGTATATTTAAAATATGTTTTATCTAAAAATAATAAAAAGTAGCAAAACAATAACAATAAAATAACCACAAAAGTTAAAATAGATAACGATAATATTTTTTAAATATACAATTTAAAACTTATTTAACTTGATGTTGGTTTTTGTTAGTTTAAATAATTACATAAATAGTCATTTAATGTTAAACAACTTTTTAATTTTCAAAACAACCACTGAAGTTAAAAAAAAAAAAACTAAATACCATTACACTTAACTAACAAAACTAATAGAGTTAATGGTTGAGGGCTAAAACTATTAAGGGTGTGTATGATATGTTAAAAGATTTCTTTTTAAACCAAGTGAGTTAAAATAACTAAATCACAGGGGTAAAAATAGTAATTTACTCAAAATAAAAAATATTTGAGCTATAATCTAATAAAATGTTCTTAAAAGTGTACCCTCTCGTTAATTTTATATTAAAAAGTTGGTATTCGAACAAACCAAAATCCAATAATACAGTTGGTAAAATGCTATTCACATATTATTTTGGAAATAGACTGTCGTGTTTTGGGGGAGCTAAATATTCTCTTTGTATACCCTAATTCATTCGATCTCTTAATTATATATCCTCCTCCTCCTATAGAAATGAAACAAAATGAAAACTTGTTTCTTTCATATCTTGTCGTTATTTTGATGGTAGCACATAAAACAAACGCCACGGCACAAGATGACAAAGAATTCCTCGACACCCACAATAAGGCGCGGATCCAAGCAGGCATGCCGCCATTCACCTACGATCAAACACTTGCGGAATATGCAAACAAGCATGCATTATCGCATGCTCGTGATTGTGCTTTAAAACACTCAGACGGACCCTATGGAGAAAACCTATTCTGGGGTAGTGCTGCTAAGTCTCTCAAATGGAGCCCCAAGGACGCTGTCTACGCTTGGATGAAAGAACAAAAGTATTATAACAAGAAAACAAATACATGTATGCCGGGCCAAAAATGTGGTCATTACACCCAAATTATGTGGCGTGACACCAAAAAAATCGGGTGTGCAAGGCTCAATTGCAATGGCAAAAGCACTTATATTGTATGCGAGTATGATCCCGCTGGGAATTATGAGGGACTTTCTCCTTTTGATAAACATGATCCATACATTTATAGTTAAACTTAGTTAGATGGAACATTTAATTCGGTTCCATGAAAAAGTGTAATAATAATAATATTCATTCTATAAATTTGTAAACATCATGTACAATACTAACTCGTATACCACACGAGTTGAATGAAAAAAAATTCAATTAACAGATGATAACTAATATTTAGAAATTATAAAATAAGTTTTTGAGAAAAGATATTATTTAAATTACATATAATTTACTACCTTAGGTAATAAAGCAATAACAATATTCTTTAAACTTTTGTCATTTAGAAACTTTTGTTTGAAAAAAAAATATTTTTTTAAACATTTCAATAAAAATTATTTCTTTAAACAATGCCATTTTTAAAAAAAATATTTGCATTAAAAAACTTCATATTTCATAAAAAGAATTTAACAAAAGAAACATGCTTCTAATTTATTAAAAGATCTTTTCTATAATTTAAAAAATATAAATAATATCATTAAAATTTAATATTATCATTAATTCTATAATTTTAAAAAATAAATAATATCATTAAAATTTAATATTATCATTAAATGATTGGCTTGCTATACTAATAACATGTGAAAAATAAATATGAGAAAAGGACCTTATAGTGTTGAGAAAATGATATGCAACAAAAATTATTTCGTTTTATTGGAGAAGTGTATATACACACAACAAATACAATTTATGTTAATGGAGTTCGTAATAACTCGTTGTACTGAACAAAAACTTCCAATTAAAATCAATACACTACGATCAGATAAAAAAGCGAATACTAGGGATAACATGAACCAATCTGCAGGGGCCAAAGGATCATGGTAGAGATGATTGTTTTTCCAATGTGAATTGAGTGATATACGAGATTTGGTCGGAGTTGAAAAATCAGTTTATGATTCATGTAAATGCCGTCCTGGTTCCCTTTTCAACTATCTTATTGATTTCATGGTATTATTTCTAGATGTATCAAATAATCCTCATCCAGCAGTCTAGCATGCACTAATGTTTAGATTTAAAATTGGTAATTGATTTATTTATCTGTCTCGATTGATTTCAAAATTGAACGACATGATATCCTGGTATTTGACTATCAATTGTTGATTTCGTGTATATGTGATTAAGATAAAGCACAATACGCGATGAACTTTCAAAGATGAAAAGTGGCGATGATCCAAAATTATGAAATGTACTTGTCGTGTATCGTAATGTTGGTCTAATTGATGATGTTTCGAATAGTTAGAATCTTTACAGTGGTTCAATGGAGAGTTAATATTCAAGCCATATAGATGCTTAATACATGTTTTATAGTTTTATTGGAAGTCAAACTTTTTGTAAAATAGGTTCTGTATAATTGAAGTTATCTCAAGCTCTATTGCCGCTTCATTGATGAAGTATTCAAGTTTTTTTGTTAGCTCATCAAATATTTGATCATGGTGCTTCTTGTTTTCTACTTTTGTGAGATAGTTTAGTCATTTTTGGTTGATGCTATTAAAACTAATCATGTGACATGTATGTTAATTAAGATACATAATAGATCATGGCTAATAACATCTACAAGTAGTGGATATACAATAGATCATAATGTGAAATGAATGGCTTAAGATATTATCATTACACTATGACCCTAAGGAGTTGGTGCTAAAATACACAACAAGTATTGGATGCATTAATGCACAATTATTAATATAAGAACTTTTTATTTTGAAAGGCTATTAAGATATAAATTAATGTTTACCGGTATATGCATTCACGCAAACAAGAATTTGGTTTTATATCTATTATAGTAATCAAATATATTGCCAATTTATTTACTTACAACTAGGGACTGTTCGGATTGGTTGTTATTTGTTAAAGCTCTTTTTCACATACAAACTTTCTTAAAAGGCATTATGATATATGATTTGCGCTTCATTAAAACTAGTTGGAATGCCCGCGCGTTAAGGTGGGTTATAATTTGGATTCTTCATATTCTAGTAATCACTTTTATAAAGTACATCAAAACATGGCCCTTTTAATCAAGAGATCATATCTGAATAAGTTTCACCGTATTCAACTAAAAGAAATTAATTATCTGCCACTTAGGACTTTCTTCTAGCAACAGAAGTCAGTAACCCTAATATATAAGATATATAAACACAACATTAGTAAATAGTGAAAAATATAATAATAAAAGAACAGGTGTGGAAACCAAATATTACACCCGCGGATGAAGCAAAGGAGATTGTATACTGGTTCCGTATGCATATAGATTGTCTAAAAGTTTAGGCCGGATATGTTGCATTGTTATTAGTTGAAGGACTGAATTGTAATAAATACGTTGTTAGAGGGGCTTAATTGTAATAGTTCGAAAGTGTGTAACGAACTTAACTACCGTTTGTTAAGTAGGTTATATACTTGATGCATAATGAAATGAGTATGATTTTGAGAGTTAATCCTTCTTCTCTGTTCTCTTCTAAAACCCTTCGCAACATTGGTATCAGAGCCTTCAAATCCTTTCGGAGACTATTACCATTTCGTTTTGTCCGCCATTGAAGATATCGAGCTTTGAAGTTGTGTGAAGATGACAACACACAATCAAACGCTCGAGCAAAGAGTACAAGAACACGATGCTTCTTTAATCCGATTGGAATCAGTGACCGGTCGTAACTTATCGGAATTAGAAGCAATCAAAGCAGCAGCAGCAAAGAATTCAAGTGATATGGAGTCTATCAAGTTACAAATGTCGGAGATCTTGAAGAATCTGCAAATCATGAGCAACAATCATGGTAGTACGAGCTTGGGAAATGATAGCAGCAGTGGTAATGGTGAATTGTCAAACCACAAGAGCAACAATCGGTTAACAAAGATAGAATTTCCTAAATTCAATGGCAAAAATGTGGAGGGATGGTTGTGTAAGGTGGAGCATTTCTTTGCAGTAGACGAAACTCTTGAACATGCGAAGGTGAAGTATGCAATCATTCATTTAGAAGATATGGCGTTGTTATGGCATCAGTCTTTCGTTCAGTCTCGAGGTGGATCGATTACCGGTATGCTATGGCCGGAATATAAGAGTTTTATCTCAGCTCGATTTGTAGTGGTTATGGGGCAAGATGCTATGGGAGCATTGGCTGCTTTGAGGCAAACAGGTACATTACAAGAACTCTGTCAAGCCTTTGATCTTGCATTGACTAAAGTTTCAATTTGTGACGAGTATGTTGTGAGCTTATTCTTTAGAGCAGTTAAGCCTGAAATAGGCTATCCTCTTCGACTTTTAAGGCCAAAGAACTTACCTGAGGCTTACATGTTGGCGCGAATTCAAGATGAGGCTGTTTCTTTAGTTTCATCTAATAATTGGTACAAACCCAATCGATCCGGTTTTACATCTTCTCTATCTAAAGGGAATGATGTTTTTACAAAAACCTTCCCTAACACTACAGCTTCCAATTTGCCTTTGTTACCTTCTCCACGTATTAAAGCCAGAACTATTCGCAGATTAACACATAAAGAAATTGAGGAAAAAAGGTTAAAGTGTGAATGCTTTGGGTGCACAGAAAAATTCACCCTGGGTCATAAATGCAAGGGTAAACAACTCTTTCTATTGATGTGGTAGAAGTATCTGATTATGAAGAAATATCTTCATCAAATTTGGGGGAATCTTGTGATGATGCTATGGGTATTCCTCAGATTTCGTTAAATGCACTGACAGGAATAGCATCTTATTCCACCATGAGGGTCACGGGGTCAATAGGTACCAAACCTTTACATATCCTTATTGACTCGGGCTCAACTCATAATTTCTTAGACATTAATCTTGCCACAAAATGCAGTGTCCAGCTACAGTAGTTGAGCCAATGAGCATCACTATAGCAGATGGTAATCAATTACCTTGTACTAAACTTTGCAAGAAGTTTAGTTGGTTAATGCAAGGCAATTGGTTCACCACTGATGTGTTGCTTATTCCCCCGAGTATCTACGATATGGTTCTCGGAATTCAATGGTTGCAAAATCTAGATAATATCATGTGGAACTTCAAACATTTGACAATGCAATCTAAAGTGGGAGATCAAGAATTTACATTAAAGGGGACTACTAATAACCAGCCTACTTTATGTAGCATTGAAAAGATGTCTCACTTGTTGGATAATCCTACGATGTTGGCGGGTATTCAATTGTTCAGTTTACAATCGATGTGGCATCCTACATACCACATGATACAGTGGTTTCCAAAAGTATTTCTAATGTCTAATTGGAAACTTTATTGAAGGCTTATGACGATGTATTTTAAGTTCTCACTGCTTTGCCCCCTAATCGTCCTTGTGACCATCGGATTGTGTTGAAAGATGAGTCAATCACCATTAACCAACGAGCTTATAGATACCCAGCGGGTCAAAAGGATATTCTTGAACAACTCATTCAAGAACTATTGGACTCTGGAGTAATCCGCAATAGTCAAAGTTCATTTGCATCTCCAGTAGTTTTAGTTCGGAAGAAAGATGGAAGTTGGAGATTTTGTGTTGATTATAGGAAACTGGATGATGCCACTATCAAAAATCGTTTCCCTATTCCACTAATAGAAGAATTGTTGGATGAATTAGGGCAGGCTGCTATCTTTTCTAAGTTGGATTTGAGAGCTGGTTATCATCAAATTCGTATGCATGCTTCGGACATACATAAGACAGCCTTCCAAACTCATCAAGGCTTGTTTGAATTTATGGTGATGCCCTTCGGACTCACTAATGCTCCAGCTACTTTCCAATCTCTCATGAATGCAGTTTTCAAACAATTGATGCGAAAGTGCACTCTAATCTTCTTTGATGACATTTTGGTGTACAGTTCTTCCATGGAACACCATTTGATTGATTTAGAACAAGTTTTTTCCTTGCTTAGGCAAAATAACTTGGTGGCTAAACGGTCTAAATGCTCTTTTACGGGATCCCAAGTTGAGTATTTGGGACATATTATCTCGGCTAAAGGAGTTTCCACTGACCCTGCCAAGATCATTGCTATTCGACAATGGCCTCCACCTACCACTGTTAAACAACTTCGTGGGTTTCTCGGGTTAGCTGGGTATTACAGGCGGTTTATTAAATCTTTTGGGATATAGCACGTCCATTGACTGATCTCTTACGCAAAGATGCCTTTGCATGGTCAGCCGAAGCTCAGCATGCTTTTGATAACCTTAAAGAGCATTAACTTCAGCTCCAGTTTTAACATTACCAGATCTTGCTAAAACCTTTGTAGTTGAAACCGATGCCTCTTCTAAAGGCCTTAGAGCAGTGCTCATGCAAGACCATCATCCCATTGCTTTTATTAGCAAACCCCTATCCCTAAGGCAACATTCTATGTCAGTATACAAAAAGGAGCTGTTGGCAATTCTATTGGCAGTGAAGCAATGGCATCACTGTCTCATTCCAAAGAAATTTGAAATCCATACAGATCAGAAGAGTTTAAAACATTTACTTACTCAGAAAGTGACTACTCCATTGCAACAAACTTTGTTGGCAAAGCTTATGGGGTACACTTATGAGATTACTTATAAGAAAGGAGTTGACAATAAAGTGGTTGATGGCTTATCTCGGGTTCTAGGCTTGGCTTTGTTTACTATGCACTCTAGCTCCTGTGACCCTTTGCTGTTGAAGAGGATACAGGAATCTTGGGCCGTTGATCCTCATTTAGCTCCGATCTTATCCAAGTTACAACAAGGATCCGCGATACCATATTATACTTGGGATGGCCAACTGTTGAAACGAGAGGGGCGTCTTTTGGTGGGCCATGACACTCACTTACAAAATGATATTATGAGGTTAGTACATTCCTCTTCTATGGGTGGGCATTCCGGATTCTTACCTTCATTAAAAAGCTCACATCTTTTTGTTACTGGCATGGATGTTCTAAACATCTTTGTGCTTTTATTAGCTCTTGTGATGTATGCCAGCGAGCTAAGTATGAATCTGTGGCTTCGCCTGGACTCCTTCAACCTCTACCAGTCCCTCAACATGTCTTTACTGACATTACCATGGACTTTATTAATGGTTTACCTAAAAGCAAAGGTCACGATTCGATACTGGTTGTGGTTGATAGGTTAACTAAATATGGTCATTTATTACCATTGTCACATCCTTATACGGCTGTACAGGTGGCACAGGTTTTTGTTGACAATATTTTTAAATTGCATGGTAATCCCATGACAATTGTTTCTGATCGTGATCCAATTTTCCTGAGCCATTTTTGGAAAGAGTTGATGCGCTTATAGGGTATTCAATTGGCTTTGTCTACTGCCTATCACCCTCAAAGTGATGGACAGACGGAGGTGTTGAATAGGTGTTTGGAGTCCTATTTGCGATGTATGGCAATGGATGTTCCAACTACGTGGATGCGTTGGCTTTCCCTAGCTGAATGGTGGTATAATACCACTTATCACTCTTCGATAAAAATGTCACCTTTCGAGGCTCTATACGGTTATCCACCTTCATTACACTTACCATATATTCCGGGTGATACCTCCGTGGAAGCTGTCGAACACTTACATCGTGATCGTGAATCTATGATCAACAATCTTAAGTCTGCCTTGGCTACTGCTCGCAACCGGATGATTCAAATGACCTCCCATCATCGTTCGGATCGCAACTTTCAAGTGGGAGATTGGGTTTACTTGAAATTGCAAAAATATGTGCAATCTTCTATTCGACCTCAGCGTTATTCAAAGCTTTCTCCTCGCTATTATGGTCCCTTCTTGATTATTGCCAAGGTGGGTGAAGTTGCTTATAAGTTGGATTTACCGGAGGATGCTCAACTTCACCCTGTATTTCATGTCTCCTTGTTGAAGGCTGCCAAAGGGGATCATGTACCTGTGCTTTCTTTACCGGCTGGTCCAAGATTTTTACTTCAACCTCGGGCTATATTGGATCGTCGTTTGGGTCGCCGTGGTAGCTCCTTGGTTACTCAAATTTTGGTTCACTGGGAAGGCTTGCCGATTTCTGATGCTACATGGGAATTCTAGGATACTTTTATTCTTCGTTTTCCTTCGTTTAATTCTTGAGGACAAGAATTCTTTTAGGGGGTGTTATGTTGCATTGTTATTAGTTAAAGGACTGAATTGTAATAAGTACGTTGTTAGAGGGGCTTAATTGTAATAGTTCGAAAGTGTGTAACGAACTTAACTACCGTTTGTTAAGTAGGTTATATACTTGATGCATAATGAAATGAGTATGATTTTGAGAGTTAATCCTTCTTCTCTGTTCTCTTCTAAAACCCTTCGCAACAGGATATCCAATAGATACAATATAAACCACGTCAACTTTATGCCATGCTGATAAAAAAAGAAAATCTAAATGCTACACGGCATTGTCATCTTACCAAAATATCGGTACCACCACACTTTTTTAATTATCCGGGTATAAAACAAATCAATAAATTCATTGTCTACAATATCAAGTTGATGAAAGAATTTCAAGCTTTTTCTGGTAGTGTTTTAGTTGCTTCAATTCTTTCCCTGCAATTGCGTCTCTTGAAGTAAGAATAACCATCAATCCATGTGATGCAAGCTGCGTGTGATCTGGAGCATTTTATTAATTGATTTGGATAATACGTCTTACTTATATAAAGCTTTTGCAATTTGTTGACTTAATAGATTTGGATAATAGGTGAAAGAAATAATCAAGTAATCTCAATAGTTTTATCTAAATTATTTTTAGGTCAAATTTTTCCATAAACATTACATAGAATGGAGTTTACTACCAGAGAAAGTATGTACTTATGCATCTTTATATTTAAAAGATTTCTTCTACTTTCTTCAAGTTCTGCCAGGTTTGCCCTTCAAGTCTTAAAAGCATGGACATACAAAATTAAAAACAGTATAGAATTCAAAGAATGTTATGTTTTCTAGGAAGAGAAAGCTGGTGGAAATGCACCTGCAACATTTTTAATCTTAGATTGGTTCACAGATGCGGAGAACTATAATCCTAAACCATATTAGCATATTCTTCGTTCTTAACGTGAAGAACTTCAATAACTTCATGTAAATGATTAGCATCCTCTAAATCCTACTAAAATGCGAATGTGCTCATTAAAAATAGATAGCAAATAAGCATGTACAGGGTCGGCCTAAGTGAATGTAAAGGGATGCACCGGGCTTGGGGCCCCAAAAAACTAAGAGCCCCTAATTTTTCAATTTTTTTATATTGGGCTATGCATCATATAAATCAGCCCATAACATTAAATCCATTTATCTGCCCTTATGAGAAGCAAAGAAGATCGACATTTGAAGAGGGGTCTACACCATCGAACATCTCATTTGCCCTAGTTCAAAGCGCTACAACTCCAAGTTCCAAGAGTAATCGATCGGCTCACAGCTCACTACACCATCGACGATGGGGCGGCGGCAGCCAACGGTTGGACACTCGGACCGTCGCCTGGGGGCTGCCGGCTGCGGCTTGACGAGGACGCCTCACGGGACTGTTCGTCTGTTCCACTTCTCCAGAAGACTACAACGGGACTGCCTCACGGGGACTGTTCGTTGACATCACCTAAATAAAGACCGGTAAGCACAACAAATGTGTTTATTTTACCCACAAACAAATTGTGTTCTTGAATCTTGAGTCTTTAAAGTTGAAAGTTGAGTTTTTCATTCTTCATTCTTGATAACTGATTGATTGAAAGTGGCGACAAGCAGAAAGAACTTGGCACTTAGCAGCAGATTGAACATTTGAACCTGCACGACTGCACTCAAGCCTCAAGGCTCAACTGCTCAAGGAGTCAAGGTTAGGTTATTCTTTAATTTTGATAAATCTTGAATCTTGATGATTCTTGAATCTTAATTATTAATAAGTTGTTTCTGTTTATTGATAAGTTTAATACTAATTGCTTAATTGCTTTGATAGCTTATTCCTTGATTTGTTGTTTTTAGGTTGCTTTAGCCTTTAGACTTTAGAGATAAAGATTTCCTTGATTAGGAATTTAAGTTGATTTAGTATATGGTAATTGGTAATTTTATTAAACTATAATGTCAAATCAATTTAGGAAGTGCCCTTCTCCGCCAACTATAAACGGATCACTACTTAAACAAGAAGCTTTTAATGAATCAATAAAAAGATCACTACTTAACTCCACCAACTATAAACGTATTAGTTTATTATTGCCGGTCCCAATCCCGGATAAAGGAGGAGGGGTTTAATAAATTATTTTTAGACAAAAGCCCCATTTTTTTTAGATCGATTGGGGCCCTAAAAAACGTTGAGCCGACTCTGAGCATGTAGATAAGGTAAACATAGAATTAAAACTCGGAGTGCATTTTCCAGAGAAATGTTAGGATCATTAAAAAATTTGAGTCAGATTTTATCAACTGAAACATATAGGATCTTGACAGATCAACAATTGACTGTTCTTGCATATACCCCTCTTGGTTGGCGGTTAATTACAGTTATATTGGCGCCAACCCGTTGTGTTAAATAACTACTTTTACCCGAAACATATAGGACCCAAGTTGACCCATACACTAAACAATACATGCCTACTTTATTTATTTCCATAAAATACTTAGACTTAGTATTTTGATGATAAGATTACTTCCAGTAATGCCTCCCCTAATCTTGATCATCAAATACTTTCAGTACTTCTTTTACTTGGCCGGATCACATCGTGATGGTCGATCCTGGACATCATTCATTCTCCTCTTCTTATTAGGTAGCTTCTCATCTAATGTTTCTTTTCCTCTGCTGCACTCTCCCTCTTGTAGCACCAATATTCCTGCCTCTTCCTGCCTTTCTTTTGATGCACAATAGTACCATTCCATCAAGTCCATAAACTCATTGTATACCATTATTAATTCCGTATGATTTTGCGAATTCATATCCACGTCTGCTGCAATCAAAGGCCAGAAGTTCTCATATTAACCATAGTCTTTCCCCCATTTAATTGAACCCCCATATATATGTTGGGTTTAATCGGGTTTGTTTACGGGTCGCGGGTCACAAGTTAACGGGTCAAACGGGTCATGTGTTCACGGGCCGTGGGATTTGGTTTCAGTTTGAAGTTGGCTCCAAACTTGCAGCAGAAGTGTTTAATATTATTTGTTTAGTTGTTTTATTAGAGTTTAATTAGTAGTTGATTACTGTGTGAATTGGTCAATATGTTGACCGAGTTATTTGGAGATCATGGAGCATGTTCACGTAGGAGTATCTTAGTTGTAAGTTTGTTAGTTTCTTCCTATTTAATGTAAGTTTTATTATCAATGAATATCAGTTCAAGCAGTAACAGTTACGTGAGTTTTAAGTGTGTATTTGCAAAGGGCTTGAACCAACATTTGGTATCAGAGCCTAGGGCTCGAGAGGTGGAGAAGGCCGGTTTGAGAGTCAACCGTCGAAGGGTGTAGCCCGTTGCTGCAGGGCAAACGCAGCAGGGAACCGGGCTGTTTCGGGAGTGTTCAACCTTAGGAGACGGAGACGAGAATGGTGTTTGGGTCAGGTGTTGTCACGGGGAAGTTCCGGTAGAGACAACGGGGTGACGGTGATGAACATCGATGTTCCGTGGATGTTGGTGTTGATCGATGTTGGTAAATGCTGGGAACCATGGTTCCGGTTAGGTCGTGACAACAATGTTTTGCTGTTGTTTAATGGTGTTCTTGGCAGAGTTCTAGAAAGGTTTCGTATGCCTTGATCAGCTTGATTCGTGGCAAGAGGAGACTGGCGTGTCTGCGTAAAAAGCGGGCAGAAAGGATCCGTCAAAGCAGGTGGCTTTGGATTCGGTTTTGTTTGGCGGAAGAAAGAAAACATTAAAGGCGGCGGCTTTGTTTTCATAGTCGGTGGTAGAAGTCTCTTGGAACATAATTGATCGGGAAAAGGTACAAGTTGTTAAAACAAGATGGTTGTGACAACATTATGGCGTTGGAGTTCAAGTCGGGTGACTTTGGATGTGACCGGGGAAGAGGTCGTTGATCCGTGAAGAGTCAAGACGTTAATGAACAAGTTTCCAACAGGATGCCATGTGAGATGTTATAAGTATGGTGACCATGATACGGGTTGAACTGAAAAGACTTTGGACGTGATCGGGGTGAAGATCGGGTGTCCGGGAAAAGTCAAGATGAAGAAGATGGTGATTCGACTACTGTGAACATAGCGGTGTTAACAAACACCGATTAAGGGGGTGAATGTTGGGTTTAATCGGGTTTGTTTACGGGTCGCGGGTCATAAGTTAACGGGTCAAACGGGTCATGTGTTCACGGGCCGTGGGATTTGGTTCCAGTTTGAAGTTGGCTCCAAACTTGCAGCAGAAGTGTTTAATATTATTTGTTTAGTTGTTTTATTAGAGTTTAATTAGTATTTGATTATTGTGTGAATTGGTCAATATGTTGACCGAGTTATTTGGAGATTATGGAGCATGTTCATGTAGGAGTATCTTAGTTGTAAGTTTGTTAGTTTCTTCCTATTTAATGTAAGTTTTATTATCAATGAATATCAGTTCAAGCAGTAACAGTTACGTGAGTTTTAAGTGTGTGTTTGCAAAGGGCTTGAACCAACATCTGGTATCAATAGAGATTATACGAATCCTCAACTTGACCATCTATCTTTGGTGGAAATATACTTTATTGCTTTAGCACATATTTCACAAACCACTTCACCATCCTTTTAAATTTTTCTTTAATGGACTGCTTTTGAATGATGCCTAGATTCATGGTCTTCAAAAGATCTAGAAAGGTGACCATATCTTCCATGCTTGAAATTTCCCTTTCTTGTTCCACAACCGCTTGCTTTTGCCTTTGATCATTAATCCTTTCTTCTTCTTTTATCCTTTCAAGATCTAACTTGTCAAAGTGTTCCAATACTTCTTTTGTTTCTGCCAAATAATCAAGGTCACCCCATTTTAAAGACGCAATGCAGTTTATCCATTCTTGTATGTGATCTTGATTATTCTTTTCCCATTCCTTAACCGAGTCATCCTTGAAGGACTTTTTATATGACATAAAGTCCCTTCAAAGGTAACTTCAAATCCTTGTAATGCCAGTTGTTTGAGACTTAAAACGTTCTTCTTCATTGTGGGTATATAGTATACTGATTCAAGAGTGCTTGACACCCCACTGCAGTTTAACTAACATACCACATGTTGTTCCATTTTCCCTCGTCTGTTCCCCTTACCAAAAATTCAGGGTATTTGATTCTATTCTCGTAGACCTGTCTGAATTTTCCGGGTCGATTACGATATGGACATACATCATGGTTGAACAATTGTTTCCCATGTTGGCCTCTTGCGAAATCTCTAAACTTTCTTGTTGCCAAATTGATTCTGCTTTCCATTAAATTCGAACGATCGATTGAGAAGTCGTTCACCCTAATGCGTAACATCTCCACACTAGAATCCCCACTGTCCCCTCGACTGCACTTTCCCGATTCATCGTGGTCCTCCTGACCGAATCGAAGCACTGGATTCATCTCCGAGAGATCTGCACCATCAACACTTCCACACACGTATTGATCTTCCATTCTTCAAATCTTCAATAACAAAATCAATCTTTCACGACACCAATTTCTCTTTTCTTCCCAAGAGCATTTCCGCTCTGATACCAATTATATGATCTTGACAAATCAACAGCTTATTGTTCTTGCACTCAAGAACATACACAACAAGCACACATAAATGTACAGAGAAACAATATAATAGAAATCTGTATTGCACACGTTTAAATGATATAACAAGGTCTATTTATACCCCTCTTGGTTGTTGGTTAATTACAGTTATATTGGCGCCAACCCGTTGGGTTAAATAACTACTTTTACCCAAAACATATAGGACCCAAGTTGACCCATACACTAAACAATACACGCCTTTAGATTTAGTATTTTGATGATAAGAATACTTCCAACAAAACATTCTAAGAGGACTAACAAATAATTTTATAAATGGTGGTTTATTACAGCTTCAGATTACAAACTCAATGCATTTGACCATTTGTTTTCTTTTGTAGCAAACCAAAGCACATGGGCTAAGTAGGTAGTTTGAACTCTTGCAAACTAAGGGTGTTGTCACATCTCAGCGGAAGCGTGAACGATACGGGTGGAATATGACTAGCTTTTATCAGAGTGCATTGTTTATAGAAAAATAAATACAATCATAATATATAGAAACATAACATAGGCATGCTTTTATTAATAATAGAGGAATTACATCTTTTATATAGGTTACAAAATTAGATATAATTGGTTTACAACTAGATCACAGCATGTCTAGAACCTATGAAAATGAGCGTCGACATACACGCTCCCGTCAACTATGTTAACGGTCAGCGTGACGCAGACCCTTCCAACTACTTCACCCCATCTATTATGAACTTCAAAGCTGAAAGCAAACGAATTACTCATTTCCTGAAAAAGTACACTTAAACCAGTCAACAAAAATGTTGGTGAGAACATAGGTTTATAGCCAGACAAATATTTTGTTGATGTATTAATTACAACCAAACTTGCTCATAACATAATCATACTGTCACGAAATAATTCACAAAATCAGATAATATTACATCCTAACCCCCATTCGGTTAGATGCAGGAAAATAGTAGCAACCCTCATCCGGTTGGTACAAATATTCTCCTAAGTAGCGCTACTAATATTATCGGACGGTTCCTCATCCGAACTAATGGTTGTATCGCAAATGACAGTAAGCAACAAAAATATTTTCAAAAATAATACATCAACCCAAACAGTATACTTTTTCCCCCAAAACTTTACTGAATACCAAACGGTTGAAAATGGGGCTATGAACTCACCGTTTCTTCCAACCTGAACCTATAAAATAGTTCACAGTATCAGACAATATTTTCTTTAAAATTTTTAGAACCTCGTATGTAAATATGTTTTGGGAAGTTCTACAAATAATGTTATCACAAAAATTCCCAGCAAATTATTTATACATAATTTGCTTAATATTAGTCCAAAGTTTCCATAAATCATCAAAAATATCTACGGTTATCTAAAAATCATCAAAAATTCATAGAATTTTATTCCAATAAGTTAGTAATATCTCATAATTTTTATAGCATCTAACTCCAAACAGATTATTTTCTGAAATTTTTATAATATTCTCATAATTGATTAAAAATAACTTTTGTCCTTGATAAATTCCCAAAATTTTACAGAGGGCTTCTTATACAAAACCAAGTATCATATAATTATATCAAGGTTGAAATCATAATAGATCAGATTCTGTAATTTTTACAATAATCTTAATATTTATAAAAAATATTTATACTATTCCAAAAATTATGAAAATTATAAATTCTGTATTTATAGATTTAATATCACATCTATAATTTTCTCATAATTTATTATTTACGTTAAATATTTATTCTGATTTATTTACTGCAGAACATATAAAAATCCATATCTTAACTATAATAAGGAATAAAATTCTGAAATAATTCCAGAGGCTTTTATACCTCAAAAGAATCATCCTACGAACTTCTCAGAATTTTCCTGAATTTATTTATATTTTTGGTATTTTCTCCATTTTCCATTATTTAAAATAATTTATATAAATTATTTACTTATTAAAATTTTTGTTTATAACTTCCAGAATCATATTTCAATATATAAATGAGGAGTTTCTAATGTTATTCCCACATTTGTATTTGTTTAATATTTTTAATCATATGGGTTGGTTAAATACATACATGTATATATATACACATTGATATACAAAACTAATTAAGGTTTAGAGTTTTGGAACCTTTTGTGTTATGATCACTATGGAAATCCAGGCAGTCACTAACCGGTTGCTTGTTTAGCTTTGTAGAACCGGGAGGAGCAAGGTGGTGGTGATATCTACGGGTGATGATGGTGATGATGGCTATGTTTGTTTATGGCTGGGTGGGGGAAGCCGATCGGTGAAGGGGTGTAATGATGGTTACAGGTGGTAATTGTATAAGGACAAGAAGTGGATGGTTGATGGTTGTTGGTTGGTTGTGACTTACAACCCGAGATGTGAGAGCCAAGAGAGAAGAGAGACAATAGGTGATGATATGTGGTGTTAGAATGATTCCTAGTTGAAGCTTCAAATAATCGAAGCTTGGAGGCGGTTTAATGGAAGCTATAATGTGAAAGCAATATTACTTAGCCAAGAGGAAGGTATAGGTGGCAAGTGGGTGAGGATCCATGGTGTCCTCGGTTCCTTATGGGAATGCCACAGCCGTGGCTTGTGTAATGATTGTAGGTGGCTAGGTGGCGGTTTCCATGGTGTGAAAACAAGAATTGAAGGTGATGTGGTGACGGTTTAGGAAGAGATCGAGAGAAAGGGGTGGCAATTTACATGCAAGGTGGCGGTTTTAGGGGGGTTCTAGTGTGAAAGCTAGATTACTTGGTCAACAAGGATACTTAGGTGGTATGATAGGGTGGTGTGGTGGCAGGTTGATGGTGTGAAAGCATGGTAATAAGTGGCGTGTGGTGGTGGTAGTCGAATGGTGTGTCTCGGGTGGTTTCGGGTGGTGGTTTGGGTTGTGTTTTTGACCGAGAGTTTGGGAGGTTTGGGGTATTAGTTTTAGGTTTTAGGTTTAGGTTTTTAGTTAGTGTTGATTTGATTTAGTTTATTTTGTTTTAGTATGTTTATATATACATATATATAGATGTATATCATGCATGTATATGTAGATTTGTAGTAAACATGTAATCATATGTACCTATAGTTTACATATATAATATAATGAATTGCAAACCTATGACATGTGTATGTATATATTTGTATATACATGTGGAGTTGTAACTACAAAAAAGCATGTTTCATCATTATATATTTGCATGCATACGTAGACTTTTAATATATGTATGCACACTTAATTAGCTTAATATATACACATGCATACGTACAATTCACATATATATGTACTAATCATAATATTAATGTGATCTTAACGTAAATATAATCGTAATAATATTTTCCGACATAGTATTCATAGTAATAAAAGAATTTTAGGGTTGTCACAGGTGTTGTGGTGAAAGATGTTCATCTGCACTTATTAAGGAAGAAAGCATAAATGAGAAGTTTGGTTAAAGCAAAATACTTATTATATAGATTTTCTACTTCTTATAGCACATATAC
>CM044001.1:126788486-126845986 GCA_024085815.1 Flaveria linearis
GTTCAACCGCACGACTGAGGTCTAGTCGTACGACTGGGGATCCAGTCGCATGAGAGTCAGGCGACTGAGGTCGAGTCGTATAGGGGTCCAGCCGCATGGGGACCCAGTCGTATGGGAGTCAAGCGACTGAGGTCCAGTTGCATAGATGTTCATTCGCATATGCTTAGTCGCATAGGTTCACTCGCATAGCTGTTCAGTCGCACGACTGTGGGTTCAGTCGCATAGAAGCCCATTCGTTTAGTGTTCGGTCGCATGCAGGCCAGGTGACTGAAGGGTGCCCAAACGCCCAAGTAAAGTTGTTGTGCACGAGGAGTGACATAGTTGATTACTGGCCTTCGGGAAGAGAGTAAGGGTAAGTAATGATGTGATAGCTCCCGTTGGTACATGTGAGAGGATTGTCGAGGCTTAGAAGTTACTTTGGGCACGATGACGATAGTGTTGCATGTGTATGCTTGAGGTATGTATGTTAAGTATGATGTTGCCATAATATGATGGTAATGACTGATGATTTTGTAAATGTCGATGTTCCTTGCTTCGATGTATGTTTATCTTTCCGTATATTTACGTGTATTGTTTATGAATGAATGAAAAAGTATTATGTAACGTAAAGTGAAAGATAATAAAAGAGGAACGAAATGAATGAGTGAATGTATTAATGAATGAATGAATGAACGAACACATGAAATAATGAACGGATGAAAGGCTTGCCAGTAAGTGTATGAGGTGAGCGACTCTGTGTCGCAACAGACTCGAAAGTGGTCCTTGTCGCGTACCCCGGTATTGTAGGAGACAGGATCCAGATGAATGAGAGTAAGATTGGCTTGCAAGCAGAAGGAAAAGAGGTTCACGACTCATTGAGAGTTGTTAGCTCAACTGTGGGTGTGTAATAGCGTGCGATCTTGGCTAACTCACAAGGGGACATAGACACAGTGGGAGTTCAGCTTTGTTGGCTGCTCCGATACGTGCGATGTGGTATTTACTGTGGCTATGTAGCGTGCGATTTTGGCCTACCTCATTTGGATTAAGTAGCGTGCGATTTTGGCTAACCCATGAGATGGCGTGCGATTTTGGCTAAACCCCAATAGTTCACACACACAGGGAGAGTTGGTCTTAGTGACAACTCAGATGGTACGATTTACGTGAGACAAGATTCGAGTAATGAAAAGTAATGAGCGATGAAACAAATGAATGAACGAACGATGATGAAGATAATAATGATTGTTATCTATATGTATGTATGATGTATGCTCACGAACGAAATGACGTAATAAAGGACGAAACAGGATTCTTGTCATTCGACCACAGTAATCGTGGCTGTGTGCCATGAAGTGGGTAAAGCCTGACGGGATCTAGATAAGAACTGAATGATAATGATGTATAATGAATGAATGAAAGTTAACGAACGTAAAGAAAGAAGTAAAAGACAAGAAATGTATGAAAGTTAAAGGTAGATAATGAGCGAATGACAGACAGAGAACGAACGAGAGAAAAGTTAAAGTAATGAATGAGAACATAAAAAGATAATAATGAAATTATCTATGTGTACGTATGATGTGTGCTCGCATGTATGTAACGAACGGCTTTAACGAAAGAAAAGTATGTTTTATTATAAAAATAGAACTCACTCAGTAACGCTGACTTTGATGTGTTTCCAGCTGGCAGGTATGTTGCTGAGGATGGCACGGGCGACTACTCAGTTCCGTTGAGGCTGGCATCCATATTTTGACATGTTAATGTATTTTTAGATGAAAACGAATATTGTAATGTTATGAAATGACATGTTTTTAGTTATAAATGAAAGTTTTAAATTCCGCTGCAAGATAAATGTATGTTTTAAATGTTTTATGCGCGATGAATGACAAACTGTGAGGTGCCCGGGAACGGGGCCTTACATTGGGTAAGCTTGTTGAGAAAGATAATGGGACCCGTTATGCTCGAGAAGGTTATTGTGGTTGAACTCCAAAATTACCAACCAACGTGGACTTGCAACTAATTGGTGACTACAAACAACTCAACATGAAAAAGGTTAATGTAGTTGCTAACATATATGTTTGAACAAAACAACTTGAAACCAACCAAGTCATAAAGGGAAAATCAATAGCTATTAGGTGTTAAACTGCATGTTCTTTCCAACGGTGCTTGATTTAGTAGAACCTGTACCAAATCAAGCATACATACTATCATACGCAAATGTTGTATATATAGAGCTAATTACATAAGAAAATACCACACTGACTACTTATGATTTGATCATCTTCAAGCCAAATATCCATATGAACTTAGAAGGAAAAGGTGTTTTTATATGTGACCAATTAAATTTGATTTTTCGTTGTGTAATAATAATTATCCATAATGACCCATTTGAATTACAAATACAAAAGCCATCCACTTCCAAACATAGATTCACTCATTATTTGTACGACTCTCATTAACGGCATACACACAAAAATCATATTAACTATGATTCACCAAGATTAACAAAGATTGATCTAGTTTAACTAAGATCAACTATGATTAGCTATGACTGTTCATGTTTGATTAAGCTGTTTCGCACATACCCTTACAGAAATGGTACCTGAGAAAGGAGAAAGCCTGTGGTAACTGTGTATGGATCAACCCAAATTGTGCAGCCCTGCTTCACAATGATAAAATTCAGAAAGACTAAAGTCAAATGACGGGGAGGAATGACAGATGAGAGGAGCATAATTTGTATTGTTACCTGAGAAAATCAAGTCCCAGTAATGAAATTTGGAAGTATTATAAACATACCAACTTTGGTTGGTCTCGAGGGCTTACTGACATATTTGAGTTTGTTTTCTTCAATTGTGGGGTTATCTGGATTCATAGCTTTACATGAGTTTCTATTTGTAAAAGATCAAAGATTTCAAATGATCACCAGTATAACTAAATTCAATTGAAAAGATGTAGAGTTAAAGTTACAAAAAGTTTCACTTACTTTAATTTTATAATAAATATTAAAGAATGTTGTCAAATTTATCATAATATCTATACCATGTTTGATGTGAATGTCATAACTTTTACCTTAACACTTAACCTGTGTGTTCTACAACAGGACAGAGGAATCAGTATACTTCAACAACATTAATGCATTAACCAAAAAGTAAACATCTTTTAATCAAATTCAAACAGCCATGTGAGTATAGGAAACCAAAGACACTTAAGCCAAGAGCAATTCAAATTTATAAGAAAAGAGTCGGTAATCAAGAAGAATTGTGCACTAATTAAAAGCCAACATGATATAATTTAAAACATTCATGTAGTGAATGAAAAGTGAACATTCATTTCCAAAAACACAATGAATTAAAGGAACTGGAAATTTGTCAAAGCCACAAAATTCAAGAACAATACAAAACTAAAGAGGAAGTTAATTCTATTTTCATAAAATCCTGATTACTTACATTCTAGATTCGGTACGCTACAGTCGATAATGATATCAATTGATAAAAATTCAACTTATTTCCATCAAATTCATACGACCCACATATAGTATAAGAAACAAACAACATTACTTCATGAAATTATAAACTAAAAAGTGGAGACATATAATTAAGGTTAAGGAATTTTAGGGGAGGCAACGAAATGTGCCTTGGCTATACTTACTTTTTAGTACACTTTGCATGTTATTGTCTTAGCGTATTTTACATATGTATAAATACATATCATCATTGATTAACTATACTGCTTGCAGAAATTATAAACAAACTTGTTTCAAATAATGTCCCTTATTTCACCTTTATTCAATCATCATGTACCACAGGCCAAAAAACTAATTTTGTAATAACTAAACAAACTCAATTTAACATAATAAGAAGTTGGTGCAGTTTCATTCTTAGTGGCACCTTCACTTGCAAACAATCAAAATGCATTAACAGAATTTTAGATTGAAGTTAGTCACTGATTAAGAAGATCTTGTAAATTGAGTAACTATTTTGTTACAGAAAGCCTATGCTTTGTGTGACATCCGTCACCAAAGGTCCGTCATTTAGCGTGTTTGATTTGACCTTGTTATCGATCATTCCTTATTTTGACGAACCAATTACGTGATTACCATATTTGCTTTACTTAATTGCCTTATATGTGTAGTATCGTTGCTTGACTTGTCATTATCTTAAGACATTCTCCAAGATTTGCCCCGTTAACACTAAACACGTCATTTTTATAATAAAATAATTTTTCACGAATAGAATCATTTTTAAATTATAAATAACATTAAAAACATTTTATCGTCAATAAAACGAGACTAAATTATAACGCCTTTAACCGAAACAAAATGTAGGAACTCGGGGCAAAGTACAGGGACTAAAAGTGACACTTTGGTAAACCTGGGATGGGTATAAATACCCATTTCCCAGCCCTTTTTCTTCATTCCATCTTCATCTTCATCGACCTCTTTCTCCTTCCTCCTTTCTACACCCATCTAGCACCAAAATCCATCCCGTTTGTTGCGTTTTCGTCGTCAAATCTTGGTTATCATCGTGAAATCTCACTCCTAGCAGGTAGATAACCTCGTTTGACCCGTTCATTGCTCGATTTAGCTGCTGCGTTTTCTAGGGTTTCGGGTGCTCGGGTTCATCCGAGCACAAGAGGTCGTGTGGGCTTGCATGTCGTGTTCTTGAGTGTGCTTCCTGTCTAGACATGTTAGGATTAGTGTTCTGGAGGTTCTTGGTGCGTGAAACCCATGCTCGGAGCAGCTGGGCGCTGCTCGATGGTCTGTGCAGTCGCGACCTGCTGTGCAGGGCGACTGGGTCATCCGGCCGACTGAGCCGTGCGACTGGAATAAGCCGTGCGACTGGGTAGGGCGTATGAGTGTGACACGCGACTGAGCCGTGCGATTGGGCAAATCGTGCAACTAAGTCGGGCGTACGGGTGTGTGCGATTGAATGCATGTGCGAATGAGTCTGTGCGAACGAATGAGTCATGCGATTGAGTCAGTGCGAATGAAATTGTGTACGATTGTGTGTGAGTCGTACGACTGAAAGGCCAATCGTCCGAATGAAAGTTCAATCGCACGAATGAAGCTGATTCGTGCGATTGAAGGACCAATCGGGCGTATGGAGGTTGAGTCGTGTGACTAAGTCTTGCATGGTACGACTGAATGCTTAGTCGCATGAATGAAGGTTCAATCGTACGAAAGTAGCTAATTCGTACGACTGAAAGTCCACTCGTGCGAATGGAGTGTCAGTCGAGCGTCCGGTCCTGTTGTATGACTAATGATGTGTGTGTGCGTATGGATCCCCTCTTCGGAGATCTCACGACGGTAATGTAATACTAATAAAGTGTCATAGCTTGACCACAAAGATTAAAGTCAACGCTATTAACAGGCACATACCATTTAAAATAACCAAGTCTGAGTTGTGTGTGACTGCTTGTGTGTGTACTACCCACGACCGAACCGAAACTGCCCGACCCTATTGATACCATTTTATGCCTTATGATCATTATTAATGCTTGTCAGTAACTGTCAATAGGTGTTTGACTGTTCATAGCATCCTACCGTTGGGAATATTCATCATACGTGCCTATCATCTATTCAATGAGTTTCGTGGCCCCTTTTTACGCTTATAAAACCCTTTTTAAACATTTTCTACTTGGGGGAAAAGAATGCTCACTTATTACTTAATTTCAGGCACCTTCCTTAGTGGAAGTTGGCTGCTACTTATATGAGTAACTTACCTTGCTAAACTTGTTGGTTGATACTAAGGTTAAATGGATGTCATGTAACTGGTTTAGGTATCATTCTATGTATATCGTGGATGTGGTGGGAATGCTACGGAGGACCCTATACATAAGCATCCCCGGTATACTAAGAATGTGCTCAAACCGGGTTACATGATGATCCTGACTGCTTGCTGCTAGATGAACTTGAACTATGTGCTATGTTACCCTATGTATGTTACTTAGGGGTTTTACACTACCCTGCACTATTAATTGATGTTACGTGTTGATTTATACTACTTGTGGATGCCATTGACCTTGGATGTTCTCGGCTATGTGGTTCTTCTGTGTGGTTCTTCTAAGCCGATCATCCATTGCAACCATTAATTCCAGTAATTGGGACCTAAAGATTGGTTTGGTTGTAACCTATACGTATGCGCTGTGTGGATCTTGCTACGTCATGTTTAACTTGACACGTATGCACTGTGTGGATCTTGCTACGTCAAGTTAAACATATTATGCTATGTAAAACCTTTTTTTTTATATAACCATTAATCCCGGTAATGGGACCTAAGGATTGGTTTGGTTATAAAAACTATACGTACGCGCTGTGTGGATCTTGCTACGTCTTAATAAACTATTTAAACTTTGGGACTCTTTCTTTACAGCCATCAATTCCCGTGAGGAACCGAACATTAGGTTTGGCTGTAGCTATTTATAACTGGTACAACCGCCTATACATAAGTATAGTTGCCGTGGCCCTTATTAAACTACTGGTTCATCTTAACAACTTTTATTACTTAAAACCTGCGAAGCTCACCAACAATTATGTTGACCGTTTTGAGCATTTCTTTTCAGGTGAACAAGGTAATTGAAGAATCTAGGAGTGCTGCCTTTTAGTGGAGACCCTAGGATGTATTTTGTGTTATTACTTTTGTAAAGCTTGAACATGAATATGATCTTTTGTATACTTGTTCCCGAATTGTGGGAATATTACATTACAAGCTATTATCAATGTTTATGTGATCATTTATGTTGTACTTACGACTATGCTGTCGTGAACATTGATTATACACGACACAAGTCTCCATTTGTGTTCGGGTGTCGTCATGACACGCTTGTCATCATATTGTATTGCTACTCTATCATATACCATGTGTTATGACGATCCCGTCTAGCTCACATTCCCCGTGTTTCCGCTATTAGCGGGGGTGTGACAGACTGGTATCAGAGCCATTGGTTATAGAGAATTAGACAATTACACTTGACCTAGACTATAACCTAGGAACCTTCATGTAGATTTGCATGCTTAAGCTTGTGTGCATATATATATCTCGTGTATGTGTTCCTCCCTACATGCTTGGTTATTCTTCTATTATGTGACCTTTTACTTTGTGCTTGAGCCCTTGTGCTTGACCCCTATGAGATGCTTCCTATCGGATCTTCCGTTCCCTCTGTGCGCCAAGTTATCATAGCCAAATTCGGGTATTGAGACCCGAAGAGATCTTCACAGATCGTACATCGCGCTTGACCTCATATACTGAGAGACCGACCCGAGGAGGTCATGTCTGAGTCCTCCAAGGACGCGAGATAGACAACCTCTGCAAGACTATACGTGACTACATGTTTGGTTCTCAGTTGACTTGATGGATTATTATGGATATGATGTGAAGGAAGGTCGGATGTCATGTAACCGGATTAGGCATCATTCTCGGTACATCGTGGGTGTGGTGGGAACGCTGCGGGGAACCCTATATATAAACACCACCGGTATACCGAGAATATGCTTGAAATGGCTGCGTGGTGATCCTGACCGACTGAACACGAAACATTGGAAATTTGATAAGTAAAGTACTTATGCATCTTAAGGTGACTAAAGACTTATATGTTGCCTCTTGTATGAATACAACATGCCGCCTCGAAGATCTACCCGCAG
This sequence comes from Flaveria linearis, assembly GCA_024085815.1. Classification (NCBI taxonomy): domain Eukaryota; kingdom Viridiplantae; phylum Streptophyta; class Magnoliopsida; order Asterales; family Asteraceae; genus Flaveria; species Flaveria linearis. Next base: position 126,796,099 of record CM044001.1, read on the forward strand.
CAACAGTAGCGGAAGTGAAGCCTCGAGGGGCAGAGGCAGAGGCAGGGGTAGACCTCCAACAGCAAATGAAGGCCCTTCTGGCAACAATCAAGGGACTGGAAATGCTGAAATGGTAGCCCTAATTGCTCAACAATTGACTGCCTTGATTCCAACTATCGTAGCTCAGGTGAGCGACGCGCTGCAACAGCAAAACCACCCCCACGGGGACGGTGGTAATGAGAACGAGGATAATGGAAACCCGACTGGGAATGAAAGCAACCAAGAGACCGGAAATGGTGGTACAGCCGGTAACGAAACTGGGGTTGCTAACGCCAAACGGGGCTGTTCTTACAAGGAGTTTGTGGCCTGTAAGCCCCGGGATTTCGAGGGTAAAGGTGGGGCGATAGCCCTGATCAGATGGCTCGAGAAAATGGAGGCTGTGATCGACATCAGCGAATGCCTCGACAGCCAGTGCATCAAGTATGTTACGTGCTCACTGCAGGGCCGAGCACTAACCTGGTGGAACACCCAGGTTCAAGCTAGGGGAAGGGAATCTGCGATGCAGATGACCTGGGTTGAATTTAAAGCCTTGATTACCGAGGAATACTGCCCTCACAACGAGATGCAAAAGCTTGAGCATGAGTTCTGGAATCATGCTATGGTGGGGGCGGGGCATGTAGCTTATACTGACCGATTCCACGAGTTGGCTAGACTAGTTCCACATTTAGTCACTCCGAATCTAAGAGGATTGAGAGGTACATTTGGGGACTCGCGCCTCAAATCCGAGCAATGGTAACTGCAGCTGCTCCTCCTACAATTCAGAGCGCAATCCTGAAAGCTGGCGCTCTCACTGATGAGATGGTAAGAACGGGGGTACTGGGTAAGGGAGCAGAGAAAAGGAAGGAAGCTGGGGAATCGAGCCGGTCCGGTACAGGAAAGTTTGATAAGAGGGCCAAAACGACCATAAACTTTGTGGCTGTGACTCAAGGAAAGAAGGAATATGCTGGGCCGCACCCGAAATGTGACAGGTGTAATCTTCATCATCCTCCAGCAACACCGTGCCGGGTGTGCTTGAACTGCAGACGTCCGGGGCATCAAGCAAGAGACTGTAGAGTAGCACCAAACCTGGTGGCACCCATCAACGCGGTTAACCCCGCTGGGAATGCCAGGGCTTGCTACGAGTGTGGAGCCCTCGATCACTTCAGGAACATGTGCCCCCGACTGAATAGGGCACCGGGTCAGCAGGGAAACAACCAGCAGCAGATACTGGCCATAGCGGGTGCTCAAGGCCAAGGAAACCAAGTTCATGCTGCACGGGGACGCGCCTTCGTCATTGGAGCTAATGATGCCCGTCAAGACCCAACGTTGTCACGGGTACGCACTTACTCAATAACCACTTCGCATCTGTACTGTTTGATACTGGAGCAGACAATAGTTTTATATCATCTGAGTTTGTGCAAATGCTTGATTTGAGTGCCAGTAGACTAGAAACTAGTTACACTGTAGAAATGGAAAATGGTAGGGTTGAACAGGCAGAGGAAATTATTAAGAACTGCACCCTAATATTGGAAGGTCAGGTCTTCAGCATAGATTTGATACCTTTTGAGTTGGGGAGCTTTGACGTAATAGTGGGAATGGATTGGTTGTCTAAGCATGGAACCGAGATTGTTTGCCGAGATAAAGTAGTGCGGATTCCCATGTCAGACGGGAAAGTACTCAGAATACAAGGAGAGCGACCGGGAAGAAATTTGAAGCTTATCTCCTGCATGAAAGCACGCCAAAGTCTACGAAAGCAGTGTTACACCTTTCTGGCTCACGTGGTAGAAAAGAAGGAAGAAGAGACGAATTTGGCAGACATTTCGATTGTACGGGATTACCCGGAAGTGTTCCCTGATGATTTGTCTGGATTGCCTCCTCCAGGACAGGTGGAATTCCATATAGAGCTGGTTCCTGGAGCTACACCGATAGCTAAGACACCGTATCGGTTAGCACCCTCAGAGATGCAAGAGTTGTCCAGCCAACTACAGGAACTACTGGAGAAGGGTTTCATTCGACCGAGTCATTCACCGTGGGGAGCACCGGTGTTATTTGTCAAGAAGAAGGATGGGTCGTTCCGTATGTGTATCGACTACAGGGAATTGAACAAATTGACCGTGAAGAATCGGTATCCTCTTCCCAGAATCGACGACCTGTTCGATCAATTGCAAGGAGCCTCGTATTTCTCTAAGATCGACCTTCGATCTGGTTATCATCAACTAAGAGTATTCGAGGACGATATTCCAAAAACAGCATTTAGAACTCGTTACGGGCACTATGAGTTCTTGGTCATGCCATTCGGATTGACCAACGCACCAGCTGTTTTTATGGATTTAATGAATCGGGTATGCAAGCCTTATCTGGATAAGTTTGTGATCGTGTTCATAGACGACATACTTATCTACTCCCGTTCAAAGGAGGATCACGAAAAACACCTCCAAGCAATTCTAGAACTGTTGAAGAAAGAGAAACTTTTCGCCAAGTTCTCGAAGTGTGAATTCTGGCTTCGAGAAGTGAAGTTCTTGGGTCATGTAGTTAACGAAAATGGAATTCATGTGGACCCCGGTAAGATTGAAGCTGTGAAGAAGTGGGATACTCCCCAAACACCCTCAGAAATACGGTAATTCTTGGGATTAGCCGGATACTATCGTCGCTTCATTGCCAATTTCTCCAAGATTGCCCAACCGTTAACTTTGTTGACTCAGAAAGACAAGAAGTTCGATTGGGGGAAAGCACAAGACCAGGCGTTCCAAACATTGAAGGAGAAGTTGTACAACGCACCGATATTGTCTCTCCCAGACGGAACTGACGATTTTGCGGTGTACTGTGACGCTTCACATCAAGGTTTGGGCTGTGTACTAATGCAGAAAGATAAGGTAATTGCTTACGCTTCGCGACAACTCAAGGTGCATGAAAAGAACTACACAACTCACGATTTGGAGTTGGGTGCTGTAGTATTTGCACTCAAGATATGGAGGCACTATCTATATGGCACCAAATGCATCATCTACACAGACCATAAGAGCCTTCAACATATTATGAACCAGAAAGAACTTAACATGCGGCAGCGACGCTGGGTAGAACTGCTTAGCGACTACGATTGTGAAATCCGGTATCATCCGGGGAAAGCCAACGTGGTGGCTGATGCTTTGAGCCGCAAAGAACGTGTGAAACCATTACGTGCTCGAGCGCTAGGTTTGACTATTCAAACCAATTTAAAGGCTCAGATTCAATTAGCACAAAACGAGGCGTTGAAAGAAGAGAACCTTGCGGGGGAAGAGTTCCGAGGGTTGGATAAACAAATGACTCGCAAGGATGACGGCGTTCATTACTTCATAGATCGTATATGGGTCCCCAAATGGGGAGGTGTACGTACACTAGTCTTGGATGAAGCACACAAGACTCGATACTCTGTTCATCCTGGTGCAGACAAGATGTACCACGATCTGAAAGAACTATACTGGTGGCCAGGTATGAAGAAAGATGTTGCTGTATACGTGAGCAAATGCTTGACTTGTTCAAAGGTCAAGGCTGAACACCAGAAACCATCAGGATTATTGCAACAACCTGAAATTCCCGAGTGGAAATGGGAGAACATCACTATGGATTTTATTACCAAACTCCCAAGAACGCCAAATGGGCACGACTCGATATGGGTCGTGGTGGATCGAATGACGAAATCTGCTCACTTCTTGCCTATCCGACAAGACTATAAAATGGATAAGCTGGCAAGGTTGTACATCAAAGAGGTCGTGACGCGGCACGGGGTGCCGGTGTCAATCATATCCGACCGAGACAGTCGATTCACTTCACGATTTTGGCAGACGTTACAGAAAGCGATGGGCACTCGATTAGACATGAGTACAGCCTATCACCCCCAGACAGACGGCCAAAGTGAACGAACGATACAAACGCTTGAGGATATGCTGAGGGCATGTGTCATTGATTTTGGTGGCAGTTGGGATACTCATCTACCGTTGATTGAGTTCTCCTACAACAACAGCTATCACACAAGCATTGGATGCGCACCATTCGAAGCGTTGTATGGACGGAAATGTAGATCACCAGTTTGTTGGGCTGAAGTTGGTGAAAGCCAGCTTACGGGCCCAGAGATCATCCAAGAAACCACTGATAAAATCTTCCAAATCAAAGACCGACTCAAAGCTGCTAGAGACCGCCAAAAGAGCTATGCCGACAACCGTCGGAAGCCTCTAGAATTCAATGTTGGGGATCATGTCTTACTCAAGGTCTCTCCTTGGAAAGGGATCGTATGATTTGGTAAGAAAGGGAAGTTAGCCCCTCGATACGTAGGACCATTCGAGATTATAGAAAGAATCGGTCCGGTGGCTTACCGATTGAGGTTGCCACAAGAACTTAGCGGTGTGCATGATACTTTTCACGTGTCGAACCTTAAAAAGTGTTTGGCAGACGAGTCCTTACACGTACCAATTGAGGAAATCAAGATCGACGAAAAGCTTCATTTTATTGAGGAACCTATTGAGGTCATGGACCGAAAGGTCCAAAAGTTGAGGCGCAGTAAGATACCTATCGTTCGCATAAGATGGAATTCCAAACGAGGGACAGAGTTTACATGGGAACGTGAAGATCAGATAAGGCATAAATATCCACATCTGTTCGAGGATGACGCTCTTAGACCTAACGCCAGTTGAATTTCGGGACGAAATTCCCTCAACTGGGGGATACTGTGACATCCGTCACCAAAGGTCCGTCATTTAGCGTGTTTGATTTGACCTTGTTATCGATCATTCCTTATTTTGACGAACCAATTACGTGAATACCATATTTGCTTTACTTAATTGCCTTATATGTGTAGTATCGTTGCTTGACTTGTCATTATCTTAAGACATTCTCCAAGATTTGCCCCGTTAACACTAAACACGTCATTTTTATAATAAAATAATTTTTCACGAATAGAATCATTTTTAAATTATAAATAACATTAAAAACGTTTTATCGTCAATAAAACGAGACTAAATTATAACGCCTTTAACCGAAACAAAATGTAGGAACTCGGGGCAAAGTACAGGGACTAAAAGTGACACTTTGGTAAACCTGGGATGGGTATAAATACCCATTTCCCAGCCCTTTTTCTTCATTCCATCTTCATCTTCATCGACCTCTTTCTCCTTCCTCCTTTCTACACCCATCTAGCACCAAAATCCGTCCCGTTTGTTGCGTTTTCGTCGTCAAATCTTGGTTATCATCGTGAAATCTCACTCCTAGCAGGTAGATAACCTCGTTGACCCGTTCATTGCTCGATTTAGCTGCTGCGTTTTCTAGGGTTTCGGGTGCTCGGGTTCATCCGAGCACAAGAGGTCGTGTGGGCTTGCATGTCGTGTTCTTGAGTGTGCTTCCTGTCTAGACATGTTAGGATTAGTGTTCTGGAGGTTCTTGGTGCGTGAAATCCATGCTCGGAGCAGCTGGGCGCTGCTCGATGGTCTGTGCAGTCGCGACCTGCTGTGCAGGGCGACTGGGCCATCCGGCCGACTGAGCCGTGCGACTGGAATAAGCCGTGCGACTGGGTAGGGCGTATGAGTGTGACACGCGACTGAGCCGTGCGATTGGGCAAATCATGCGACTAAGTCGGGCGTATGGGTGTGTGCGATTGAATGCATGTGCGAATGAGTCTGTGCGAACGAATGAGTCATGCGATTGAGTCAGTGCGAATGAAATTGTGTGCGATTGTGTGTGAGTCGTACGACTGAAAGGCCAATCGTCCGAATGAAAGGTCAATCGCACGAATGAAGCTGATTCGTGCGATTGAAGGACCAATCGGGCGTATGGAGGTTGAGTCGTGTGACTAAGTCTTGCATGGTACGACTGAATGCTTAGTCGCATGAATGAAGGTTCAATCGTACGAAAGTAGCTAATTCGTACGACTGAAAGTCCACTCGTGCGAATGGAGTGTCAGTCGAGCGTCCGGTCCTGTTGTATGACTAATGATGTGTGTGTGCGTATGGATCCCCTCTTCGGAGATCTCACGACGGTAATGTAATACTAATAAAGTGTCATTGCTTGACCACAAAGATTAAAGTCAACGCTATTAACAGGCACATACCATTTAAAATAACCAAGTCTGAGTTGTGTGTGACTGCTTGTGTGTGTACTACCCACGACCGAACCGATGCTGCTCGACCCTATTGATACCATTTTATGCCTTATGATCATTATTAATGCTTGTCAGTAACTGTCAATAGGTGTTTGACTGTTCATAGCATCCTACCGTTGGGAATATTCATCATACGTGCCTATCATCTATTCAGTGAGTTTCGTGGCCCCTTTTTACGCTTATAAAACCCTTTTTAAACATTTTCTACTTGGGGGAAAAGAATGCTCACTTATTACTTAATTTCAGGCACCTTCCTTAGTGGAAGTTGGCTGCTACTTATATGAGTAACTTACCTTGCTAAACTTGTTGGTTGATACTAAGGTTAAATGGATGTCGTGTAACTGGTTTAGGTATCATTCTATGTATATCGTGGATGTGGTGGGAATGCTGCGGAGGACCCTATACATAAGCATCCCCGGTATACTAAGAATGTGCTCAAACCGGGTTACATGATGATCCTGACTGCTTGCTGCTAGATGAACTTGAACTATGTGCTATGTTACCCTATGTATGTTACTTAGGGGTTTTACACTACCCTGCACTATTAATTGATGTTACGTGTTGATTTATACTACTTGTGGATGCCATTGACCTTGGATGTTCTCGGCTATGTGGTTCTTCTGTGTGGTTCTTCTGTGTGGTTCTTCTAAGCCGATCATCCATTGCAACCATTAATTCTAGTAATTGGGACCTAAAGATTGGTTTGGTTGTAACCTATACGTATGCGCTGTGTGGATCTTGCTACGTCATGTTTAACTTGACACGTATGCGCTGTGTGGATCTTGCTACGTCAAGTTAAACATATTATGCTATGTAAAACCTTTTTTTTATATAACCATTAATCCCGGTAATGGGACCTAAGGATTGGTTTGGTTATAAAAACTATACGTACGCGCTGTGTGGATCTTGCTACGTCTTAATAAACTATTTAAACTTTGGGACTCTTTCTTTACAGCCATCAATTCCCTTGAGGAACCGAACATTAGGTTTGGCTGTAGCTATTTATAACTGGTACAACCGCCTATACATAAGTATAGTTGCGGTGGCCCTTATTAAACTACTGGTTCATCTTAACAACTTTTATTACTTAAAACCTGCGAAGCTCACCAACAATTATGTTGACCGTTTTGAGCATTTCTTTTCAGGTGAACAAGGTAATTGAAGAATCTAGGAGTGCTGCCTTTTAGTGGAGACCCTAGGATGTATTTTGTGTTATTACTTTTGTAAAGCTTGAACATGAATATGATCTTTTGTATACTTGTTCCCGAATTATGGGAATATTACATTACAAGCTATTATCAATGTTTATGTGATCATTTATGTTGTACTTACGACTATGCTGTCGTGAACATTGATTATACACGACACAAGTCTCCATTTGTGTTCGGGTGTCGTCATGACACGCTTGTCATCATATTGTATTGCTACTCTATCATATACCATGTGTTATGACGATCCCGTCTAGCTCACATTCCCCGTGTTTCCGCTATCAGCGGGGGTGTGACACTTTGTGCCTAAAATTTTGTTCATATAGTCACAATGTCTCTTTTAGCAAGTGATTATGGTGTGAAAGCATGGTGATAAGTGGCGTGTGGTGGTGGTAGTCGAATGATGTGTCTCGGGTGGTGGTTTGGGTTGTGTTTTTGACCGAGAGTTTGGGAGGTTTGGGGTATTAGTTTTAGGTTTTAGGTTTAGGTTTTTAGTTAGTGTTGATTTGATTTAGTTTATTTTTGTTTTAGTATGTTTATATATACATATATATAGATGTATATCATGCATGTATATGTAGATTTGTAGTAAACATGTAATCATATGTACCTATAGTTTACATATATGATATAATGAATTGCAAACCTATGACATGTGTATGTATATATTTGTATATACATGTGGAGTTGTAACTACAAAAATGCATGTTTCATCATTATACATTTGCATGCATACGTAGACTTTTAATATATGTATGCACACTTAATTAGCTTAATATATACACATGCATACGTACAATTCACATATATATGTACTAATCATAATATTAATGTGATCTTAACGTAAATAAGGGCGTACCTGGTGCTGCAAAGAGCTCCCGCGTTTTCGCAGGGTCCAGGGAGGGTCCGTCCCATTTAAGGGAAGATGTACGCGGTCTTTCCCCCACATTTGTGGGGAGGCCGTTTCCACGGATCGAACCTGAGACCTTCGGTCCCTTAGGAACAGCTTTTACCGCTGCGCCAAGGCCCGCCCTCGTGATCTTAACGTAAATATAATCATAATAAAATTTTCCGACATAGTATTCATAGTAATTAAAGAATTTTAGGGTTGTCACAGGTGTTGCGGTGAAAGATGTTCATCTGCACTTATTAAGGAAGAAAGCATAAATGAGAAGTTTGATTAAAGCAAAATATGTCACACCCTCAATTTCCACGAACGGGGTTTTACCGTCAGGCGTGTGACATAACCAGGATCTCAGATAAATATCAGTTACACCAAACGACTCGATAATTACAAATCATATAAGTTGCTTAATTTTAATGAAACAAACCAAATATATTTAAGTATTGCGGAGCGAAAATAGGAAAACATTTAACAACGGTTTTGGAACACGCAAACACACGTCCAATCCATTTTATGTAAAGTACATGAAATTAAGTCTTGAAAACAGTTTGGGATGAACGCGGAATGACATGCAGTGGATGTTGTGCCCTAAACGTGCCACATCAATGTCCTGAGAGAAAACATGCAAAAGTCAGTACAAGACTGGTGAGTTCACAGGTTTATCAGAAAACAGTAAGTATCAGTAATGAAATTCCCGGATTTTGTAATCAAAGCATATAATGGGTAGCTAGTCCATAATGATCACTATGTGTATGAAGTCGTGACCGAGCTGACATGTAATCAAATAATAAAGTAGGCCCGGCTGTGGATTCCCCACCATAACACTGTAAAACAGGATAACCGTTCACCCGTTTGACCAGCTAGCACGACTAGCCCGGGCGGGGTATGTCAATCCCAGTAGATCTACTAACAATCACCTCGCTACTTGCGTATTAACAGTCCGAAGGGCAAAGTATACAAACATAGTATCAAGTATATGCTGTATCACAAAACCCAATGTAATGTAACGTTTATGAAAACAGCATGTTTCTCTCCCCCAAAAATAGTATAAAGTAAAAGTGGGGCTGTAAACTCACATGGCGTGTAAGTATGTATATAAGATGATTAAATAGGATGATAATCGTTGTTCCAACGAACGCCTTCACGAGGTACCTAAACATGTATATATATATTTTAAGATTTAGGTTATTAATAAGGTTTAACGATTATACGCGAACTAGGGTTTCGATAAGAATTTGGGGTTTTTAATATATAGATAGAATTTTAATAATAGAATCTCTTATATTGTAATTCCATGAAAAATATTATTTCATTTAAATAATTTTACGTAATTGAAGTATTTATAAGAACGCGTAAACTTAAATGTAAAGTGTAAATAATTTCTATAATTATTTTACATAACAGGGTTAAACTTTAGTTAATTTAAACTATAATTAATTTAAACTATAATTTAAAGTCCATTTTACATGAAAATATCCAAAAATAACCTTTTTATAATGTTTTATAAATATTAAAATTTAAGGAAAAATTGCAGAAAATTATTTGACGATTTAAAAATAAACAAAGTTTATAAAAATGATTTTTATAATTTTTAGAAATTTTTCTGTATTTTTAAAAGGCTGAAAAAGGCCCTAAAAATATATGAGGTTGCCCGGGGTCGAACCCGGGACCTCAGGGATTGCAATGTGAGTCGGGAACCAGTGAACCATGGCATACAGCCGCAAGAGTTCTCGGTTTCATTTAGTTTTAAACACAAACCAATTGCTCATCCCTACCCAAGAACCCTAGGTTTGATTTCAATCAAATTGATTCCCAGTTCGATGTTGTAATCGATTGGAACCATAGGACTTTCCTTCCTCATGATCAAACGAGTGTGTAGGAGGGTTTAATTACCTGAATTGAAGCTCGAAATGTGGTGTTCGATCAATTGCAGGTCGCGACCGAAGTGTTTGATCAGAGGTGCGTTTTCGTGTGTTTTCAGGTGGATTTAAATGGTGTATGTGACACCCGAAAATTTTACGAAACTTCGTTAGTCTCGTTAAACGTGTTGGCGACCTGATTATAAAAAAATAATTAATAATAGTAATAATAATAATAATAAATAATAATAATAATAATAATAATAATAATAATAATAATAATAATAATAATAATGATAATAATACAAATAATAAAATAAATAAGTGCAGGGGGTATTGTGTCATTTTTAAAACTTTAAAAGAAGTTTAATAACATAAATTAATAACAATTTAAACCCCAGGGACCAGATCTGTAATTTTTAATTTTTAAACCCAACCCCCCGCCCATTCCCGTGTTTCCGGCCACTTTCTCCGGCCAAATTCCGGCCAAGCGCCGGCGACCACCAAAATCACTTGAAAACCCGATTTTAACATCCCAAATTACAGAGAATCGGCTCGTGAACAAGATTCGAACACTATGCAATCCTAAAACGCGTTTAACGGTCGATTAACGGTTATAACCTTTTTCCACTTTATTTCCGACCAAATCAAACGGCTAAATCGACCACTAAAACAACACTTTAACTAAAATAATTCCATCAACTCGAATCTTATCAATCTAAAAATCGAGTGCAGCTTTTAATTGCAAACAAAACACACACGCACACTGATTCGATCATCAACTTCATCCTCGACCTGCAATCAATTGAACCCCACTCTCCGAGCCTTATCTTCTGAAATTAACATAGGGCTATTGATTATAAACCTCATTCGAAGCTTTCTGTGCAAACAATTTGATTTCCATCAACGTTTGATCAACATTCGACTTCGAGTTATATCGCGGCTTGTTCTTATCTGTTTATCATCAACTCAATTCCAAAACAGGTAATTAAACATCCTAATCTACTCATTTTTACATGGGGATTAAAAGCCCCATGGTTATATTCAGTAACAGAAACGAATTCGAGTTCAATTTGAGAGAAATCAAATTAGGGTTCTTCGGGATTTGGGGGAAACGGGGTAATTCTATTTAAAAAAGAAATGAAACCAAGGGTTATCGCGGCTGAGGCCCTTGGTTCACTGGCTGGTGTGTGGGATTGTGAGCTTGAGGTCCCGGGTTTGAACCCGGGGACCCTCAACTATTTATTTTTATGCTTTTTAGACTTCTAAAATTTATATAAAAATTCTTAAAAATTATAAAAATAATTTCTATAAACCTTTCTTATTTAAAAGGTTACATAAATATTTTCTGCAAATTTATTTTATTTAAAAACCGTAATAATATTTATAAATTAATATTTATAAATATTACCAATAACTATTTTTATAAAAATAGACACTAGATCGTGTTTAATTATAATCATGAAAATCAAAGGAATTATATATCCTATAATTTCATCAATACGGTAACGAACGTTTAGATTAATAAATAATTACCGGAAAATACGTTATCGTAATAATAATTATTACGAAAGATTACAAAGAATATATACATAATATATTAAAACATTGTCAGATGTTGAACCCTAGTTTATAATTAAACTCAAACATATATATATCAAATCGTTTGCGTCAAACCGAACCGATCCAAATTCGACCAAATATATCTATTCGCATTGAATACATTTCAAAGACTTAGTTACAATCCGTAATAGGTATTGCTCGTGCTTGATCGTGTATCGCCTTATTCTTTGAAGCTCTTGTTGCTTTCATTACATCAATTCAAGGTGAGTTTACAGCCCCACTTTTACTTATATACTCTTTTGGGGGAGAGAAACATGTTGTTTTCATAAACGTTACATTACATTGGATTTTTGTAATATTGCATATACTTGATACTATGGTGTTATACTTGCCCAACGGACCGTTAATATGGACTTAGCGAGGTAATTGTTAGTAGTACTACTGGGATTGACATACCCCACCCGGGCTAGTCGCGCTAGCACAACGTTCGTCAAACGGGTGAACGGTTAGCCTAATTACAAGTGTTGTGGTGTGTGATCCACATCCGGGCCTGTTTTATTATTTGATTACATGTCAGCTCGGCCGCGCCTTCATACACATAGTGATCATTATGGACTAGCTACCCATTATATGCTTTAATTACTAAATCCGGGAATTTCATTATACTTATCGGATTACATAATCCGGGGATTTCATTATACTTATCGGATTACATAATCCGGGGATTTCATTATACTTATCGGATTACATAATCCGGGAATTTCATTATACTTATCGGATTACATAATCCGGGAATTTCATTATACTTATCGGATTACATAATCCGGGAATTTCATTATACTTATCGGATTACATAATCCGGGGATTTCATTACTGATACTTATCGGATTACATAATCCGGGGATTTCATTACTGATACTTATCGGATTACAAAATCCGGGAATTTCATTACTGCTACTTACTGTTTTATGATAAACCTGTGAACTCACCAGTCTTGTACTGAGATTTTGCATGTTTTCTCTCAGGACATTGATGTGGCACGTTTAGGAGCACAGCATCTACCGCATGTCATCCAGCATTCATCACAAACTGTTTTCAAGATTAAATCTTCATTTATTTTATATAAAATGGATTGGACGCGTGTTTACCTGTTCCAAAACTATTGTTAAATGTTATCTTGTTTTCGCTTCCGCAATACTCAAATATAATTGGATTGTTTCATTATTATTAAGTAATCTATATGTTTTGTAATTACCGAGTCGTTTGGTGTAACTGATGCTTATCTGAGATCCTGGTTATGTCACACGCCTGACGGTAAAACCCAGTTAGCGGATTTTGAGGGTGTGACAGATTGGTATCAGAGCATTAGTTATAGCGAACTAAAATGAACCTTGCATCTCATTTGCATTGCATTTTAGACTATAGCTGGATTTGCATTAGTTACACACACATAGATTACTAAGCTATGCCTACTAAATTGGTTGCCTGAGAATTTTTGCTTTAACATATCCCTGTGAGCATATGGCTACCGGGGTGGTGGCTCCGAGTTGTTGTGAGTCACGGGAGAGTTTGTGTGCATTTGACATCGCCTAAACGTTCTTCTTGAATTGTGTGACACATAGACACCTGTATTCTGGATTTCCTGGCAAAAGGCCCTCGGGCTAAGGCAAGCATATCGCATAAATCTCATTGTGAGACCAGTTATGCTTATCTGGGGATTTCTGGGATGAGTGATAAACTGTGATCAAGACACAAGTCTCTAAGGCAAAAGGGTCAAATTACCTTGACGTGTCAACGATTCCTGAACCTTACTGATCTTTTCGTATAATTTGATTGATCGACCCCGATATAATACTAACCTATTTGGTACTTCTATTGTTGATGACCACTGTACTTGACAAGATATGTTAACCTGATAGGAGGAACCAGGGGTGATCATGCAAAGCAAATTACCATTACGGGTGCACACGTAATTATAATTTGTCGTGCATGCTAAGTCCGGTGAATCTGGTCGGGTGGTAACATTATAGTCAGTATAAGTCATCATTCCTACACCTTGAGCAAGAAAGTCTCGGTCTTCATAGAACATAGCCACTGATGTGGAAACTACCTATCAGTTCTACTTGTAGGAATGCTCACCCTTACCTTGAATTTGGACGAAATTCAAACCATGACATTTGTGTTAAATCCTTGAAATTTGGATTGATTGTCTAGCTTGTCCATTTCTTTAAATCCTTGAATTTCTTTCTCATTCCAAGACAAAAGGTCTACTTCCATATGACTGATAGCTTTTGATATCTGGTTATATTAAAGAATGTATGGAAGAGGACGTGGACGCGGGAGAGGTAACATCTCCATGACGCCTGCAGAATTGGCAGCGATAATCCATCAGAGTGTTACCGCAGCGTTGGCAAGCCAACACCCTCCACAGCAAAACCCTATTGGACAACCGACTTGCACCTACGAGTCCTTTATGGACTGCAAGCCTAACTCGTTCAATGGGACTGAGGGAGCGGTGGGACTGCTCCGTTGGTTCGAAAAGTTAGAGTCAGTATTTGAAATCTGCAACTGCCCTGCTGAGAATAGGGTGAAATATGCTGCCGGCACTATGGATGGTGCTGCTCTGAGCTGGTGGAACACACAAGTTCAGATGTTGGGCGTTGAAGCTGCAAACGCCACAACATGGGAAGCATTCAAGAACTTGCTGATAAGAGTTATGTGTCCACCAAGTTTAGTAAAACACAAGGAATGGTACCTACTGACCTGAGTTCTGAGTATGCCATAAGAATAGCTGATGGTAGGACAATAACGGCAACTCAAGTATATAGAAATTGTAAGCTAGGTTTTTCTGGTCACACCTTTCACATAGACCTTATTCCAGTCACACTCGGTAGCTTCGATGTAGTAGTCGGAATGGATTGGCTATCCAGGACTAGTGCTGAGATCACTTGCAAGGAAAAGCTTATCAAATTACCCATTTCGAACGATGAAATCCTTGCAGTAGAAGGTGATAAGGCTGGTGCGGTGGTCGGCATCATATCATATTTGAAGGCTCAGAAGTGTCTTAGGAAAGGACACCTTGCTTTGTTGGCACTCGTTACTGAAACAAAGACGGATGAAAAGCGTGTCGAATACATTCCAGTCGTGAGGGACTTTCCTGAAGTATTTCCCGAAGAACTACCTGGTCTTCCTCCACACAGACAAGTAGAATTTCAGATTGAATTAGCACCTGGAGCGACTCCAATCGCTCGGGTGCCGTACCGTCTGGCACCGAACGAACTACAAGAGCTGTCTAAACAATTGCAAGAATTGTTAGACAAGGGATTCATACGTCCCAGCTCTTCACCCTGGGGAGCTCTAGTGCTTTTCATGAAAAGAAAGATGGAACCTTCAGGATGTGTATTGACTACCGCGAACTGAACAAGGTGACGATCAAGAATAGGTATCCACTTCCACGTATTGATGACTTGTTCGATCAATTGCAAGGATCTAGCTACTATTCCAAGATTGACTTGAGATCCGGTTATCACTAGTTAAGAGTTCGAGAAGAGGATATTCCGAAGACGGCATTCCGGACTCGCTATGGACACTACGAGTTTGCTGTAATGCCATTCGGACTGACCAATGCCCCAGCAGTTTTCATGGACCTCATGAATCGTGTCTGCAAACCGTATTTGGATAAGTTTGTCATTGTCTTCATTGATGACATACTAATCTACTCCCGTAATAAGGAAGATCATGAGGGACATTTGAAGACCATACTGGAATTGCTGAGAGATGAACAGCTTACGCGAAGTTCTCAAAATGTGACTTCTGGATGTGTGAAGTGCAATTCCTTGGGCATGTGGTGAATGAAAAGGGTATACATGTTGATCCTTCAAAGATTAAAGCAATCAAGGAATGGCCGGCACCAAAGACGCCTACTGAGGTGCGACAATTCCTTGGTTTGGCAGGCTATTATCGAAGGTTCATCGAAGGATTTTCGAAATTGGCACAACCTTTGACTACCCTAACTCGTAAGGGAGTAATATACAAGTGGGGCAGCAAAGAGGAAACAGCGTTTCAAGCGCTTAAAGACAAACTCTGCAGCGCACCAATCCTAGCCCTACCAGAAGGGACTGATGACTTTGTTGTTTACTGTGATGCATCCATCCAAGGTTTGAGATGTGTACTGATGCAACGCGACAAAGTCATAGCTTATGCATCCAGACAGCTCAAGGTGCATGAGAGGAACTACACAACTCATGATCTGGAACTGGGAGCTGTAGTGTTTGCCTTGAAGATCTGGAGGCACTACCTATATGGAACCAGGTGCACGATCTACACAGATCATAAGAGCCTCCAGCACATATTTGACCAGAATGAATTGAATATGTGGCAACGCCGATGGTTAGAGTTACTCAATGATTATGACTGTGCGATCAAGTACCATCCGGGTAAGGCTAATGTAGTAGCCGATGCCCTGAGTCGTAAGGAAACTCTAAAGCCTCGTCGGGTGCGCGCATTGCAAATGACAATCCACTCTGATCTGCCAGTGCAAATCAAAGCTGCTCAATCTGAGGCCTTGAAGACGGAGAACCTGAAGGCAGAATCCATGCGAGGCATGGAGAAACAGTTGGAGATTAAAGCTGATGGAATCCGTTATTTTATGGAACGGATCTGGGTACCACAGCACGGGAATTTGCGAGAGCTGATAATGGATGAAGCTCATAAGTCCCGTTACTCGATCCATCCAGGTTGAGACAAAATGTATCAGGACCTGAAAAAGAATATTACTGGTGGCCAAGAATGAAAGCGGAGATAGCCACATACGTAAGCAAATGCCTAACTTGTTCCAAGGTTAAGGTAGAATACCAGAGACCATCAGGATTACTCCAACAACCAGAAATTCCAGTATGAAAATGGGAGCAGATCTCAATGGACTTCATCACGAAGTTACCTAGGACTCCCAGCGAATGCGATACCATTTAGGTTATAGTAGATCGCTTAACGAAATCCGCACACTTTCTGGTAATCCGAGAGACTGATCGAATGGAGAAGCTTACCCGTATCTATTTAAGGGAAATAGTCTCTCGACATGGCGTACCGATATCTATCATTTCTGACCGTGATGCTCGGTTCACATCTCACTTCTGGCAATCATTACAACGGTCATTAGAAACGCGGCTGGATATGAGTACTGCATATCACCCGCAGACCGATGGTCAAAGTGAGCGTACAATCCAAACACTGGAAGACATGTTGCGTGCCTGTGTGATCGATTTTGGCAGCAGTTGGGAAACTCATCTACCATTGGTTGAGTTCTCCTATAATAACAGTTATCACACCTCGATCAAGGCAGCTCCATTTGAGGCATTGTATGGACGTAAGTGCCGATCACCTATCTGTTGGGTAGAAGTAGGAGAAAGCCAACTTACAGGACCCGAACTTGTGCACGAAACGACTGAGAAGATCGTGCAAATTCGTGACCGTATGGCGACAGCATGTGATCGACAAAAGAGTTACGCCGACAAGAGTCGGAAGCCATTGGAGTTTCAGGTTGGTGACAAAGTACTACTGAAGGTCTCACCCTGGAAGGGTGTAATACGCTTTGGAAAGCGTGGGAAGTTAAGCCCAAGATATGTGGGGCCATTTGAGATTGTCAAACGGATTGGCCCAGTAGCCTATCAGTTGAATTTACCTGAAGAACTCAGGGGGATACATGATGTGTTTCACATATCCAATCTGAGGAAATGTCTGTCTGATGAATCATTGATCGTGCCTTTAGAGGAACTAAAGATAGATGATCAACTACATTTCACCGAAGAACCAGTGGAGATCATGGATCGAGAAGTCAAGACACTAAAGCGTAGCAAAATTCCCATTGTGCGCGTGAGATGGAACTCCAAACGAGGACCAGAGTTTACGTGGGAACGGGAGGATCAGATGAAGTCTAAATATCTGCATTTGTTCGTGGATACAACTTCAGAACCTAACTCCAACTGAATTTCAGGACGAAATTCTCTCAAACTGAGGGATACTGTGACATCTCACAATATCAAGCAAAGAACATTGTGGGTTTACTTTCACATTTGTTCTACCTCATAAAGTTTCACATGCGTGTGATAGCTCAGATGATACAGATGGATTTGATGATATGACTGACAACGAGTCATCAGATGATGACATCAACTCTTCAAAGTCTACCTCAGAAAAGGAAAACGCAAACTGCATCAAGAAAGAAAAAAAGAATCACTATGATCTACCTATGGTCTCATGGTCACCTTCTGATGAACAAAAGTGCTAGAAACATTCAAGATATTCCCAAATCAGAAAGGAAACCTAAGATTCTTCTTGTTAAAGATCATGTGGTGAATGTGATGGTGTGTGATATCTGTCACTAACAAGTACGTCAATTAGCAATAAGCTCGTTGACTCACGGTGGGTATTAACTGTCCTCATGTATTTTCAAAGCCTAAATATCGGTTTAACCGAATTCTCCGAATACTTGTTTGTTAACCTCGGTGTTCCAATTTTCGGGACGAAAATTCTTTCAACATGGGGATAATGTGACACTCGAAAATTTTACGAAACTTCGTTAGTCTCGTTAAACGTTGGCGACCTGATTATAAAAATAATAATTAATAATAGTATTAGTAATAATAATAATAATAATAATAATAATAATAATAATAATAATAATGACAATAATACAAATAATAAATAAGTGCAGGGGGTATTGTGTCATTTTTAAAACTTCAAAAGAAGTTCAATAACATAAATTAATAACAATTTAAACCCCAGGGACCAGATCTGTAATTTTTAATTTTCAAACCCAACCCCCCGCCCATTCCCGTGTTTCCGGCCACTTTCTCCGGCCAAATTCCGGCCAAGCGCCGGCGACCACCAAAATCACTTGAAAACCCGATTTTAACACCCCAAATTACAGAGAATCGGCTCGTTAACAAGATTCAAACACTATGCAATCCTAAAACGCGTTTAACGGTCGATTAACGGTTATAACCTTTTTCCACTTTATTCCCGACCAAATCAAACGGCTAAATCGACCACTAAAACACCACTTTAACCAAAATAATTCCATCAACTCGAATCTTATCAATCTAAAAATCGAGTGCAGCTTTTAATTGCAAACAAAACACACACGCACACTGAATTCGATCATCAACTTCATCCTCGACCTGCAATCAATTGAACCCCACTCTCCGAGCCTTATCTTCTGCAATTAACATAGGACTATTGATTATAAACCTCATTCGAAGCTTTCTGTGCAAACAATTTGATTTCCATCAACGTTTGATCAACATTCGACTTCGAGTTATATCGCGGCTTGTTCTTATCTGTTTATCATCAACTCAATTCCAAAACAGGTAATTAAACATCCTAATCTACTCGTTTTTACATGGGGATTAAAAGCCCCATGGTTATATTCAGTAACAGAAACGAATTCGAGTTCAATTTGAGAGAAATCAAATTAGGGTTCTTCGGGATTTGGGGGAAACGGGGTAACTCTGTTTATAAGGAAATGAAACCAAGGGTTATCGCGGCTGAGGCCCTTGGTTCACTAGTTGGTGTGTGGGATTGTGAGCTTGAGGTCCCGGGTTCGAACCCGGGGACCCTCAATTATTTATTTTAAGCTTTTTAGACTTCTAAAATTTATATAAAAATTCTTAAAAAATTATAAAAATAATTTCTATAAACATTTCTTATTTAAAAGGTTACATAAATATTTTCTGCAAATTTATTTTATTTAAAAACCGTAATAATATTTATAAATTAGTATTTATAAATATTACCAATAACTATTTTCATAAAAATAGACACTAGATCGTGTTTAATTATAACCATGAAAATCAAAGGAATTATATATCCTATAATTTCATCAATACGGTAACGAACGTTTAGATTAATAAATAATTACCGGAAAATACGTTATCGTAATAATAATTATTTCGAAAGATTACAAAGAATATATACATAATATATTAAAACATTGTCAGATGTTGAACCCTAGTTTATAATTAAACTCAAACATATATATATCAAATCGTTTGTGTCAAACCGAACCGATCCAAATTCGACCAAATATATCTATTCGCATTGAATACACTTCAAAGACTTAGTTACAATCCGTAATAGGTATTGCTCGTGTTTGATCGTGTATCGCCTTATTCTTTGAAGCTCTTGTTGCTTTCATTACATCAATTCAAGGTGAGTTTACAGCTCCACTTTTACTTATATACTCTTTTGGGGGAGAGAAACACGTTGTTTTCATAAACGTTACATTACATTGGATTTTTGTAATACTGCATATACTTGATACTATGGTGTTATACTTGCCCAACGGACCGTTAATATGGACTTAGCGAGGTAATTGTTAGTAGTACTACTGGGAATGACATACCCCACCTGGGCTAGTCGTGCTAGCACAACGTTCGTCAAACGGGTGAACGGTTAGCCTAATTACAAGTGTTGTGGTGTGTGATCCACATCCGGGCCTGTTTTATTATTTGATTACATGTCAGCTCGGTCGCGCCTTCATACACATAGTGATCATTATGGACTAGCTACCCATTATATGCTTTAATTACTAAATCCGAGAATTTCATTATACTTATCGGATTACATAATCCGGGGATTTCATTATACTTATCGGATTACATAATCAGGGGATTTCATTATACTTATCGGATTACATAATCCGGGAATTTCATTATACTTATCGGATTACATAATCTAGGAATTTCATTATACTTATCGGATTACATAATCCGGAGATTTCATTACTGATACTTATCGGATTACATAATCCGGGGATTTCATTACTGATACTTATCGGATTACAAAATCCGGGAATTTCATTACTGCTACTTACTGTTTTATGATAAACCTGTGAACTCACCAGTCTTGTACTGAGATTTTGCATGTTTTCTCTCACGACATTGATGTGACACGTTTAGGAGCACAGCATCTACCGCATGTCATCCAGCATTCATCACAAACTGTTTTCAAGATTAAATCTTCATTTAATTTATATAAAATGGATTGGACGCGTGTTTACGTGTTCCAAAACTATTGTTAAATGTTATCTTGTTTTCGCTTCCGCAATACTCAAATATAATTGGATTGTTTTATTATTATTAAGTAATCTATATGTTTTGTAATTATCGAGTCGTTTGGTGTAACTGATGCTTATCTGAGATCCTGGTTATGTCACACGCCTGACGGTAAAACCCCGTTAGCGGATTTTAAGGGTGTGATAGTGTAATCGATTAGGGACTGATATATGGTCATATATATGCGATTATTTCGATTATAAAAGTATTAATGCGCTCGATTGTGGCTAGAAAAGGGGCCGAAAGTAGGTTCAGTGGGTAGATCGCACTACTCGGTTCTAATATTCAAATTAAAGTGGGGTACGAGTTCGAATCACCCACTCGAATGTGTATTAATATCAATTTGTTAACTGGGTCAAACGGGTCAACTGGGTCAAACATGTCTATTCTTCCAAAACCTTAAGTCTTGGTTGTAGTGCACTTAGGGT
This sequence comes from Flaveria linearis, assembly GCA_024085815.1. Classification (NCBI taxonomy): domain Eukaryota; kingdom Viridiplantae; phylum Streptophyta; class Magnoliopsida; order Asterales; family Asteraceae; genus Flaveria; species Flaveria linearis. Next base: position 126,817,319 of record CM044001.1, read on the forward strand.
TTCTCATATTCACTGTTTACACAAACTCATGTACTTACATGATCTAGGTAACTTTTAAGGGTTGACTGTTCACTTTGTCTTTCAAGTAAACTCTAGTACACAATACGCGTATCAGGTGAGTTCATGCCGCACTGTTTTACTTAATCTCTTTTGGGGGAGATAGCATACTGGTAACGTTATAAACGCTTTTTATATTTAAGATGTGTATGATATTAATATAGTGTTGTTTACCATGATAAAGTCCTCACACTTTTGTTTAGACCATAAATAAAAGACGAGTAATTATGTTTGAAGTTTAGATCTCTAAAATGCATGCTGACTCGTGTAGTGCTCCTAACAGCAGTCCAGCTTAACGACCTGAGAATAGCATACTAAAAAGTCAACACATGGTTGGTGAGTTCAAGAGTTTGCGTATAAACATAACAGTTTATCAATAGTGTATAAATAAGCATGTGCATTGTAATAGCTAGCTAGTCCATTAACAAATTGATATTAATACATAGTGATTTCGCAATTGAAGCTGACTGTGTTATGTTTGCCTCCCGTCACGACTTCACCATATCGTGACGAATAATCATAGGACAAATTGCACCCGGTTGACCTCGAGTCACACAGGTGGGGCTCGTCAGACCCAGTAGTACTACCCAAGTTTCCCCGCTATTCAATATTAACAATTCAAAAGTGTGAGGACTTTATCATGGTAAACAGCACTATATTAATATCATACACATCTTAAATATATAAAGCGTTTGAAAAATTACCAGTATGCTATCTCCCCCAAAAGAGGTTAAGTAAAACAGTGGGGCATGAACTCACCTGATACGCGTGATAGATATCTAAAGCTTAACTTGACAAGAACGAGTGGAAAGACAACCTTCAAAGGTTACCTAGAAGTGGGGAACGACCCTATATGTCATCATTCTGGTTATGTCACATATCCCACATCGGCCGTGGACAGGAGAGATTTCTGGTTCATAACGAATGTCTGGTCTCTAATATCAACAACGCGTTTTGGGCGTATTGGCTGTGGATGAGAGGAGAACTCCACAGTTAAGCGTGCTCAGGTGGGAGCAATCCAGGGATGTGTGACCTCCCTGGGAAGTTTTCACCCGATAAAAATATGATGACAAGCGTGTCATGACAACACCCGAACACAAATGGAGACTTGAGTCGTGTATAGTCAATGTTCACGACAGCATAGCCGTAAGCACAACATAAATGATCACATAAGCATTAAGGATAACTTGTAGTGTAAATTCCCACAACTCGGGAACAAGTATACAAAAGACCATGTTCAAGCTTTACAAGGGTAATGATTACAAAATGTATCCTAGGGTCTCCTCTAAAAGGCAGCACTCCTAGATCTTCAATTACCTTGATCACCTGAAAAGAGATGCTCAAAATGGTCAACATAATTGTTGGTGAGCTTCGCAGGTTTTAAGTAATAAAAGATGTTAAGATGAAACCAGTAAGTTTAATAAGAGCCACCGCAACTACACTTACGTATAGGCGGTTGTGCCAGTTATAAGTAGCTACAGCCAAACCTAATGTTCGGTTCCTCACGGGAATTGATGGCTGTAAAGAAAGTATTCTCAAGGCATAAATAGTTTAATAAGACGTAGCAAGATCCACACAGCGCATACGTATAGTTTATAACCGAACCAGTCCTTAGGTCTCATTACCGGGATTAATGGTTACATAAAAAGGTTTTCCATAGTATAATAAGTTTAACATGACGTAGCAAGATCAACACAGCGCATACGTATAGGTTAACCAGGCAAACAAATAGACATAGTATTCACATAGATGGGCTATAAAGGTGAGGGATGACCGACAACAAAAATTAACAGATTACGTAATAGACGGACCTTTGGTGACGGATGTCACAGTATCCCCCAGTTGAGGGAATTTCGTCCCGAAATTCAAGTGGTGCTAGGTCTAAGGGTGTCATCCTCGAATAGGTGTGGATATTTGAGTCTCATCTGATCTTCACGTTCCCATGTAAACTCTGGCCCTCGTTTGGAATTCCATCTTACACGAACAATAGGTATCTTGCTGCGCCTCAACCTCTTGACCTTTCGGTCCATGACCTCAATAGGTTCCTCCACAAAATGGAGGCTTTGATCAATCTTGATATCCTCAATAGGCACGTGAAGTGATTCGTCAGCTAAACACTTCTTGAGGTTCGATACATGGAAAGTATCATGTACACTGTTAAGTTCTTGTGGCAACCTTAATCGGTACGCCACCGGACCGATTCTTTCTGTGATCTCGAAGGGTCCAACATATCTTGGGGCCAACTTCCCTTTCTTTCCAAACCGTACAATCCCTTTCCACGGAGAGACCTTAAGCGACACTCGATCCCTAACGTTAAACTCTAGTGGCTTCCGACGGTTGTCGGCATAGCTCTTTTGGCGGTCTCTAGCAGCTTTGAGTCTGTCTTTGATTTGGAAGATCTTATCGGTGGTTTCTTGAATAATTTGGGACCTGTTAGCTGGCTTTCACCAATCTCGGCCCAACATACAGGCGATCTACATTTCCGTCCATACAACGCTTCGAACGGTGCATATCCAATACTAGTATGGTAACTGTTATTGTAGGAAAACTCGATCAGCGGTAGATGAGTATCCCAACTGCCACCAAAATCAATAACGCACGCCCTCAGCATGTCCTCAAGCGTCTGTATCGTTCGTTCACTTTGGCCGTCTGTCTGGGCGTGATAGGCTGTACTCATGTCTAATCGAGTGCCCATCGCTTTCTGTAACGTCTGCCAAAATCGTGAAGTGAATCGACTGTCTCGGTCGGATATGATTGACATTAAGACCTCGTCGGGTGCGCGCATTATAGATGACCATACATTCTGATCTACCTGTGCAAATCAAGGCTGCTCAAAGCGAGGACTTAAAGACTGAGAACCTAAAAGCAGAATCCATGCGAGGCATGGAGAAACAGTTGAAGATCAAAACCGATGGAATCCGTTACTTCATGGAACGGATCTGGGTACCACTGTATGGGAATCTGAGGGAACTGGTAATGGATGAAGCTCATAAGACGCGTTACTCAATTCATCCAGGTTCAGATAAGATGTATAAAGACCTAAAGGAGTTTTACTGGTGGCCGAACATGAAAGCGGAGATTGCCGCATATGTAAGCAGATGCTTAACTTGCTCCAAAGTTAAGGTGGAATACCAGAGACCATCCGGCTTACTCCAGCAACCAGAAATCCCAGTGTGGAAATGGGAGCAAATTTCTATGGACTTTATTACGAAGTTACCCAGAACTCCCAGCGGATGCGACACCATTTGGGTTATAATAGATCGCTTAACAAAATCCGCAAATTTTCCGGCGATCCGGGAGACGGACCGAATGGAGAAACTGACACGCATTTACTTAAGAGAAATAGTCTCTCGGCATGGCGTGCCAGTATCTATTATATCCGATCGTAACGCTCGGTTCACTTCTCATTTCTGGCGGTCATTACAACGATCATTGGGAACACGACTAGATATGAGCACTGCGTATCACCCGCAAACTGATGGCCAGAGTGAGCGTACGATCCAGACACTAGAAGACATGTTGCGTGCCTGTGTGATCGATTTTGGCAATAGCTGGGAAACTCATCTACCATTGGTTGAGTTCTCCTACAATAACAGTTATCACACCTCAATTAAAGCCGCACCATTTGAGGCACTTTATGGACGTAAGTGCCGGTCACCTGTATGTTGGGCAGAGGTTGGAGAAAGCCAACTTACTGATCCGGAACTGGTGCACGAAACAACTGAAAGATTGTACAAATACGTAATCGGATGGCAGCGGCACGTGATCGACAGAAAAGTTATGCTGACAAGCGTCGTAAACCCTTGGAATTCCAGATTGGCGACAAGGTACTTTTAAAAGTCTCACCGTGGAAAGGAGTAATACGTTTTGGTAAGCGTGGGAAGCTAAGCCCTAGATACGTGGGGCCATTTGAGATTGTCAAACGGATTGGCCCAGTAGCCTATCAGTTGAATTTACCTGAAGAACTCAGGGGGATACACAATGTGTTTCACGTATCCAATCTGAGGAAATGTCTATCTGATGAATCATTGATCGTGCCATTGGAGGAACTAAAGATAGATGACCAATTACATATCGTCGAAGAACCAGTGGAAATCATGGATCGAGAAGTCAAGACCCTAAAACGTAGCAAGATCCCTATTGTGCGTGTTAGGTGAAACTCTAAGCGTGGACCAGAGTTTACCTGGGAACGCGAAGATCAAATGAAAAAGAAGTATCCGCAACTGTTCAACGATCAAATTTCCAATTCCTAAGATACAGTTGTAAGATATCTTTTCCTTCAATTTCGGGACGAAATTCCCTTCAACATGGGAATAATGTCACAACTCTCATGAAACCTTAAGAACCTTACGTTCTTTTATTTTGGATTTATTTCCTAATCTCTTGGAAACCTTAGCACGTCTACGTGCTGGATAACTAAATAGTTTGCTCACAATGCTTCGTTTACTCACTATGTACGTTGACCCAGTGTTCCAATTTTTTAGACGGAAATTCTTTCAACATGGGGATAATGTGACACCCGAAAATTTTACGTTACAAAACCCCGTTAGTCTCGTTAAGTCTTGCATACACGTGTCTTGAGCACACACAGATTGTCGTTTGACGTTGGTGACCTAATGATAATTAATAATGTTAAATTAAAGATAATTTAACTAATCATGTGATTATTGCGTTACGTTTATGTGCTTGTGTGTTTTACATGTAAATTGAGAACTAATCGCGTAACGTGGAAACGTGTGCATAAATTTGTATATTTTGTGTTTTATAAAGATCCAATGTATAAATGTTGCCATGAGTTTATATGTTTGGTGTGCTAGTTAAAAACCATTTAAAAAGTGATTAAAGGGGGTGCCTTTTTATAAAATACGAATTATAAGGGGTGAAAGGGTAATTATGCATAAATGAAGGATTTAAAAGCAAACACTCCTCTAGAACACCTTCATCGACCGCCTCTTTCTTCTCCATCCTTCTTTACTTCGAAATTCAGCCAAGAAACACCAATTGGCTGTGAAATTGGACCGAATTCAAGCAATACAACAAGTTACAAGTATCAATTCGTGTTCCTTTGCAAGAATCGAAGGTTAGTTTTAGTGTTTTGTGGGTTTTCTTGATATGGCCGAACCCTAATTCGTTTTTGTATGATCTTGGGGTCGAAATTGTTGTTGTTTGATGATACTAGTAGCTTAGTTAGGTTGTATGTATGTTGTTTAATGTCGATTATGCAAAAATTAAAGGTCAATTTCAATGTTTTGTGGAACTCTTCATGTTGGCCGAACCCTAGATGCAAATTGATATTCTTGGTGTTAAGTTTTGGTCAATTGATGGTTAATCCATGTTAGTATTATTGTATGATGCTAGATTAGGTATCAATTTCATGTTTGGTTATGGATATGTTCATGGTGGATATCTGGCAGATTGCATACCCTGTTTTTATCATGACATAACCAAATGAAGACAAATCCAAAAACTGGTTTTCTTGAGTCTAACATGTTCCTCATGGAGTCTAGTTTTCAAAACATCCAATCTTGTCCAATTTGGACTTGTAAAACTTGAGTTATGATCATTTTAGTGAAGTGTGGTCAGAAACAGACTTTCTGACAGATTCATAGTATCATTTTGTATGTGCCACAAACAGATCATAACAGGTCCAAATGATGTATTTCTTGTGTCCAAATTGTGTGTTACTGAGTCTAGTTTCCAGAAAGGGTAACCACACTCCAATTGGAGATGGTTAAGTTGGTGTTTCACTTGTTTTGGCTAGAAGGGTCAATTCTGTCCTCTTGGACAGAATGTATGCGTTGACTTGTTTGATGTGCCATTTTCATTTCATAAAACCTGAGACCAAACCCTATGGTCAAATATTTGTCCTAGAAATTCTCTGAACTCCAGAAAAAGAATTAACTCAATAGCTATTTTCAAATGGGAGTTATGCACAATTTAGCAAGCTAACTCCAGCAGCCCTCCGGTTGAGAGCTGCTGTAACATTTTGAGTTTTTCTCCTAACTCCAGGCTCTTAAAACCTAAAACAACTTTTCACATACTTAATTGACTCATAGGAGAGCCGACTGGAGTTTGACCTTCGCCTAAATCCTTGGTTGGTTATGTGTTTGACCGTATCTTCCGAACACATAGAATCTGCCAGAAAACTCAGATTCTAGAAAACAAATACCTACAACCTGTAACATATTTATTTGGCTTTTGCGTGTAATGTTAGTACTACTAGAACTTATTTTGATGGTATAAGTTGTGAATTGGACATGTTCTTGATGTTAGGATCATGCTAGAGTATTTATTAAGGATGCTTATTGTGATGAAATATGTTAATTGGTTTGTATGGGACTTGATGATCATGTATGATGTTGAATGATGATTACTAATTAGGACATCATGTTTGGGACTGAAAATTAATTGTTATGATGTATGTTAACCATGCTTGAGGAATGATTATTTTACTTAAAGGAATTACAACTCATAATGTCACCAACGGGTCAAACGGGTCAACCGAGTCCAACATGTCTATTTTTCTAAAACCTTGAGTCTTTGATTGTGTGTGCTTAGGGTTCCACATGTTCTCTGTTTGCATGTACTTATGTACTTACATGATCTAGGTAACCACTGAAGGTTGTCAGTTCACTTATTCTCCAAGTAAACTTTAAATAGTTGTTACGCATACCAGGTGAGTTTACAGCCCCACTTTTACTTTATACTCTTTTTGGGGGAGATAAACATGCTGCTTTTATAAACGTTACATTACATTGGGTTTTTGTAATACCGCATATACATGATACTATGGTGCTATACTTTGCCCTTCGGACCGTTAATATGCAAATAGCGAGGTGATTGTTAGTAGATCTACTTAGGTTTGACACGCCCCACCCGGGCTAGTCGCGCTAGCTAGACTGGAGGTCTAACGGGTGAATGGTCAGCCTGTTTTACAGTGTTGTGGTGTGGGATCCACAGCCGGGTATACTTTATTACTATTGATTACGTGTCAGCTCGGTCGCGACTTTATACACATAGTGATTGCTATGGGCTAGCTACCCATTATATGCTTTGATTACTAAATCCGGGAATTACATTACTGATACTTGCTGTTTTCTGATAAACCTGTGAACTCACCAGTCTTGTACTGACTTTTGCATGTTTTCTCTCAGGACATTGAAATGGCACGTTTAGGAGCACAGCATCCACTGCATGTCATTCCACTTTCATCCCAAACTGGTTTCAAGATTTAATATCATGTATATTACATAAATTGGATTGGACGCGTGTTTGCGTGTTCCAAAACCGTTGTTAAATGTTTTCCTGTTTTCGCTTCCGCAATACTTAAATACAAGTTGGTTTATTTCGTTATTACTAAGAAACTATTATGTTTTGTAAGGTGTAACTGATGCTTATCTGAGATCCTGGTTATGTCACACGCCTAGCGGTAAAACTACGTTTATGGAAAGTAAGGGTGTGACATATATGGTCATATATATGCGATTATTTCGATTATAAAAGTGTTAATGCGCTCGATTGTGGCTAGAAAAGGGGCCAAAAGTAGGTTCAGTGGGTAGATCGCACTACTCGGTTCTAATATTCAAATTAAAGTCGGGTACGAGTTCGAATCACCCACTCGAATGTGTCGGTAGTGGTTAATTGAACTGGAATCGATTATTTTTGGGTGTTGGCTTCGCCGGAGGACTCGCAAGAGATCGGTCGGACGGGAGAAACAGGGGCGACGGGGGTGATGGGTGGGTTTTTAAAAATTTTACAGCTTTGGTCCCTGTGGTTTCTAGGTTTAACATTTTATGTTATAAACTTTAATTTAAGTTTTATTAATTGCACAAATACACCCTGGACTTTTTAAATCCAATTTATTTTTTATTTTTTACAAAACAATATTATTATTATTATTATTATTATTATTATTATTATTATTATTATTATTATTATTATTATTATTATTCTTAAATAATAGTAAAATGGATTAATTCGCAATAAGCGGAGAAAGTTAATTTAAATAGTATTAACTGAAAAACTCGGGTTGTCACATTATCCCATTGTTGAAGGAATTTTCGTCCCGAAAATTAGAATACAATAACACCGAACGTCAGGTTTTACAGCAACATTAGAATGGTGTTCAGCTCGCTTGGGTTTCTTGAATTTCTTAAGAAGTGGAAGTCTGGTTGTTGAATAGTTGGGGATACTTCTTCTTCATTTGGTCCTCGCGTTCCCAGGTGAATTCTGGGCCACGCTTAGAGTTCCATCTAACGCGCACAATGGGAATTTTGCTACGCTTTAGTGTCTTGACTTCTCGATCCATAATCTCTACTGGTTCTTCAACGAAACAAAGCTGTTCATCAATTTCCAGTTCTTCTAATGGAACAACCAGTGATTCATCAGCAAGACACTTCCTTAGGTTTGACACGTGAAACACATTGTGTACTCCACTGAGTTGGTCAGGTAGGTTCAGTTGATAAGCCACCGGGCCAACCCGTTTGACAATCTCAAACGGCCCTACGTATCTAGGATTTAGTTTTCCCCGCTTTCCAAAGCGTATTACACCCTTCCAGGGTGAGACTTTCAACAGTACTTTGTCACCAATCTGAAACTCCAATGGCTTACGACGCTTGTCGGCGTAACTCTTTTGTCGATCACGTGCTGCTGCCATACGGTTACGAATTTGCATGATCTTCTCAGTCATTTCGTGCACAAGTTCAGGTCTTGTAAGTTGGCTTTCTCCTACTTCTGCCCAACAGATAGGAGATCGACACTTACATCCATACAGTGCCTCAAATGGAGTTGCCTTGATCGAGGTGTGATAACTGTTATTATAGGAGAACTCAACCATTGGTAAATAAGTTTCCCAGCTGCTGCCAAAATCGATCACACAGGCACGCAACATATCTTCCAGTGTCTGGATTGTACGCTCACTTTGACCATCGGTCTGCGGGTGATACGCGGTACTCATATCCAGCCGCGTTCCCAATGATCGTTGTAATGATTGCCAGAAATGAGAAGTGAACCGAGCGTCACGATCAGAAATGATAGATATCGGCACACCATGCCTAGAGACTATTTCCCTTAAATAGATACATGTCAGCTTCTCCATTCGATCAGTCTCTCAGATTGCCAGAAAGTGTGCGGATTTCGTTAAGCGGTCTACTATAACCCAAATGGTATCGCATCCGCTGGGAGTCCTAGGTAACTTCGTGATGAAGTCCATTGAAATCTGCTCCCATTTCCACACTGGAATTTCCGGTTGTTGGAGTAAACCGGATGGTTTCTGGTATTCCACCTTAACCTTGGAACTAGTTAGGCATCTGCTTACGTATGTGGCTATCACCGCTTTCATTTTCGGCCACCAGTAAATATCTTTCAGGTCCTGATACATCTTGCCTGAACCTGGATGGATCGAGTAATGTGATTTATGAGCTTCATCCATTATCAGCCCTCGCAAATTCCCGTACTGTGGTACCCAGATCCGTTTCATAAAATAACGGATTTCATCAGCTTTAATCTCCAACTGTTTCTCCATGCCTCGTATGGATTCTGCTTTCAGATTCTCCATCTTCAAGGCCTCAGATTGAGCAGTTTTGATTTGCACTGGTAGGTCAGAGTGGATAGTTATTTGCAATGCGCGCACCCGACGAGGCTTTAGGGTTTCCTTACGACTAAGGGCATCGGCTACCACATTAGCCTTACCCAGATGGTACTTGATCGTACAGTCATAATCATTGAGTAATTTCAACCATCGTCGTTGCCGCATATTCAGTTCCTTCTGATCATATATGTGCTGGAGGCTCTTATGATCTGTATAGATCGTGCACGTGGTTCCATATAAGTAGTGCCTCCAGATCTTCAGGGCAAACACTACGGCTCCCAGTTCCAGATCATGCGTTGTGTAGTTCTTCTCATGCACCTTAAGCTGTCTAGATGCATAAGCTATGACTTTGTCACGTTGCATCAATACACACCCCAAACCCTGGATGGATGCATCACAGTATACAACAAAGTCATCGGTTCCTTCTGGAAATGCTAGGATTGGTGCGCTGCAGAGTTTGTCTTTAAGCGCCTGAAACGCTGCTTCCTCTTTGCTGCCCCACTTGTAAATTGTTCCCTTATGAGTTATGGCAGTCAAAGGTTGCGCCAATTTCGAAAATCCTTCGATAAACTTCCGGTAATAGCCTGCCAAACCAAGGAATTGTCGCACCTCAGTAGGCGTCTTTGGTGCCGGCCAATCCTTGATTGCTTTAATTTTTGAAGGATCAACATGTATACCCTTATCATTCACCACATGCCCAAGAAATTGCACTTCACGAAGCCAAAAGTCGCATTTTGAGAACTTCGCATAAAGCTGTTCATTCCTCAGTAGTTCCAGTATGGTCTTCAAATGTTCCTCATGATCTTCCTTATTACGGGAGTAGATCAGTATGTCATCAATGAAGACAATGAAAAAATTATCCAAATAAGGTTTGCAGACACGGTTCATGAGGTCAATGAAAACTGCTGGGGCATTGGTCAGCCCAAAAGGCATTATAGTGAACTCGTAGTGCCCATAGCGAGTCCAGAACACAGTCTTGGAGATGTCTTCCTCTCGAACCCTCAACTGATGATACCCTGATCTCAAGTCAATCTTGGAATAGTAGCTAGATCCTTGCAATTGGTCGAACAAGTCATCAATGCGTGCAAGTGGATACCTATTCTTGATTGTCACCTTGTTCAGTTAGCGGTAGTCAATACACATCCTGAAGGTTCCATCTTTCTTTTTAACGAAAAGCACTAGAACTCCCCAGGGTGAAGAGCTGGGACGTATGAACCCCTTGTCTAACAATTCTTGCAATTGCTTAGACAGCTCTTGTAGTTCGTTCGGTGCCAGACGGTACGGCGCCCGAGCGATCGGAGTCGCTCCGGGTGCTAATTCAATCTGGAATTCCATCTGTCTGTGTGGAGGAAGGCCAGGTAAGTCTTCGGAAAATACTTTGGGAAAGTCTCTCACAACTGGAATATCTTCGACTCGCCTTTCATCCGTCTTCATTTCAGTAACAAGTGCCAACAAGGCAAAGTGCGCTTTCTTGAGGCACTTCTGCGCCTTCAGATATGAAATGATTCCTTCCACAGCACCAACTTTATCACCTTCAACTGTAAGAATCTCATCATCCGAGATGGGTAACTTGATCAACTTCTCCTTGCAAATGATCTCAGCTCTGTTCTTGGATAGCCAATCCATTCCGACTACTACATCGAAGTTACTGAGTGTGACTGGAATAAGGTCTATGTGGAAAGTGTGACCAGACAAACCTAGCTCACCGTTCCTAAGCACTTGGGTTGCCGTTATCGTCCTACCATCAGCTATTTCTATGGCATACTTAGAACTCAAGTCAGTAGTTATCAATCCTAGTACTTTACTAAACTTGGTGGTGTTGGAGCATATATAGTCATATATAGTGTGTTCGTCGCTTGACGAATAGTGTAGGCTTAATGTTATACACCTTGTAAACACATGAAACTGGGTCATTCGCAGGAGCATATGCGAATGAGACTCAGTCGTACGACTGAGCCATGCTAATGGACTAGTCGTGCGACTGAGAGATACGATTGGGGCATTCGTAAGACTGAGCCATAAGAATGGTCCAGTCGTACGATTGAACCATACGCATGGTCCAGTCGTACGATTGAACCATACGCATGGTCCAATCGCACGAATGGGCCCAGTCACATCTAATATGGGTCGAGGCCTATATATACCAGTTTCAATGTGTAGAACCTAAGGGTTTTAGAGAGTGTGCCCGGCGCCCAGGCGCTGCCGTATGAGAGGGGAGATCATGCTCAATCTCCCCTTGCCAAAAGTCTTGATTCTTAAGTTGTAACGAGCTTAAAATCGTTTGTTTTATCAATAAAGTCATTCGATTATTGTTCGTGTTATTGATTATCTTTTGGTTTTTATCCTTCCGTCAAGAACATGCTCGGATGTTTACCGATCCAGTGACTTCACAGGTGGACACATAACTCTTATCAGCACTAGAGTCAAATAGAATAGAGGCATAACATTCATTAATAGTGAATCTACCAGACATTCTTTAAATTACCATATGCATAAATAAATATCCAACCAGATATCAGAATTCAAAGCTATCAGTCGCATGAAAATAACCCCTTTGTCTTGGAATGAAAAGGAAAAGAAGTCCAAGAATTTAAAGTAACAGACAAACTAGAGGATCAGTTCGAATCCGAGGGATTAAGACAAACGTCATGGTTTGAATTTCATCCGAATTCAAGGTAAGAGTGAGCATTCATACAAGTAGAATTTAGAGGATAGTTTTCACATCAATAGCCATGTTCTATGAAAATTGAAAATTTCTTGCTCATGGTATAGAAACGATGATTTATACCGACTACAATGTTACCACCCGACCAAATTCACCGGACTTAGCATGCACGACAAATTACAATTACGTGTGCACCCGTAATAGTAATTTGCTTTGCATGATCACCCCCGGTTCCTCCTATCAGGTTAACATATCTTGTCAAGTAAAGTGGTCATCAACGATAGAAGTACCAAATATGTAAGTATTATATCGGGGTCGATCAATCAAAGTATACGAAAGGATCAGCAAGGTTCAGGAATCGTTGACACGCCAAGGTAATTTGACCCATTTGCCTTAGAGACTTGTGTATTGACCATAGTTTATCACTCATCCTAGAAATCCCCAGGTAAGCATAACTGGTCTCACAATGAGATTTATACGATATGCTTGCCTTAGCCCGAAGGTCTTTTGCCAGGAAATCCAGAATACAGGTGTCTATGTGTCACAGGGATATGTTAAAGCAAAGGTTTTCAGGTAACCAAAAGTTCAGGAAATTCGTAAGTAACCCTTCCTGTGACTCACAGCAACTCGGAGTCACCATCCCTGTAGTCGTAAGCTCACAGGGATATGTTAAAACAAAAGTTCTCAGGTAACCAAATTAAGTAAGCACAGCTTAATAATCTATGTGTGTGTAACTAATGCAAATCCAACTATAGTCTAAAATGCAATGCAAATGAGATGCAAAGTTCATTTTAGTTCGCTATAACTAATGCTCTGATACCAATCTGTCACACCCTCAATTTCCACGAACGGGGTTTTACCGTCAGGCGTGTGACATAACCAAGATCTCAGATAAGCATCAGTTACACCAAACGACTCGATAATTACAAATCATATAAGTTGCTTAATTTTAATGAAACAAACCAAATATATTTAAATATTGCGGAAGCAAAAATAGGAAAACATTTAACAACGGTTTTGGAACACTCAAACACGCGTCCAATCCATTTTATGTAAAGTACACGAAATTAAGTCTTGAAAACAGTTTGGGATGAACGCGGAATGACATGCAGTGGATGCTGTGGCCCTAAACGTGCCACATCAATGTCCTGAGAGAAAACATGCAAAAGTCAGTACAAGACTGGTGAGTTCACAGGTTTATCTGAAAACAGTAAGTATCAGTAATGAAATTCCCGGATTTTGTAATCAAAGCATTAAATGGGTAGCTAGTCTATAATGATCACTATGTGTATGAAGTCGCGACCGAGCTGACATGTAATCAAATAATAAAGTAGCCTGCCTGTGGATTCCCCACCTAAACACTGTAAAACAGGATAACCGTTCACCCGTTTGACCAGCTAGCGCGACTAGCCCGGGCGGGGTATGTCAATCCAAGTAGATCTACTAACAATCACCTCGCTACTTGCGTATTAATGGTCCGAAGGGCAAAGTGTACAAACATAGTATCAAGTATATGCAGTATCACAAAAACCCAATGTAATGTAACGTTTATGAAAACAGCATGTTTCTCTCCCCCAAAAATAGTATAAAGTAAAAGTGGGGCTGTAAACTCACATGGCGTGTAAGTATGTATATAAGATGATTAAATAGGATGATAATCGTTGTTCCAACGAACGCCTTCACGAGGTACCTAAACATGTATATATATATTAAGATTTAGGTTATTAATAAGGTTTAACGATTATACGCGAACTAGGGTTTCGATAAGAATTTGGGGTTTTTAATATATAGGTAAAATTTTAATAATAGAATCTCTTTTATTGTAATTCCATGAAAAATATTATTTCATTGAAATAATTTCACGTAATTGAAGTATTTATAAGAACGGGTAAACTTAAATGTAAAGTGTAAATAATTTCTATAATTATTTTATACAACAGGGTTAAACTATAATTAATTTAAACTATAATTTAAAGTCCATTTTACATAAAAATATCCAAAAATAACTTTTTTATAATGTTTTATAAGAACGGGTAAACTTAAATGTAAAGTGTAAATACTTGTACGACTCTCATTAACCAATTTTAACCAAGTTTGGCATACACATAAAAATCATATTAACTATGATTCACCAAGATTAACAAAGATTGATCTAGTTTAACTAAGATCAACTATGATTAGCTATGACTGTTCATGTTTGATTAAGTTGTTTCGCACATACCCTTACAGAAATGGTACCTGAGAAAGGAGAAAGCCTGTGGTAACTGTGTACGGATCAACCCAAATTGTGCAGCCCTGCTTCACAATGACAAAATTCAGAAAGACTAAACTCAAATGATGGGGAGGAATGACAGATGAGAGGAGCATAATTTGTATTGTTACCAGAGAAAATCAAGTCCCAATAATGAAATTTGAAAGTATTATAAACATACCAACTTTGGTTGGTCTCGAGGGCTTACTGACATATTTGAGTTTGTTTTCTTCAATTGTGGGGTTATCTGGATTCATAGCTTTACATGAGTTTCTATTTGTAAAAGATCAAAGATTTCAAATGATCACCAGTATAACTAAATTCAATTGAAAAGATGTAGAGTTAAAGTTACAAAAAGTTTCACTTACTTTAATTTTATAATAAATATTAAAGAATGTTATGAAATTTATCACAATATCTATACCATGTTTGATGTGAATGTCATAACTTTTACCTTAACACTTCACCTGTGTGTTCTACAACAGGACATAGCAATCAGTATACTTCAACAACATTAATGCATTAACCAAAAAGTAAACATCTTTTAATCAAATTCAAACAGCCATGTGAGTATAGGAAACCAAAGACACTTAAGGCAAGAGCAATTCAAATTTATAAGAAAAGAGTCAGTAATCAAGAAGAATTGTGCACTAATTAAAAGCCAACATGATATAATTTAAAACATTCATGTAGTGAATGAAAAGTGAACATTCATTTCCAAAAACACAATGAATTAAAGGAACTGGAAATTTGTCAAAGCCACACAATTCAAGAACAATACAAAACTAAAGAGGAAGTTAATTCTATTTTCATAAAATCCTGATTGCTTACATTCTAGATTCGGCACGCTACAGTCGATAATGATATCAATTGATAAAAAATTCAACTTATTTCCATCAAATTCATACGACCCACATATAGTATAAGAAACAAACAACATTACTTCATGAAATTATAAACTAAAAGTGGAGACATATAATTAAGGTTAAGGAATTTTAGGGGAGGCAACGAAATGTGCCTTGGCTATACTTACTTTTTAGTACACTTTGCATGTTATTGTCTTAGCGTATTTTACATATGTATAAATACATATCATCATTGATTAACTATACTGCTTGCAGAAATTATAAACAAACTTGTTTCAAATAATGTCCCTTATTTCACCTTTATTCAATCATCATGTACCACAGGCCGAAAAATTAATTTTGTAATAACTAAACAAACTCAATTTAACATAATAAGAAGTTGGTGCAGTTTCATTCTTAGTGGCACCTTCACTTGCAAACAATCAAAATGCATTAACACAATTTTAAATTGAAGTTAGTCATTGATTAGGAAGATCTTGTAAATTGAGTAACTATTTTGTTACAGAAAGCCTATGCTTTGTGCCTAAAATTTTGTTCATATAGTCACAATGTCTCTTTTAGCAAGTGATTGAGTTTTAACCTAACCATATTTATTAAAATCTCAACAGAAGTATTAGCCTTAGAAACATAAAATCTGAAGGAAATAACATAACTTTACCTAAAATTCAAGGCTAAAAGCGTATCAAAACCATAGCTGCAGCAGCCATAAAAGCCTACAAATAAAGATGTACAAAGGGTTTTGATGATCAGTAACTGTATAATGTTATTATGCTGGAAAGAAATCAAACCTCATAACAACATAACTATGAACAACACAAAACCGTTGATGATCATGAAATCCAAGAATCAAAAATCCATCATGGCAAAGACAAATCCATTATCGTCAAATCTATGGAAAATTACCCATCTATGTTATAAAAATAATAATTAGAATGTACATACCTAACTTATGCGAAAGAACATACCTGGGAAAATGATCAATCAATACAAAATCTTGAAACCCTAAGACATAGCTGGATTAGGATTCGACATGTAGTTGATATTGCATTTCAAAGTCACTGATTTAACCATTGACTCTTTCTCTGCTAAAAGTGGTGTCGTAGGAAGAAAGAAGGGAAAACGGTGGATGCCGGAGGAGGTCACCACATGTGGCAAAGGTGGCTTGAAACTCACGCATTCAAGATTTGTGATTAGAAACCCTAGAAACCACCGGTGCTAAATAACCCTTAGAGACGATTACATTGAATAAGATAGGGGCAACGAAGGACGATTCAGGTGTATCCATTTGAGAAGGTTGAAGAGAGGTCAGATGGTTGAATGTAAGGGTAAATGTAGGAGACGGAAGGGCGCGTCTTACAAGAGTCATGGAAACGCCTTCTCGTGGGAGGTGAAACGGACCTTTGACGGGGAGCCTGGCGACCGCCGGAAACGGATGGAAGGGGGAGCTAAGGGGCGCGTCTTACAGGTGAGGTAAATTTACCAAGTTGCCCACTGTTCATGCATTATATAGTTGTTATATATATATATATATATATATATATATATATATGTATAGGATGTGGTTCAAATGAGAACCCATCCTTTTTGTGAGAACCCTTTAACCTCATACCAACCATTGATCAAAAAATTAGTGGCTTAGATCTTCTTATTCTTTTTTTAATACAAAGGGTAAAATAGTCATTTTATCTTTATTTGAAATCAGCTTTTAACAAGAACATGACACATGTCCCCCCTATTCCCCCTAATTCTTTTTTATTTCTATTTAAAAATTTTACCCCCTTTGTTTTTATAACCTTTATAACTTTTTTATACATTGTTACTTTTTTTAAAAAATTACATCATTAAACTCTTCTCGCTATTCTCTTTAATTCTAATATAGTCTCGAAATTTTTTTAAAATTTTTTCGAACGTTGCATATTACATCAAATTACATCATATTGTAAGTTTTTACTATGAATTACATCAAAGAAACATGATGTATTAACAACAAAAAACCTTGAGTTAAACAATGTAACTACACCACCGTAACGAAATACATTCGGTGAATTACATTATATTTTAACTTTTTACAATGTTTTACATCAAAAAACATATATAAAAACCAACAAACATATATAAAATCCAACAAATGTATAAACAAGTGTAACACTAGTATAAGAAGGTGTAACGCTATTAAACACATAATATTACACCTAAAGAATCATTAACCAATGTAAATCAAACGTTTTTAAATGTAATCTAGACGACATTACACCATGTCCTAATGATTTAGCACTACATCTGGAACAAAACAACCCAAATATTAACCAATGTAGATCAAAAAACTATTACTCGTACATACTTACATCAAGTTACACTGTTAGACTACTGTAACTTATAGCAAAACTATCACGAAACCAGACTGTAAACCAATGTAAACTATTGTAAACCAATGTAAAATAATGTAAACCAATCTAGAAACTAATATATAAAATATATTACAAATAGATATTGTTACAATGTGAACCACCAACAATGAATTACGTCATGTTCATATGAATGTAATTTTTAAGTTCATCCTATAAAGTTCATCCTAACCAAATCATGAACCACCAACAATGAATTACGTCATGTTCATATGAATGTAATTTTTAATAACTACAACAAATTACATCATATTCTAATTTGTTACTGTGAACTACATCAAACAAACATCATGCAATAACAACAAAAAACCCTAAATTAAACATAAACCGGGAACTTCATTACTGATATTTACTGTTTTCTGATAAACCTGTGAACTCACCAGTCTTGTACTGAGATTTTTGCATGTTTTCTCTCAGGACATTGATGTGGCACGTTTAGGAGCACAGCATCTACAGCATATCATTCTGTATTCACCACAAACTGTTTTCAAGATTTAATTTGCATTTACTTTACATAAACTGGACTGGACACGTGTTTGTGTGTTTTAAAACTATTGTTAAATATTTTACTGTATTCGCTTCCGCATTACTTAAACATAATTGGTTTGTTTCATTATTATTAAGCAATCTATATGTTTTGTAATTATCGAGTCGTTTGGTGTAACTAATGCTTATCTGAGATCCTGGTTATGTCACACGCCTGACGGTAAACCCCGTTAGCGGATTTTGAGGGTGTGACAGATTGGTATCAGAGCATTAGTTATAGCGAACTAAAATGAATTTTCATCTCATCTGCATTGCATTTTAGACTATAGCTGGATTTGCATTAGTTACACACACATAGATTACTAGGCTATGCCTACTAAATTGGTTGCCTGGAAATTTTTACTTTAACATATCCCTGTGAGCATATGGCTACCGGGATGGTGGCTCCAAGTTGCTGTGAGTCACGGGAGAGTTTGTGTGCATTTGACATCGCCTAAATGTTCTTCGTGATTTGTGTGACACATAGACACCTGTATTCTGGATTTCCTGGCAAAAGGCCCTCGTGCTAAGGCAAGCATATCGCATATATCTCATTGCGAGACCTGGTATGCTTACCTGGGGATTTCTGGGATGAGTGATAAACTATGGTCAATACACAGGTCTCTAAGGCAAATGGGTCAAATTACCTTGGCGTGTCAATGATTCCCAAAACTTTACTGATCCTTTCTTATACTTTGATTAATCAACCCCGATATAATACATACATATTTGGTACTTCTATCATTGATGACCACTGTACTTGACAAGATATGTCAGCCTGATAGGAGGAACCGGGGTGATCATGCAAAGCAAATTACCATTACGGGTGCACACGTAATTGTAACTTGTCGTGCATGCTAAGTCCAGTGAATCTGGTCAGGAGGTAACATTGTAGTCAGTATAAGTCATCATTCCTACACGTTGAGCAAGAAAGCCTCGGTTCTCATAGAACATAGCCACTGATGTGGAAACTATTTATCAGTTCTATTTGTAGGAATGCTCACACTTACCTTGAATTTGGACGAAATTCAAACTATGACATTTGTGTTAATCCCTCGGATTCGGACTGATTCTCTAGCTTGTCTATTTCTTTAAATCTTTGAATTTCTCTTCCTTTTCATACCAAAACAAAAGGTCTATTTTCATGTGACTGATAGCTTTTGATATTTGGTAATGTAAAGAATGTTTGGAAGAGGACGTGGACGCGGGAGAGGTAACATCTCAATGACGCCTGCAGAATTGGCAGCGATAATCAATCATAGTATCACCGCAGCATTGGCAAACCAACTCCCTCCACAGCAGAACCCTATTGGGCAACCAACTTGCACCTACAAGTCCTTTATGGACTGCAAGCCAAATCCATTCAATGGAACCGAGGGAGCGGTGGGACTGCTCCGTTGGTTCGAAAAGCTAGAGTCGGTGTTCGAAATCTGCAACTGCCCTGCTGGGAATAGGGTAAAATATGCTGCTGGCATACTAGATGGTGCTGCTCTGAGCTGGTGGAACACACAAGTTCAGATGCTGGGCGTTGAAGCTGCAAACGCCACAACATGGGTAGAGTTCAAGAATCTGCTGAAAGAGGAGTACTGTTCACGAGATGAAATACAAAAGCTGGAAACTGAATTTTGGAACCTGAAGATGGTAGGTTCTGAAATTGAAGCTTACACAACTCGTTCTCACGAGTTGGCTACTCTGTGCCCTACTATGATTAACCCGGCTTACAAACGGGTTGAAAGATACATCGACGGACTGGTACCTGAAATCCAGAGCATGGTCACCACTGCTAGACCAGCTACCATTCAGGAAGCTGTTCAACTGGCCCACAAGTTGACTGACCAGGCTGTCGCGCAGGGTAAACTGCCCCCGCGAGGTGCTGCATCTGGTTTCCACAATAACAAGAGGAAATGGAAATCATCTACCAGCGGAAAGCAATCTTCATCCTCCACTTATCAACCTCAGCACAAGAAGTTTAATCCATCCCAACCTTCTCATCCGAGCGGCTACCATGGAAATCTTCCAAAGTGCAGCAAATGCAAGTTCCATCATACTGGGCAGTGCACAAGGAACACTTGTGAGAGGTGCGGAAAATTTAGGTATATTGCCAAGTATTGCCGGGTGAATCTCTCGGGAAAAGCACCTCAACAACAGCAGAACCACAATCAGACTGTGTGTTTTGAATGTGGTCAACCCGGACACTTTAAAAGGGATTGCCCGAGACTGAAAAAGAATGGTGACAATGGTGCTGCTGAAAAGCCCAAGGACAACAACAATGGTGGTGGCGGTGGCAGAGGCAGAGTCTTCATCATGGGCTCAGGTGAGGCTCGAAACGACCCTACCGTAGTATCTGGTAGATTCTCTATTAATGGGTGTTATGCCTCTGTTTTATTTGACTCTGGTGCTGATAAGAGTTATGTGTCCACCAAGTTTAGTAAAACACTAGGGATGGTGCCTACTGATTTGAGTTCTAATTATGCCATAGAAATAGCCGATGGTATGACGATAACAGCAACACAAGTGTTTAAAAACTGTCAGCTAGGCTTATCCGGACACACCTTCAGCATAGACCTTATTCCTGTCACACTAGGAAGCTTCGATGTAGTCGTCGGGATGGATTGGCTATCCCAGAATAGTGCTGAGATCGTTTGCAAGGAGAAGCTGATCAAGTTACCTATTTTGGACGATGAAATTCTTATTGTGGAAGGTGAAAAGGTGGGTGCGGTGGTCGGCATCATATCATATTTGAAGGCTCAGAAATGTCTCAGAAAGGACACCTTGCCTTGTTGGCACTTGTTACTGAACCGAAGGCGGATGAAAGGCGAGTTGAAGATATTCCTGTTGTTAGAGACTTTCCTGAGGTATTTCCCGAAGACCAACCTGGCCTTCCTCCACACAGACAGGTAGAATTTCAAATTGAACTAGCACCAGGAGCAACTCCAATCGCTCGGGCGCCGTACCGTCTGGCACCGAACGAACTACAAGAGCTGTCTAAGCAATTGCAAGAGTTGTTAGACAAAGGATTCATACGTCCCAGCTCTTCACCTTGGGGAGCTCCAGTGCTTTTCGTTAAAAAGAAAGATGGAACCTTCAGGATGTGTATTGACTACCGCTAACTGAACAAGGTGACAATCAAGAATAGGTATCCACTTCCACGCATTGATGATTTGTTCGACCAATTGAAAGGATCTAGCTACTATTCCAAGATTGACTTGAGATCAGGTTATCATCAGTTGAGGGTTCGAGAGGAAGACATCTCCAAGACTGCGTTTCGAACACGCTATGGGCACTACGAGTTCACTGTAATGCCTTTTGGGCTGACTAATGCCCTAGCAGTTTTCATGGACCTCATGAACCGTGTCTGCAAACCTTATCTGGATAAGTTTGTCATTGTCTTCATTGATGACATACTAATCTACTCCCGTAATAAGGAAGATCATGAGGGACATTTGAGAACCATACTGGAATTGCTAAGAGATGAACAGCTTTACGCAAAGTTCTCAAAATGTGACTTCTGGATGCGTGAAGTGCAATTCCTTGGGCACGTGGTGAATGAAAAGGGTATACATGTTGATCCTTCAAAGATTAAAGCAATCAAGGATTGGCCGGCACCAAAGACGCCTACTGAGGTACGACAATTCCTTGGTTTGGCAGGCTATTGCCGGAGATTTATCGAAGGATTTTCTAAATTGGCGCAACCTTTGACTGCCCTGACTCATAAGGGAATAATTTATAAGTGGGGTAGCAAAGAGGAAACAACGTTTCAGGCGCTTAAAGACAAACTCTGCAGCGCACCAATCCTAGCCTTACCAGAAGGAACTGATGACTTTGTTGTTTACTGTGATGCATCCATCCAGGGTTTGGGGTGTGTATTGATGCAACGTGACAAAGTCATAGCTTATGCATCTAGACAGCTCAAGGTACATGAGAAGAACTATACAACGCATGATCTAGAACTAGGAGCTGTAGTGTTTGCCTTGAAGATCTGGAGGCACTACCTATACGGAACCAGGTGCACGATCTATACAGATCATAAGAGCCTCCAGCACATATTTAACCAGAAGGAACTGAATATGCGGCAACGATGATGGTTAGAATTACTCAATGATTATGACTGTGTGATCAAGTACCATCCGGGTAAGGCTAATGTGGTAGGCGATGCCCTTAGTCGTAAGGAAACCCTAAAGCCTCGTCGGGTGTGCGCATTACAAATGACTATCCACTCTGACCTACCAATGCAAATCAAAGCTGCTCAATCTGAGGCCTTGAAGACGGAGAATCTCAAAGCAGAATCCATGCGAGGTATGGAGAAACAATTGGACGTTAAAGCTGATGGAATCCGTTACTTTATGAAACGGATCTGGGTACCACAGTACGGGAACTTGCGAGAGCTGATAATGGATGAAGCTCATAAGTCACGTTACTCGATTCATCCAGGATCAGACAAGATGTACCAGGACCTGAAAGAATTTTACTGGTGGCCGAAAATGAAGGCGGAGATAGCCACATACGTAAGCAGATGCCTAACTTGTTCCAAGGTTAAGGTGGAATACCAGAGACCATCTGGTTTACTCCAACAACCGGAAATTCCAGTGTGGAAATGGGAGCAGATCTCAATGGACTTCGTCACGAAGTTACCTAGGACTCCGAGCGGATGCGATACCATTTGGGTTATAGTAGATCGCTTAACGAAATCCGCACACTTTCTGGCAATTCGAGAGACTGATCGAATGGAGAAGCTGACACGTATCTATTTAAGGGAAATAGTCTCTCGGCATGGCGTACCGATATCTATCATTTCTGATCGTGACGCTCGGTTCACTTCTCATTTCTGGCAATCGTTACAACGGTCATTAGGAACACGGCTGGATATGAGTACTGCATATCACGCGCAGACCGATGGTCAAAGTGAGCGTACAATCCAAACACTGGAAGACATGTTGCGTGCCTGTGTGATCGATTTTGGCAACAGTTGGGAAACTCATCTACCATTGGTTGAGTTCTCCTATAATAACAGTTATCACACCTCGATCAAGGCAGCTCCATTTGAGGCATTGTATGGACGTAAGTGCCGGTCACCTATCTGCTGGGCAGAAGTAGGAGAAAGTCAACTTACAGGACCTGAACTTGTGCACGAAACTACTGAGAAGATCGTGCAAATTCGTAACCGTATGGCGGCAGCACGTGATCGACAAAAAAAGTTACGCCGACAAGCGTCGGAAGCCATTGGAGTTTCAGGTTGGTGACAAAGTACTACTGAAGGTCTCACCCTGGAAGGGTGTAATACGCTTTGGAAAGCGTGGGAAGTTAAGCCCAAGATACGTGGGGCCATTTGAGATTGTCAAACGGATTGGCCCAGTAGCCTATCAGTTGAAATTACCTGAAGAACTCAGGGGGATACATAATGTGTTTCACGTATCCAATCTGAGGAAATGTCTGTCTGATGAATCATTGATCGTGCCTTTGGAGGAATTAAAGATAGATGATCAACTATATTTCATCGAAGAACCAGTGGAGATCATGGATCGAGAGGTCAAGACACTAAAGCGTAGCAAAATTCCCATTGTGCCCGTAAGATGGAACTCTAAACGGGGACCAGAATTTACATGGGAACGGGAGGATCAGATGAAGTCTAAATATCCGCACTTGTTCGTGGATACACCTTCAGAACCTAACTCCAACTGAATTTCAGGATGAAATTTTCTCAACTGAGGGATACTGTGACATCTCACGATATCAAGCAAAGAACATTGTGGGTCTATTTGCACATTTGTTCTACCTCATAAAGTTTCACGTGCGTATGATAGCACAGATGATACAGATGGTTTCATGGCCACCTTCTGATGAACAAAAGTGCTAGAAACATTCAAGATATTCCGAAATCAGAAAGGAAACCTAAGATTCTTCTTGTTGAAGATCATGTGGTGAATGCGAGTGACATCTGGCACTAACCAGTACGTCAGTTAGCATTAAGTTTGTTAACTCACTGTGTGTATTAACTGTTCTCATATATTCTCATAGTCTAATTATCGGTCTAACCAAATTCTCCGTATACATGTTTGTTAACCCCGGTGTTCCAATTTTCGGGACGAAAATTCCTTCAACAAGGGGATAATGTGACAACCCGAGTTTTCGGTAAATACTATTAGACAAATTTTCACCGTTTATCATAAATTGAACCAATTTATTTTTATTTAAGAATAATAATAATAATAATAATAATAATAATAATAATAATAATAATAATAAATAATAATAATAATAATAAAGTCGAGGGGTTGTATTGTCATTTTTGAAACTTCAAAAGTGAGTTTTTACATAAAACGAAACAAGTTCAAAACCCCAGGGACCAAATATGTAAATTCCCTTTTAACCCCTTTCCCCCCCATATTTTCGGCCGACCCTCCGGCCACCGCCGGAGCGGCTCCGGCGACCCCCCTAAACTCCAAAATAATGTGGTTTTTGACCTAACTAAAGTTACTGACACATTCCCGTGGTGGAGTCGAACGTGAGTCACCATTCAATTGAATAATACAAGTGCAAACACCACTAAAACCGACTATCTCCATTGTCGGCCAAACAAGCAGTCCACGATCACCATTAACACTAAAATAATTCAATTAATCGTGTATATAAGACCCCATAACTATTCCTAATCGAATGCACCATTCTAAACCATATGAAACACAACCAAACTTCTCAAATTAAACACCATATCATCGCGACCTGCAGCCTACTCGAACACCACTCTCCGGCCTTCTTAACTAGCAATTAACAGAGGGTTTTTTTATCCTAAGCGTCATTAAGAACTTCCTGTTCAAGGAATTGGATTATTATCATTGTTTGAGCATTAATCGAACTTCAAGAAACCGCGACCTATTCATCTTGGTGATCACTTTCAATTCGAACACAATCAGGTAAATTGAAAACATCTATGTAATCGTTTCATCATGGGAATAAAAGCCCCATGAATCCGCTCGTTATCATAATCAATTTGGACTTCAATTTGACCGAATTCGAATCTAGGGTTCTTCGAATTTGGGGGTTTCGAGTTGTCTGTATTTAAAACTAAAAGGGGCGGAGACTTATCGCGGCATAGGCCTTTGGTTCACTGGTCCCCCATCCCTTTGCAATCCAAGAGGTCCCGGGTTCGAACCCGGGCACCCTCTTTTATTTTTTTTAAAGCCTTTTTAAGCTTATAAAAATTACAGAAAATTTATAAAAATTATAAAAATAATTTTATAAACATTGCTTATATTATTGGGCACCAAATAATTTTCTAGATTTTATTTTATTTAAATAATTATTTTAAAAACATTCTAACAAATATTGTCCTTAGTTAAACCCTATTAAAAATGAGTTTCAATTAATAAAATAATTTCGATTCAGACGTTATCATTTTAAAATCATGGTTGACTTAAAATATTAGTTTAAATTTTATATTTAACACTGATATTATAAAATGTTTCTTTTTAAGATAATAATTGGACTTGAAATAATAAATCTTTATAATAGTAATGGACATTATATTAATTAAGGTTTTGTCATAATAATAGTAGAAATTATATAATTTATAATCTCGTAAAGTTATTTACAAATATTATTTCTTATAACAAAATACCATAACAAATGGTCTAGAATAATATTATTGATACTAATCTACATATTATTCTAAATATTTGTAAAATAATTAAAAAGATTTATTATACATTGAATCATAGCAACAATTATACTTAAAGGCATTTCTAAAATATTTACATATATAATTCTTCTAATGAATTAAGAACGTAAATAATTACTTTGTAAAGTATTATTTATCAAAAACCCCATAATTCTTATTGAAACCCTAGTTCGCGTTTAATCGTTAAACTTTATTAATAACCTAAAATCTTAAAATATATATATATATATACATGTATAGGTACCTCGTGAAGGCGTTCATTGGAACAACGACTATCATCTTAATTTATCATCTTATACACAAACTTATACGCCAAGTGAGTTTACAGCCCCACTTTTACTTTACACTCTTTTTGGGGGAGAGAAACATGTTGTTTTCATAAACGTTACATTACATTGTATTTTTGTAATACTGCATATACTTGATGCTATGGTGTTATACTTTGCCCTTCGGACCGTTAATATGCAAATAGCGAGGTGATTGTTAGTAGATCTACTGGGAGTGACATACCCCACCCGGGCTAGTCGCACTAGCACAACGTTCGCAAACGGGTGAACAGTTAGCCTGTTAAAGGTTGTGGTGTGTGATCCACAATCGGGCCTACTTTATTATTTGATTACATGTCAGCTCGGTCGCGACTTCATACACATAGTGATCATTATGGACTAGCTACCCATTATATGCTTTAATTACATAATCCGGGAATTTCATTGTACTATTCGGATTACATAGTCGGGGGTTTCATTACTTATTCTTATCGGATTACATAATCCGGGGATTTCATTACTTATACTTATCGGATTACATAATCCGGGGATTTCATTACTTATACTTATCGGATTACAAAATCCAGGAATTACATACCTGACGGATTACACAATCCGGGAACTTCATTACTGATATTTACTGTTTTCCGATAAACCTGTGAACTCACCAGTCTTGTACTGAGATTTTTGCATGTTTTCTCTCAGGACATTGATATGGCACGTTTAGGAGCACAGCATCTACAACATATCATTCTGTATTCACCAAAAACTGTTTTCAAGATTTAATTTGCATTTACTTTACATAAACTGGACTGGACACGTGTTTGTGTGTTTCAAAACTATTGTTAAATATTTTACTGTATTCGCTTCCGCATTACTTAAACATAATTGGTTTGTTTCATTATTATTAAGCAATCTATATGTTTTGTAATTATCGAGTCGTTTGGTGTAACTAATGCTTATCTGAGATCCTGGTTATGTCACACGCCTGACGGTAAACCCCGTTAGCGGATTTTGAGGGTGTGACAATGTATACAGTTAGTATAAATTTTAAACTTGTTTATTACTCGATGCTACATATGTGTATAGTTAGCATAAATATTTAAAGTTGTTTTTTTTTCTATTACCTCATAAATTAAACTTCATTTAGTAGAAAGAAAATAACTTCACTTATTAGTAATTTCAATTTATTTAATTTTTACGGCAGTGGTTAGTATAGAGGTTTAGAGATTTTTTTTATTCACTATTTTCTCATAATTAAACTTCATTTAATAGAAAGATAATAATTTCACTTATTAGTAATTTAAATTTGTTAAATTTTACATAAGTGTTAATATAAAAGTTTAAAGTTGTTTTTATATTCATTATTACCTCATAATTTAAACTTCATTTAACATAAAGAAAATAACTCCACTTATTAGTAATCAAAATGCTTATATGTTCTATCTAATAATTGGTTACTAAATCCCTAAAATAATGGATAGGATTGAATAATGGTTCTTAAATTCCTAAAATGATGCAAATTTAAAATATCAAATAGTTTAAATTTGTTAAGATTTTATGTAAGTGTTAGTAAGTGTAAGGTTATGATGTAATTAGTTTTAAGAGGGTAATCCGTAAATAATGATATAATTACTATTTTACCCTTAAAAATGATTGTACCTTGTGAATTGAGTAAATTATGTGTTCTTAATTTTAGGATATCTTAAATTATCCCTCCTAAATGCTTTATATATAGTATAGATAGATATAGGTAAAGTTTTCCCTTAAACCCATCCCTCCCAAGATGCTATGCTATAACGTGAGATTATTGGGTATGTTTGTCTATTTGGTATTGAAACAAGCTAGAAACAATTTTATTCTATGTATTGTTGACCAACTCGATCCTTAATTATATTCAACACCCATGGTGCAACTTGTCAAAGTCGTCCAAAATTAAAAGAAATTGTTAGGCCAACAAGACACCTACCAATACCATACGTAGTCTCTTAACCATGTGTTTTCTTCATTACTTAATTAATTAATTAATATATGTATGCATGTAAGAGTATAAATATCGTGTAATGTAAGGTAATTTAATACACGTAGCTAGGGAATGATATAGATATATATCATCATATCATAATAGGATGGAATCAAGCATGAAGAAATATGTGGTGGAGATGGAAAAAGCTGAAGGCGGCAGGGGACCCGTTTACCGGAACGTGCTTGCAAACATGGATTCCGACCACTTCCCCATCACATCCATACCTGCTGGGATGTTTTCCGGTTCGTTCCATCTTCCTTCCTTAACTTTATTTTATTTTATCAATTATCATTAATCATTAATCATTAATCATTAATCATTAATCATTAATCATTAATCATTA